>JAKRSK010002748.1:30000-60160 GCA_029891615.1 Natrix natrix natrix
AATTCAGCAGATAGGTAGGGAAAGCAAGAGTAGCTAGATAGGTAGGTAGATTAAGGGATAGAAGAGAGAGAGAAAGAGAGAGAGAAATACAGTAGGTAGGTAGGGAGAGAGAGATCATGTAGGTAGGTAGGTAGGTAGGTAGGTAGTAGAAGGTAGTAGAGGTAGGGGATAGAGAGAGAGAAACAGAGAGAGAGAAAAAAATACAGTAGATAGGGAGGGGCAAGGAGTGTAGTTAGGTAGGTAGGTAGATAGGTAGGTAGGTAAAGGGAGAGAGAGAGAGAGAAATACAGTAGGTAGGTAGGAAGAGAGAGAGAGAGTAGATAGGTAGGTAGAGGGATACAGAGAGCGAAAAAGAGAGAGAGAGAGAAAAAAATACAGTAGATAGGGGAGGGAGAGAAAGAGAAGGTAGGTTGGTTATGTAGAGGGATAGAGAGATAGAGAGAAAGAGAAATACAGTAGATAGGGAAGGAAAGCGAGAGTAGCTAGATAGGTAGGTAGATAAAGGGATAGAAGAGAGAGAGAAAGACAGAGAGAGAAATATAGTAGGTAGGTAGGGAGAGAGAGAGAGTAGATAGGTAGGGAGAGGGATAGAGAGAGAAAAAAAGAAAGAGAGAGAGAAAAATACTGTAGATAGGGGAGGGAGAGAAGGAGAAGGTAGGTTGGTTATGTAGAGGGAGAGATAGAGAGAGAGAGAAATACATTAGATAGGGAGGGAAAGCGAGAGTAGCTAGATAGGTAGGTAGATAAAGGGATAGAAGAGAGAGAGAAAGAGAGAGAGAATACAGTAGGTAGGTAGGGAGAGAGAGATCAAGTAGTAGGTAGGTAGGTGGGTAGGTAGAGGGATAGAGAGAGAGAAATAGAGAGAGAGAAAAAAATACAGTAGATAGGGAGGGGGGGAGTGTAGTTAGTTAGTTAGTTAGGTAGGTAGGTAGGTCGGTAGGTAGGTAAAGGGAGAGAGAGAGAGAGAGAAATACAGTAGGTAGGTAGGAAGACAGAGAGAGAGTAGATAGGTAGGTAGAGGGATAGAGAGAGAAAAAAAGAGAGAGAGAGTGAGAGAAAAATACAGTAGATAGGGGAGGGAGAGAAAGAGAAGGTAGGTTGGTTATGTAGAGGGATAGAGAGAGAGAGAGAAATACAGTAGATAGGGAGGGAAAGCGAGAGTAGCTAGATAGGTAGGTAGATAAAGGGATAGAAGAGAGAGAGAGAAAGAGAGAGAGAGAAATATATTAGATAGGTAGGGAGAGAGAGAGAGTAGATAGGTAGAGTAGAGGGATAGAGAGAGAGAAAAAGAAAGAGAGAGACAGAAAATACAGTAGATAGGGGAGGGAGAGAAGAGAGAAGGTAGGTTGGTATGTAGAGGGAGAGAGAGAGAATAGAGAGAGAGAGAGCGAAAAATACAGTAGATAGGGAGGGAAAGCGAGAGTAGCTAGATAGGTAGGTAGATAAAGGGATAGAAGAGAGAGAGAAAGAGAGAGAGAAATACAGTAGGTAGGTAGGGAGAGAGAGATCATGTAGGTAGGTAGGTAGGTAGGTAGGTAGGTAGGTAGGTAGGTAGAGGGATAGAGAGAGAGAAATAGAGAGAGAGAAAAAATACAGTAGATAGGGAGGGAGGGGGAGTGTAGTTAGAGTAGAGTAGAGTAGTTAGGTAGGTAGAGTAAAGGGAGAGAGAGAGAGAGAGAGAGAGAAATACAGTAGGTAGTTAGGAGAGAGAGAGATTAGTAGGTAGAGGTAGAAGATAGAGAGAAGAGAGAGAGATAAAATACAGTAGATAGGGGGAGCGGGAGTGTAAGTAGTTAGTTAGGTTGGTTAGTAGTAGTAGTTAGTAGTAGGAGGTAGAGGAGGTAGAGTAGGTAGTAGGAGTAAAGGATGAAGACAGAGAGGAAAGAAATACTTTAGAGTAGGTAGGAAGAGAGAGAGTAGTAGATAGGTAGGTAGAGGGATAGAGAGAGAGAAAAAGAAAGAGAGAGAGAGAAATACAGTAGATAGGCTAGGAAGAGAGAAAGAGTAGATAGGTAGGTAGGATAGAGAGAGAGGAAAAGAAAGAGAGAGAGAGAGAGAAAAATACAGTAGATAGGGGAGGGAGAGAAAGAGAAGGTAGGTTGGTTATGTAGAGGGATAGAGAGAGAGAGAGAGAGAGAAATACAGTAGATAGGGAAGGAAAGCGAGAGTAGCTAGATAGGTAGGTAGATAAAGGGATAGAAGAGAGAGAGAAAGAGAGAGAGAAATACAGTAGGTAGGTAGGGAGAGAGAGATCATGTAGGTAGGTAGGTAGAGGGATAGAGAGAGAGAAATAGAGAGAGAGAAAAAAATACAGTAGATAGGGAGGGAGAGGGAGTGTAGTTAGTTAGTTAGTTAGTTAGGTAGGTATGTAGGTAGGTAAAGGGATAGAAGAGAGAGAGAGAGAAATACAGTAGGTAGGTAGGAAGAGAGAGAGAGAGTAGATAGGTAGGGAGAGGGATAGAGAGAGAGAAAAAGAAAGAGAGAAAGAGAAAAATACAGTAGATAGGGGAGGGAGAGAAAGAGAAGGTAGGTTGGTTATGTAGAGGGAGGGAGAGGGAGGGAGAGAGAGAGAGAGAGAAATTCAGCAGATAGGTAGGGAAAGCGAGAGTAGCTAGATAGGTAGGTTGGTAGATAAAGGGATAGAAGAGAAAGAGAAAGAGAGAGAAATACAGTAGTTAGGTAGGTAGGGAGAGAGAGAGAGCATGTAGGTAGGTAGTTAGGTAGGTAGATAAAGGGAGCGAGAGAGAGAAATAGAGAGAGAGAAATACAGTAGATAGGTAGGTGTTTCTGTTTCTGCTGGCACACCACTTGATCAATGGAATTCTCATCAATCAGTTAAAAAGCTTCCCAAAAGGAAAAAAAAAGTTTTTGCACTCTGCAAACCTCCCCAAAACGGCCCGTTTTTCACGGAAACAGGTCCTATTTTTTTTCCAAAAAAAGGCATGAATATCCCGTGGGGGGGCTTGCAGAGTGCTCGCGGGGGGGCAAAACCAAGGAAAAGATGGCCCATTTTTCATGAAAACGGTCCCATTTTTTTGTAAAAGAATTTTGCCTGCATAGCCTTATGGAGGCTTGTAGAGTGCTGCTGGGGACTGGGAGGGCAAAAAAGAGCCCATTTTTCACTCCTTTCTGCCCTTTCCAGCCCCCCGGAGTTCTCTGAAGCCTCCTAAAAGCTATACACAGCCATTTTGGTGAAGGTGCAGTGGTGCAAAATGTAAGGAAGCAAGCTGCGTTGGATTTGCGCGGTGTACGAAGGGCGCTTGTGAAAGTGGTCCAGTTTGGAGCGACCCGGTCTACCAGTTGCGAAGACATTGCCCGGTCTACCCGTTGTGAAGATATCAACTTTACCGGGGCCGATCTACCGGTTGTAAAGACAGGTCTCAGTCAACCCGTTAAGAGCTGTTTAGCCGGTCCCGGTCTACCTGTTGTGAAGAAAGCAGGCTTAGCGGGCCCGGTTTACCAATTGTTAAGAGCCGGGGGGGGGCGAGGACATGTTTAACTGGGCCCGGTCTACCGATTGTGAAAACCGTTCCCGGTGTACCAGTTGTGCGGACAGCAGGCTTAGCAGGGCCCGGTCTACCAATTGTTAAGACAGATCCCGGTCTACCAGATGTGAAAACAGTGTCCGGTCTACCAGTTGTGGAGACAGGTTTACTAGTTGCGAAGACAGCAGGTTTAGCGGGCCCCGGTCCACCAATTGTTGAGACTCCGATCCACCAATTGCGGGGCTCGGGATTAGTGGGCCCCGGTCTACCAATTTTTAAGGCAGTGTGCGGTCTACCAATTGCGGGGACATCGAGGTTAGCCGGCCCCGATCTACTACTTTTGACGACATGATCTGGTCTACCAAGACCGAACCCTGTCTCTGAATGCGAAGGAAATACCGGGGCGGTACGATGCAACCTGGTCTCCAATCCTCCCTCCGTCCCTCTTTTCCTTCCTTCCTTCCTTCCTTCCTTCCTTCCTTCCTTCCTTCCTTCCTTCCTTCCTTCCTTCCTTCCTTCCTTCCTTCCTTCCTTCTCTCTCCCTCCCTCCCTCATTCCTCCCTCCCTCCTCTTCCTTCCTTCTTTCCCTTTCTCCTTCCTTTCTCCCTTCCTTCCTCCATCCGTCTGTCTCTTTCCTTCCTTCCCTCTTAATTTCTCTTTTCTTCATTCCTCCCTGCCTCCTATTCCCTCCTTCCTTTTTTCCCTTTCTCTTTCTTTCCTTCCCTTATTCCTTCATCACTACCTCCCTTTTCCACTTCCTTCCCACCAATGTTCCCTCTAAGCTGTGCGCCTGTGGGGCCACACAGGTAACTACGCACAACTTTCAAACTGCAGCGCAGGGTTTTTTTAATGTCTTTAAATGTGACTGAAAATATCCCCCCTCCCTCCCTTCTCTCTCTGCACCGAACTCTCTTCTCCATCTGGTGATTGGTGAAATCAAGTAAGACTCTGCCCAGAGATCGATGACGCTGCAGAAAGGAGAATTCCCATTGGTCCTCTGGGGCTTCCTCGGTTCCTGGGAAAATGGGATTTGCTGGTTGTAGCTGCGTTTCTCTGCATATGCGTCCTCTGAAACTCCGTTCTGGGCTGGGCAGTTTTTCCGCAATGCCTTCGCTTTGGGGATAGAGCAGCGGTTCTCAAATAGTGGGGCGCGCCCCCCTGGGGGGGCGCGAGGCTCCGTAAAGGGGGGCGCGAAGGCTCCCTTTCCATCTGGGTGCAACGGCGGCGGCGTGGGCGAGGCATAATATATCCCGGCTTGAAGTGGCAGCGCTGGGGACTGCTCAGAGACTCATCAGAGCCGCGGGCTGGATCTGTGCAAGAAGCCTGCTCGGGCGGGGGTGGGAGGGAGGGAAGCATGGCTGTCCCAGGCTTCCCTCCCCCCCCCCCCCCCCCCCCCCAGCCCAAGCAGACTTTTTGCACAGCTCCAGCCCGCGGCTCTGATGAGTCTCTGAGCAGTCCCCAGCGCTGCCACTTCAAGCCGGGATATATTCTGCCATGCCCTCGGCGGCGTCTTTATGCAGGTAGCTCGCCTCCCCGCCAGCAGCTCCACCGCCAACATTCCGTCTGGAAGCGGAAGTGCAACAGCCGCTGTTGGGGAAGGGACAAAGGGGCGGCGGTCGCCCGATCTTGCCACCCCCACCCCTTCGCCCCTGGTAACGGCGACTGTTGTGCTGCTGCTTCCAGCTGGGATGCTGGAGGAGCTGCTGGCAGGGAGGGAGGGAAGAAAGGGAGGAGGGAGTAAGGATAGACAAGCAAGAGGGAAAGAGGAAAGAAGGCAAGCAGGCAGGAAGGAGGTAGAAGGAAGGAGGGAAGAATGGAACTGGAAGGGAGGCAGGGAAGGAGGGAGGGAGAAAGGAAGGATAGGAGGATAGGGAAAGAGGAAAGAAGGCAGGCAGGCAGGGGGAAAGAGGAAGGAGGGAACTGGAAGGGAGGCAGGAAGGAAGGGAAGGAGGAAGGGAGGGTGGAAGGAAGGATAGACAAGCAAGAGAGAAAGAGGAAAGAAGGCAAGCAGGCAGGAAGGAGGCAGAAGGAAGGAGGGAAGAATGGAACTGGAAGGGAGGCAGGGAAGGAGGGAGGGAGAAAGGAAGGATAGGAGGATAGGGAAAGAGGAAAGAAGGCAGGCAGGCAGGGGGAAAGAGGAAGGAGGGAACTGGAAGGGAGGCAGGAAGGAAGGGAAGGAGGAAGGGAGGGTGGAAGGAAGGATAGACAAGCAAGGGGGAAAGAGGAAAGAAGGCAAGCAGGCAGGAAGGAGGCAGAAGGAAGGAGGGAAGAATGGAACTGGAAGGGAGGCAGGGAAGGAGGGAGGGAGAAAGGAAGGATAGGAGGATAGGGAAAGAGGAAAGAAGGCAGGCAGGCAGGGGGAAAGAGGAAGGAGGGAACTGGAAGGGAGGCAGGAAGGAAGGGAAGGAGGAAGGGAGGGTGGAAGGAAGGATAGACAAGCAAGAGAGAAAGAGGAAAGAAGACAAGCAGGCAGGAAGGAGGCAGAAGGAAGGAGGGAAGAATGGAACTGGAAGGGAGGCAGGGAAGGAGGGAGGGAGAAAGGAAGGATAGGAGGATAGGGAAAGAGGAAAGAAGGCAGGCAGGCAGGGGGAAAGAGGAAGGAGGGAACTGGAAGGGAGGCAGGAAGGAAGGGAAGGAGGAAGGGAGGGTGGAAGGAAGGATAGACAAGCAAGAGGGAAAGAGGAAAGAAGGCAAGCAGGCAGGAAGGAGGCAGAAGGAAGGAGGGAAGAATGGAACTGGAAGGGAGGCAGGGAAGGAGGGAGGGAGAAAGGAAGGATAGGAGGATAGGGAAAGAGGAAAGAAGGCAGGCAGGCAGGGGGAAAGAGGAAGGAGGGAACTGGAAGGGAGGCAGGAAGGAAGGGAAGGAGGAAGGGAGGGTGGAAGGAAGGATAGACAAGTAAGAGGGAAAGAGGAAAGAAAGCATGTGACTACGGTGGGAGTCGAGGAAAGACCGGTGTGCTATGTTATGCAGAGGTGTACTTATAACAATTTTATAGACAAATTAGACTATTTACAGTCGCGCGGGGGGGGGCGCGAAATGTTTTCTTCTTCCTAGGGGGGGCATGACAGAAAATAATTGAGAAGCACTGGTTTAGCCTAATAAAGACCTTGGAGACATGATAAGAGCTTTCAAAAGATTGGATAGCCATCTGTCTGAAACAGAAAAGAAATTAAAGAGATTATTTCATTCGCTGCCACATTAACCTCTCTGCTCCTCACCCTGTTTTTGTCTCCACAGCTGCAGATTCCTAGCTCCTATGGGGATGCCCTTCCTTCTGTGAGGTCTCCATCCGACCCGGAGCACCCTCGGGTCTCTAGGAAGCTTCTGACAACTTGTTCATCTAAGGACAGAGACTCTCCCAGGTGGAGGAGACCGGGTGTGATGTGAAAAATACCTTTGCAAAGTGGCTTTTCCCCTCCACCTGACAAAACAAAGCATAAGAATTTCAGGCAATTCAAAAAAAGATGTTTATTCAGAGAAAGTGAAGTCTTTCTATAAGGTGCAGAGATCAAGGATTGTGTATATGTAGGATGGTTATAATAGAGGGAGGGAGAATTCCATGCTTTGATTATGTGGGTTTCCGTGGGAATCGGCTAGATCTGGTTTTGCCTTCATCAGTGTTGAAATAATTTACTCAATAAAGTTTTGCATTCGGGGGTTGGATCGTCTCGGTCGTGCTGGCTTTGGTTTGGGTTCATCAGTCGGAAGGTTGACGGTGCCCAGTGAAGTAAATGACTCTGACCCGAAGGGAAAATAAAATATAGTGTGAAGAGAACCCCCTCTGCAGAATAACATATTTCCCTAAGGATGGTCTCCCAAAAGAGAAGAAAAGATAAACCCCTTAAGAAGAGAGGAGAAACCTCATTTGTTTTTCCTCCGTCAAGCGACCCCATAGGCATAGAGAAACTATCTTTCATTCAAAACGTACAATGCCACCCATTCAAAACAGTCCCATTCAGAAAATACTGCACAACAAAGCAATCTCCGAAAAGATGGACCGACTGGGTAAAGGACTGAGCCTGATTAGGCAGGTTAGGGCCATATTAGAAAAACAAAAACAATTACATTTACCTTAGCCCCAAGGATCAACCCTCAACATCATGCACACAGAAGGAAAACCTATAAGAGCAGTGAGAGTATTGTCTCCAGCCCAAAGAACACGGAAAGATCACATATTCATACCAGATCTGAATCAGATCGGAATGGGGGAGGGGGGGTTGCTGTAGTTGATTGGAACTTTCTTTTTGAAACAAAAGCCTTTCCACTGTCAGGAAATTTCTCCTTGGTTGGTTCTCTCCTCGATTGGTTTCCATCCTTCGTTTCTTCTCCTGCCTTCAGCTGCTTTGGAGAAAAGGTTGACCGCCTCCCCCTAGGATAGCCCCACAGTGACTGGAAGACCCCTTAGTTAGCCATTCTCCAGGATGGTAGGTGGTCTCTTACTTGAGCAGCGGTTGGACTAGAAGACCTCCAAGATCCCTTCCAACTATTCTGTTGCCCTGTTACTCAGGGGTGCGTTCCGGCTTCTTTCACTGCTGGTTTGCTCATGGATGTGCTTCGGGAGTGCGTGCATGTGCAGAAGTAAAAAAAAAGATTTGGCCGAGTAGGTAGTACCAGTTCGGGCGCTTGTCCGGATGAGTTACTACCTACTCGGCCAAACGAGTCCGAACCAGTAGGAACCCACCTCTGCTGTTACTCTGTCATTCTTTTACTCTTTATTTTGTTATTCTCTTTATCCTGTTCCAGCTTCTCTTTGTTCACGTAGCTTTACCTAGTTTTTCACAAATGACAACTGCAGCGAGATTATTACATGCAGTGTGTGTGTGTGTGTGAGAGAGAGAGAGAGATTTGTCTTTATCTACCATTGAATGAATTGAATGTTTGAATTAATGAATGAAGAATGAATTAACATGATGGGCCTCGATGGCAATGGCTGAGTGTCTTCAGAGCACGTCTTAACTTTTGATATGTATTGAAAATCTATGCTTTATTCTTCCCTTCCTCTTTTCACAGTGAATGAGCGAGTTTTTTTAAAAAAATCCACTGTGGTTTTGTATACATCCTCTCTATATTTTTCTTCCTCCTTGATTTGAAAGGGGGGGTCCCTTCCTCCCCCAGTCCAGGGGTTTCCCACCAGGCTTGGAGAGGTCCCAACAGAATTGCTAGCTTGCTCCATCCTCCTTCTGCCCCCTTGGATAGTGCCCATCCTGCCCCAATGGCCTTCCCTAAGTTGCTCCTCAACCATTGGCAGTCACTCAGACAGGGAGGGGCCACTGAAGAACCTCTTAGCAGACACTTTGTGGTAGGTGACCACAGTCGTGCAGAGCTCAAGGGACTCACACAAGTTCAAATCAAGATCATCCACACCTCGTAAGTCAGAGGCCTGGGTGGGGTGGGGTGGGGTGGGGTGGAATTCACACTGAAAATGTCTGCTTGAACACTGTTTTTTTAAATCTATGCTTAAATTCAGGTGTTTCTAGTGTTTTATTACGCAGTTGCAAACTGAGCAGAGCTGCTTGGGCGAGATGGGTGCTTTAGAAATTGAACAAAGCCATTTTGAGGAAGTCGTTTGAAGAAAGTTGATGGACTAAAATACCCCATCCCCAACCTGGTACTCTTTTGGCTTTGCCCTTTTTTATCAGCTTGCTTTTTGTGGGCTTGATGAGCCGCATCTAAAGCCTTGCGGGTCATCGGCCAGAAACATTGAAGCTGGTCACTCCACTCGGACAAGGACAAATTCTGTGGCTTCTCTTTAGGCAATTAATAAATAATAATAATAATAATAAATATTTATTTCTTAGCCGCACCCTCTCCCGAAGGACTCGGGGCGGCGTACAACAAAACATAGGAAATAAATATATCGACATACATATAACAAAACATATACCAAGACATATATACGACATATACAAGGAGGAGGTGAACTGATAGATAAAAACAAGTAAAAACACAATGTTTAAAAACCCCTAAATAAATTGAATGCAATTAAAATACCCCAAATAAAAAACCCGTCAGGAGCGATATAGTTGGATCAAAGTTGAGCCAGGCCAGCAACTTGAAAAAGGTGGGTCTTGAGCTTTACACGAAAGGAGCGGAGGTTCAGAGGTATTCCTAATATCCGGGGGGAGGTCATTCCACAGGGCTGGGCCCGCCACAGAGAAGGCTCTACTCCTAGGCGCCGCCCCTCGACACTGTCTGGTGGACGGCACCTGGAGGAGGCCCTCTCTGTGCGAGCGGATTGGTCGCAGGGATGTATGGGGCAGAATACGATTCAGGAATGGGAACAAAATCCTGGCCAAACACGACTTTAAAGGGGGTCATTCCAGTCCTGCTATGTACTGAATTGTTGTACGCCAGCTCTGCATGGGGCAAGAGGTCAGCCGAATTATCCTGTCGATAATTGACATAGCACCTAAGATACTGCTCTAGAACCGAGTTAGCCCTTTCAAAAGCCCCATTAGTCTGCGAATGGTGGGCAGAGCTTAGCCCCCGGGGTGGAGCCTATTAACCTTGCATAGTGGGCTCATCAGAGTGCTATTTGAACCAGTCATCAGATGCAAGACCTTCCTTCAGTTTTTCCATCAGGTCAGTGGGCACCTCTAAATTCACTGTCCCCTGGCTCCTGGTGACCATTGGGGCAGCTAAGTGTTTAGCTGGGGTGACTGGATGAATCATGACCGATTGGGTACTGTTGTACTGGGGAAGCCTGGACAAGGCATCCGCCATAAAGCTTTTCCCTCCAGGGATGTATTTTAGGGTAAAGTTGAATCAGTTGAAATGTTGTGCCCAGTGTACCTGCTTAGGTGACAGCTTTTGTGGGGTTTTCAATGCTTCAAGGTTTCTATGATCAGTCCATACCTCAAATGGGTGCTTTGCCCCCTCCAGGTAATATCGCCAGGTTATCGAGGCGCACCGGATGGCAAAAGGTTCCTTTTCCCATATGGCCCATCTTCTTTCCATTTCTGTTAGCTTACGGGAGGTGTAGGCGCAAGGTTGCGGGCTTCCATCTGCATTTGTTTGGAGCAACACTGTGCCCACTGCAACGTCGCTTGCATCTGCTTGGACCACAAACGGTGCCGCCCATGGTCCGTGTGTTTTAAAACTGGTTCAGCTGCAAACAGCTGCTTCAACTTCTCGAATGCTGCTTGACAGTCCATAGTCCAGCTCAGGGACTTACTAGGTCTAGGTTTAGTTTCTCCCTTTGATTTTAGGAGATTCGTCATGGGCATTGCAGTGCTAGCAAATGAGGGTATAAATTTGGCGATTGAAGTTAGCAAATTTGTAGCTTCTTGCTGGTGCGAGGAGCTGCCCATTCAGTAATGGCCTGGACTTTCTCCAGGTCCATCTCGATGCCCTCATGGGAAATACGGTACCCCAAATAATCAATTCTCTCCTGGTGAAATTCACAGACAATTTGGCATAAAGATCAGCAGGTGGTCGCCGAGCAGCAAAGCAGAGGCTGACAGGTACTTTCATAGTTCTCAGTCTTAAACCCAATTTTTCCACCACCTTTGGGCTAATTACACATCGGGTGCAGACAGAATCTAAACGTCACTCTCTTTGGGGGCACAAAATTGTATGTCAGGCCCATGAAGCTTGTTAAGTATATCTCCTTTTGGAGATTAGAGTTGAGTAGCAGAAGGTAGCAACGAATGTGCCGCTGAATAGTCACTCACAGCCACCAAAGGTAAAACAAGGATAGCTTTACTTATAGGATAAATAGTCTCCAAAACACGTTATACGTAGTCTTGAATTATGTACACAGTCCATGATACAACACATTGATTTACAGATGCTCAACTCACGATTCACCATGTAGACAGGTAACTAATATACAGAGTAGCACCACCCAATACACAGTATTCAATCCCAATACCAAGCACGGGGAACATACAGGAACAGCCAGGAACAATCAGGAGCAAACAGTAGTAGTTCCTACTTCCTTTTATGGCTGCTAAAAGCAACAGCATCCAATTACATCTCACTTGCATTTAAAGTAAGAGATGCATTGTTACAATCATAGCTTATGCATATATATATATATATATATATATTATATATATATATATATATATATATATATATATATATATATATATATATTATATATATATATATATATATATATATATATATATTGCTAAGCCAAGACTAGGGTTACATCCCTAACAAAGCTAACCCACAAAACCCAGCTTAAAGCTTTCGCATTCCTTCCACTCGACTTTGGGTTCGTTCTTTGGGGAAGGACAGACATTCCTCCTCCTCCTCCTCCTCCTCCTCCTCCTCCTCCTCCTCCTCCTCCTCCTCCTCTCCTCCTCCTCCTCCTCTCTCCTCCTCCTCCTCTTCCTCCTTGCAAACCCCCTCCATTCTAGCACTGATAAACTTCCATAGTTGAATCATGAAGCATCTGCAAGGAAACCACTAAGCTCAGAGACCATCAAGGGCACCACAATCCTTTCTCCACCTCCCCCCCCCCCCCCCACATCTCACTTCCTTCTAGCACCAATATGTAGCTTAGTTGGGTCATGAAATGTCTGGGGGAAAAAACCCCACTGAGCTCAGAGAGCCCCAAGGACCCCTCGTGTCAACCCTCGGTAAGCTACAAAGATTCCCCTTTATGGGTGGGATCTGATCGATGTTTTATGGAGATCGTGGGTGGGGATTCACACGCAACTGTGGTTTCTCCTTGTTTTTCTTTTCTCAGGAGTCCCGATGAAGAAGGCCATCATCCTGGCAGTCGTCACAGCATTATGTGTGATTGCATTGGTCGTAGGACTTGTACTGGTATGAAATGAGCAGCTTTGTCAGCAGTGGTGTCCACCTCTTTAAATGGGGAGGGGTTTCCAGGCAGGCAGGAGGCAGCAGTCTGTTCCCACCCACCCCCACTTGACTGAAAAGCCACTTCCTGCTGTTAAGCCCTTGGTTGTGTCTAAAAAAGGAGAGGTGTTGAAGAAGAAACGCTCCCACGTGGGCCATTGCAAAGCCATGTAAACTTGGCCGTGGTCGGATGTTCTGACTCAGCTCCCCAAAGAAGAGAAACTCTCTGTAGTTAAATCAATGATTCCTTTATTAGGAGCGCCAGCAGCCCCTCCAAAAAGTTTCTCTTTCGATGTAGGCTAACAAGTCTGCCTGGCAGGGAGAGGAATAGTTGTCTGCCACACCTATTCATCTCTGCCCCCTGCCTTTTATCCCCAGAGCTAGGGTGGGGCTTCACTGGCAGTGGTGGCTCTTCCATCCCAAGGATCCAGCCATAGATTTCCACTGCTCTCCTTTCTTCTGCCTTTTGTGCATCTGCACATCAGGCGCTGGACCCAGCTGTTCCTCCTCTTCCTCATCAGCCAGCACCTGGGGGCTGTTGACTCTCCATCTGAGAACTAAGGGATGACCGAGGCTCCTCCTCTCTCTCTCTTCCCCTCCAGCTCCATTCCCACTTCCCCCTAGGAGCTCTCCGGTTGCCTTGATGCTGGCCCTGACTCCCACGCTGCCTCCTCCTCCTCTTAATTGGCTGCTGGAGTGGCATGCGGCCTGACCGGCCATTTTGAAAAGGAAATATTATAAATATATTAAAATATTCAGGAACCATGGAGAGAGCAAAATATTCACCACTATGGAACTACCTGAGAATGTGGCTAGTAATGAATGTGGCTAGTTACTAGTAAAGAAAGAGTATATTTGATTATTCATGTTACAGCAGCAGATAGGATTGTATTTGCACAAAATTGGAAAAGTGAAGAGATCCCGACAAAAGGGACTGTGATTAGGAAAATATTAGAATGTGCAGAAATGAACAGATTGACACTGGCTATCAAAGAGAAAGAACAAACCGATTATTATACAATCTGGGTATCTTTTTACCGGTGGTCAATGTTCCCTCTAATTTTTTTTCGATGTGAGCAGAAAAGTATAATGTTTGAGCGGCACATTTTCATGCCTGAGCACCCGAATTTTTTTCACAGATGTCACCTAAGACAACAACGAAATCAGTATTATTTGAAACTCAAAGTTATGTTTCTTCAAGGTACCCGCTTAATTCAAAGTGTTATATAATATCAGTATCACTTAACAACGCTCCTGCTTAGCAACCAAAATGTTGGCTCAGAAACTCTGGCATTTGAAGCACGCAACTCTTAAAGCTGTCAAGTTACAAGACCCTTGCACCCCTAACCCTTTAGGGAAAAAAAACCCCAGGGGTCTTCAAACCTGACAGCTTTAAGATTTGTGGACTTCAACTCCCAGAATTTCTCCTCCAGTCCTGTTGGCTCAGGAACTCTGGCATTTGAAGCATGGAAGTCTTAAAGCTGTCAAGTTACAAGACCCTTCCACCCCTAGAAAAAAAATGCAGAGCTCTTCAAACCTGACAGCTTTAACACTTGTGGACTTCAACTCCCAGAATTCCTCCTCCAGTCATGTTGCAGCGACGTCATCTGCGTGGATCTGCTCCATCTCTGCTTTCTTCATTGTGGGCAGGGCTGCTGCTGAAGTTGCCGACGAGTTGCCACCAGAATAACTGCTGCTACCTCCTCCTCCTCCAACAGCACCACCAGATTTGCTCCTGAGCTCAGCGCTGGGTAACCCGTGCCCGCTCCTCCTCCTCCGTGCTTTTGAAGAACCATGAGGCTTTTTTTCCCCCTGCTCCCTCCCCGCCTTCCTACTGTCTCCCGCAGCCTCATGGCTCTTCAAAAGCACGGCGGAGGAGGAGGAGGGGGCAGGCAGGGGTAACCCAGCGCTGAGCTCAGGTGCTCCGAGCAGAGGGGAGGCGCCGCTGCCACGCGCGGAGATGCCGGCTGGAGCTTTGCCGGCTTCATCTCAGCCGCAGCGCCGGGCGGCAAATCCGGCAGTGCTGCCTGTTAGAGGAGGAGGAGGAGGAGGAGGAGGTGGCAGCAGTTCTTCCGGTGGCGGTGGGGGCTTTGGGGCTTCACAACTAGCCTCAGTCGCCCCATGCTCCTCAAAGCAAGTCTGGGGAAGTCCTTTGCAGGCGGCCCGTTCTAGTTGCCTGCAAAGGACCTCCCCAGCTTCCAAAGCCTGTGGCAATAGAAATCACTGCGCGGCAGTTGAAAACTGCTGCGCGGTGTTTTCTTGCCACCTGCGCGCTAGCGCAGCCGCGCACCTTAGAGGGAACGTAGCCGGTGGTTAGAGAATAGACATAAGAATTAATAGGGGAAAAAAAGATATCTAAAGTATAGAAAACATATTAATAGTCAATATAACTAATAGATTTAAATAAATTACAATGAGATTCTTATAATATCAGGTACTTAAGGCATTGGGAATTAAGCTAAAATGAGATTAAATTATGAATAAGACTGTATATTTTAATGTTGGCACATAATATTTATACCCAGATGACACACTGGTTCATGGAAAATGGATTGTTTCTATAAAAATAAAACGTAAAAAAAGAAAGAATGTGGCTAGTTGCCTGGGACCTCCATGCCTGGTGGTCTAAGTGGGTCTTGAGGGACTTTGACAGTAAGGGCGTCAGGGTTCCAAACAGCATCCAAACTTAAATCAGAGTCCGAGGCAAAGGATTCCTCAAAGTCCCAATTGATGAAGAGAGCCATGTTGGCACATCTGGGAAAACCCGAATCTGAAAGCTCCCCGGTTTTCCCCACGCAGTTGAAAGTTCAAGATCCTGCCCCCCACCCACCCACAAGTCCATCCCATGGTCCAATCTCCCACTGCCATGCTGGCAGTTCCACCCATCCAGTTCCTGTCAGGTGCAGAGACAAAGGATGACCGTGGCTTTCTAGAAAGAATGTTGTTATGGCTACACATTAATTAACTCCGCACAATCCCCCCTCCCATTTTCCCACAATAAAGAAGGCATAGAAGAATAATAGAAAGTCTGGCAAGCCAACGATCCAAAAGAAAACTGCAGGCCTGACAAAGGGCGAGCTCCCGTACTGACCTCAGTTCCTGCCAACTTAGCAGTTCCAAAGCATGAAAATGTGAGTAGATAAATAGATACTGCTCGGATGGGAAGGCAACAGTGCTCCCTTACGTTATGCTGGCCACATGACTGCAGAGATGTCTTCGGACAGCACTGGTTCAATGGCCTCGAAATGGAGATGAGCACCATTCCCGAGAGTCGGACATGAGTGGTGGAGTAAAATCCACAGGGACCCCTTTAGCTTCCCCTCCTTTGGGAGTTGAAAGACAACTGGGGTCAGGTTGGCTTCATCAGCTGTTGGACTCCTTCCTTTCCTTCGTGCCCTTCCTCACTTTCTCTTTTCCTGGACAGGGGTTGTGTTGCAAACAGAATACTCTCAACATGTCCGAGAATTCTGTGGATGACCAGTACATTGACTGCAACCCCGAGAGAGAGTTGGAGCTGAAGAACTCAGGAAAGATTCCCCTGCCGGAAAAATATTTTGAAACCTGGGAAAAGGCCAAACAGTACTGGGACAAAGATGTCTCAAATGACAGAAATTTGGATGCAATTTATGGCACTGTGATTGTGGCCTACACAATCGAAGGTTCCTTGTACAAAGATTTCAATACCGCTGCAAGAGAAGCTGGGAAATCCCAAAGCTCTTACGAGCAATATGCCTTCAAGGACTTCCACCTCCTCCTCACCAAAGCTCTTCAGGCCTGGAAGAAACAGAACAAATGCTATGAAGTCTTCCGTGGGGTAAATGGCACCTGTTTCACCACCTCCAAAAAGGCAGAAGTCCGCTTTGGACAGTTTGCTTCCTCCTCATTGAACAAAACAGTGGCCCAAACATTTGGTGAGGACACCTTCTTCTCTATCAGGACCTGTTATGGAGTGCCCATTCATGACATTTCATTCTACAAGGATGAAAGGGAAGTTCTCATCCCACCCTATGAGAAGTTCACCGTGGCCAACTACACAAAGACCCAGAAGGGGGTCTACATCTGGCTGGAGTCCCTGAGTAATTTCAGCCGCTTCAACTGTGAAGTCCTGAAAGGTAAGAGGCTGTAAGAAGGGAGAACGTGGGGTTCAGGGGTCGCCAGGGAGCATCGCGGCCATATCTGGGGTGGCTGCAAAACTGAATCAGTTCCAGGTAGACCAAATGTCTATGGAGATGATCGATCGTCCAGTTCAGCGGTGTCAAACTCACAGCCCATGGGCCAGGTGCGTCACATTCCTGCCATGGCCACCTCCGGTTTAGTGGAGAGGGGGAGTCACAAAATGTCAGGTGGAAACAACATGACAACGCGAGTTTGACACCCGTGATCCAGGCCGCCATTGTCTGAAAGCTGGTTTTCTTCTTTGAAAGTGTTTCACTTCTCATCCAAGAAGCTTCTTGTATTCTCTCGGCTGAGAAGCAAAACATTTTCCCCAAGAAAGTCCAGTTGCGTTTTGTGGGGAAAATACAACTTTTGAGTCTTCCAGATAGACCAGGGGTCCCCAACTCATGGTGCGTGGCCCACTATTGAGCTGAGGGGAAAATGGGTGAGGGCAGTGGTGAAATCTAATTTTTTTGCCACTGGTTCTATGGGCATCACATGGCGGGGTTCACTTTTTAAAGTATTCTCCTGCTGGTTCACAGCTGAGCTGTGCAATCCTCAGAAGCTTTTTTTTTTTACTACCGGTTCACAGAACCAACGAAAATTGTTCCTACCGATTTGGCCGAACTGGGAGAATTTCACCCCTGAGCAAGCACGTGGAGGTGAAGCTCCTGTTGCATGAACGGAGGGCGCTTGCGCTCGCTCACAAAGCTCCATTCATGTCAGTGGAGTTTCTTGTGTAAGTGGCGCAAGTACTCCATGCTAATGCGCAAAGCTCCATTTGCACGAGTGAAGG
The DNA here is from genome assembly GCA_029891615.1 of Natrix natrix natrix. Taxonomy (NCBI): domain Eukaryota; kingdom Metazoa; phylum Chordata; class Lepidosauria; order Squamata; family Natricidae; genus Natrix; species Natrix natrix. The sequence continues at coordinate 47,252 of JAKRSK010002748.1, forward strand.
TGCGAGTGTGAGCAGCACTCACACAAATGGATCTGCATGCACGTGTGCCTACCTGCCACTCAGGGGTGGGTTCTGTCAGCCGCTACTGCCGGATTGGTCAGGTGTGCGCTCCCTGCGCATGCGCAGTACAACTAAAATTGCTTTGCACATGCACAGAAGCAAAAAAAACCAAGGTGGCGGAACCTACAGCGCCGCCAGGAGGACCGGTTTGGGGGCGTGGCAGGCCTGGCTCTCTGCCTGTTCCAGTGACCCAGGCTGCCAAGCTGCTACCAGTTCGGCCGAACTGGTCCGAACTGGTAGGAACCCACCACTGCTGCCACTCACTCACACACCCTTGCACCAGTCAAGGTGGAAAAGTTGAGGACCGCCAAGATAAACCATGTCTCACTGTGGCATGCCAAGCCCGCACCCCAATACCCTACCTGAAAGGTAGGACCCAGGGCTGGTGAGGGTCAGGAGCTGGATAGTTCTACGGGGCCCACAGCCTGAGAGTCGATGGGAGCATTTTGCCCTAGAGGAGTAAACAAGGAGAAGCACATTGAGCCTTTTGCAATTGGGTGGTGAGGAAAGTAAGATCTTAGATTTAGGCAGGAAAAATCTAGATTTGCTTCATGACCGCTCCTGATCCTCGTCAACCTTAGAATAACTTTATTGTCACTTTGAATGTATGCTAATCATCAAACATTAAAATGAAATCACATTGCATACAGCTCTCAAAGGGTCTCCACCTCTTATACACACTGCATAAACATGGCAAGATAAATAGATAAGTAGATAAGTAGATAAGTAGATAAGCAGATAGATAGATAGATAGATAGATAGATAGATAGATAGATAGATAGATAGATAGATAGATAGATAGATAGATAGATAGATGATAGATAGATAGATAGATAGATAGATAGACAGACGATGATAGATAGATAGATAGATAGATAGATAGATGATAGATAGATGATAGATAGACAGACAGACAGACACAGATGATAGATAGATAGATAGATAGATAGATAGATAGATAGATAGATAGACAGACGATGATAGATAGATAGATAGATAGATGATAGATAGATGATAGATAGATAGATAGACAGACAGACACAGATGATAGATAGATAGATAGATAGATAGATAGATAGATAGATAGATAGATGATAGATAGATAGATAGATAGATAGATAGATAGATAGATAGATAGATGATAGATAGATAGATAGATAGACAGACGATGATAGATAGATAGATAGATAGATAGATAGATAGATAGATAGATAGATGATAGATAGATGATAGATAGATGATAGATAGATAGATAGATAGATAGATAGATAGATAGATAGATAGATAGATGATAGATAGATAGATAGATAGATAGATAGATAGACAGACAGACAGATAGATAGATGATGCATAGATAGATGATAGATAGATAGATAGATAGATAGACAGACAGACAGATAGATAGATGATGCATAGATAGATGATAGATAGATAGCTAGATAGTTAGATGATTGATAGATAGACAGACAGATGATAGATAGATAGATAGATAGATAGACAGACAGACAGACAGACAGACAGATGATAGATAGATAGATAGATAGATAGATAGATAGATAGATAGATAGATAGAAAGGTAGGTAGGTAGGTAGGTAGGTAGGTAGGTAGGTAGGTAGGTAGACAGATCGATAGAGTAGACAAATAGATAGATAGATAGATAGATAGATAGATAGATAGATAGATAGATAGATAGATAGATAGATAGATAGATAGATGATAGATAGATGATAGATAGATAGATAGACAGACAGACACAGATGATAGATAGATAGATAGATAGATAGATAGATAGATAGATAGATAGATAGATAGATAGATAGATAGATGATAGATAGATAGATAGATAGATGATTAGATAGATAGATAGACAGACAGACGATGATAGATAGATAGATAGATAGATAGATAGATAGATAGATAGATAGATAGATAGATAGATAGATAGATAGATAGATAGATGATAGATAGATGATAGATAGATGATAGATAGATGATAGATAGATAGATAGATAGATAGATAGATAGATAGATAGATGATAGATAGATAGATAGACAGACAGACAGATAGATAGATGATGCATAGATAGATGATAGATAGATAGATAGATAGATAGATAGACAGACAGATAGATAGATGATGCATAGATAGATGATAGATAGATAGCTAGATAGTTAGATGATTGATAGATAGACAGACAGATGATAGATAGATAGATAGATAGACAGACAGACAGACAGACAGACAGACAGACAGATGATAGATAGATAGATAGATAGATAGATAGATAGATAGATAGATAGATAGATAGATAGATAGATACAAAATTATGCATATACCTACATATATTACATGACACAGAGAAACAACACAGTGTAGTTCAGATGTATTCATGCACATGGTGAGGAGAAACGAATCTTGTGAGTTTCCCACATGGATGGCCAAGGGAAAAAAGATGTTACAGAATCGGGAAGTCCTGCTAGAAATACTTCGAAACCTCCTCCCAGAGGGGAGCGACAGAAACACACCGTGAAGGGGGTGTTTGGGGTCACTAACAATGCTTTGAGCTCTAAGGACATTGCACTTATAAGCAGCATCCTGAATGACGGGAAGCAAGCTTCCTATCATCTTCTCCACTGTAGTCACTACTCTCTGTAGGGACTTTCTATCTCAGGCACCGCAGCCCCCAAACCAAACAGCGATGCAGTTTGTTAGAACGCTCTCCGTCGTGCCTCTCTAAAAAGTGCCCAGGACAGAAGAAGAAAGGTGGTTATGACAAATATGACAAGGAAAATAGTAAAACGGGGCCAAACTCACTTAACCCATTTCTTCCATAGAAACTGAAATTCTGGCTTCAATTGTGGTCATAAGTCAAGGATTTCCTGTATTTGCTGACAAAAGCATTCTGGTCACAAACGAAGCATCTCAGCAAAGGATAGAAGAGAATGTGGTTCCCCCCCCCAAAAAAAATTATCTAGTTTAGAAAAGATTTTTTTCAAAACTTTAAACCGAAATTTTCAGTTTGGATAGGTTAGGACTGCGACGCTCGCGGTCAGATTTAAATATCAAAAGCACAATTTTTCATAGTCATGCCTGACCTGCTGAATTTCTTACATGATTCAGGTGTCTCAGCTACTAACAATCTCAATTTTAACTCTAGTTTAACTTCCGGGCATCTCATCCCTTATTTAAAAAATTTCCAAGAAGGGGGGCATGCGTAAGCGCACCAACGTGCCTATCATAAATTTTAATTTTTTTTCTCATTTTGCTTGTTCGAATGTGTAATTTTCGCTGGATGGATAAATAAATAAATCAAATAAAAATGAATCAATATTTTACTCACTGCCACATTAATCTGTCCACTCTCTCACCCTATTTTTGTCTCCACAGATGCAGGTCTCTCCACTGCTATGGGGATGCCCTTCCTTCTGTGGGGTCTCCTTCTGACCTGGACCACCCTCTGGTCTCTAGGAAGCCTCTGACAACTGGGCCATCAAGGAGAGAGCCTCCCTGGGAAGGAGGCCAGGTGCAACATGCAAAATACCTTTGCAAGAAAGTAGCTTGTTTACCCCACTGAAAAGACGAAGCACAAGGATTTTAGGCCAAAAAAAAGGTGTTTATTCAGGGAGGATGCAGAGACCAAGGAGGCTTCTATTGGATAGCAGATGATTGTATCAGAAATCGACAAATCAAGCAATAAAGGTCTTTGACGTACAACGAAAGCTTTGTTTTATTCGACTGCAGAAAATACAGACCTTCCCCCATTCCCCACCCTGTCCCACTGTAGGTTGAAACTGCTCCTTTCCCACCCAGCTTTGCTTCTTTATGGATGCTTTGCTGCTTTAATTGGGGAGGTTGAAAGGCAGCCCTATTGTTTGGTTGATCAAAAGGCTAGTTTAGGCCCACTGAAGTAAATGACTCTGACTTCAATTCTGTTCTGCTCTATTAATTCCAATTCTAATTCTGCTATTCTATTTAATTCTAACCTAGTCTAGTCTAATTCTACTATTGTACTTTATTCTGTTCTGTTCGTTTCTGTTCTGTTCTGTTCTATTCTAATTTTCTACGATGCTCTACTCATTCTAATTCTAATTCTGCTATTTCATTTAATTCTAGCCTAGTCTATTCTAGTCTAATTCTACTATTGCATTGTATTGTATTGTATTGTATTGTATAGCATTGCACTGCATTGCAGTCTACTGTACTGTACTGTATTTTACTCTACTCTGCTCTACTCTATTCCATTAATTGTTCTTCCTGCTTGGTTTGAAAAGTGCTCCCTTCCTCCCCCAGCTGAGGACTTTCTCACCAGAGTTGGACGGATGCCAGCAGAATTGCTTCCTTGCTCCAACTTCCTGATGCTTCCCTCCCCCATCACTTTTCTCCTTGGACTGTGCCCATCCTGCCCACATGGCATCGCCCAGGCATCCTCCTTAACCATTGGCAGCCACTCAGCCAGGGAGCCACCCCCCCCCCCCCGAAACACCTCTTAGCAAGCCACTTTGCACAATCCTTCCAAGCTCCAGGGATTCATGCAAGGATCAGATTGGCCTCGCCACCACGTCGTACGTTGGAGACCTGGGTGGGTTTGGGTGGAAGGAACACAAAGTTTTGTCCATCTGAACTCTGTTTTTAAGAAAAAATCTACGCTTTGAATTGGCTGTTTCTATTGTTTTATGATGGGATCGCAAAACTGCGCAGAGCAGCTTAGGCCAGATGGGTGGGAGTTTAGGAAAAAACATACTCTGCCAATAACCGCTAGGTATCCTGACCCTTCCGACACTACCTTCCTTCCTTCCTTCCTTCCTTCCTTCTCTCTCCCTCCCTCCCTCCCTCCTTCCTCCCTCCCTCCCTCCTCTTCCTTCTTTCCCTTTCTCCTTCCTTTCTCCCTTCCTTCCTCCATCCGTCTGTCTCGTTCCTTCCTTCCCTCCTACCTCCCTCTTAATTTCCCTTTTCTTCTTTCCTCCCTGCCTCCTATTCCCTCCTTCCTTTTTTCCCTTTCTCTTTCTTTCCTTCCCTTACTCCTTCATCACTACCTCCCTTTTCCACTTCCTTCCCACCAATGTTCCCTCTAAGCTGCTCGCCTGTGCGGCCACGCAGGTAACAAGAAAACACTGCGCACAAGTTTCAAACTGCAGCGCAGTGTTTTTTTAATGTCTTTAAATGTGACTGAAAATATCCCCCCTCCCTCCCTTCTCTCTCTGCACCGAACTCTCTTCTCCCTCTGGTGATTGGTGAAATCAAGGAAGACTCTGCCCGGAGACCGATGACGCTGCAGAATGGAGAATTCCCATTGGTCCTCTGGGGCTTCGTCGCTTCCTGGGAAAATGGGATTCGCTGGTTGTAGCTGCGTTTCTCTGCATATGCGTCCTCTGAAACTCCGTTCTGGGCTGGGCAGTTTTTCTGCAATGCCTTCGCTTTGGGGATAGAGGGAAGCAGCGGAGTTGGACTGCCTGAGCCAAAGGGGTCCACGGGATCTTGAGACTTGATTTCTGAGCAGTACCAATCCATTCCACTCTTTCCTTTCCCTTTCTGTCCTTCTTCTATCTTCCTTTCCCTTTCCTTTCCTTTCTTTTCCTTTCCTTCTTTTCCTTTCTCCTTTCCTTTCTCCTTTCCTTTCTCCTTTCCTTTCCTTCTTTTCCATTTCCACTTCCTTTCCACTTCCTTTTCTTTCTCCTTTCCTTTCTCTTTTCCTTTCTCCTTTCCTTTCCTTTCTTCTTTTCCATTTCCTTTCCTTTCCCCTTTCCTTTCCCCTTTCCTTTCTCTTTTCCTTTCTCCCTTCCTTTCTCCTTTCCTTTCTCCTTTCCTTTCCTTCTTTTCCATTTCCATTTCCTTTCCATTTCCTTTCCTTTCTCCTTTCCTTTCTCCTTTTCTTTCTCCTTTCCTTTCCTTTCTTCTTTTCCATTTCCTTTCCTTCTTTTCCATTTCCTTTCCTTTCCCCTTTCCTTTCCCCTTTCCTTTCTCCTTTCCTTTCTCCTTTCCTTTCTCCTTTCCTTTCTCCTTTCCTTTCTCCTTTCATTTCTCTTGTCCTTTCCTTTCTTCTTTTCCATTTCCTTTCCTTCTTTTCTATTTCCTTTCCTTTTCACTTTCCTTTCTCTTTTCTTTTTCTTCTTTTCCATTTCCTTTCCTTTCTCCTTTCCTTTCTCCTTTCCTTTCTCCTTTCCTTTCTCCTTTCCTTTCTCCTTTCCTTTCTCCTTTCTTTTCTCCTTTCCTTTCTCCTTTCCTTTCCTTCTTTTCCATTTCCACTTCCTTTCCATTTCCTTTTCTTTCTCCTTTCCTTTCTCTTTTCCTTTCTCCTTTCCTTTCCTTTCTTCTTTTCCATTTCCTTTCCTTTCCCCTTTCCTTTCCCCTTTCCTTTCTCTTTTCCTTTCTCCTTTCCTTTCCTTTCTTCTTTTCCATTTCCTTTCCTTTCCCCTTTCCTTTCCCCTTTCCTTTCCCCTTTCCTTTCTCCTTTCCTTTCTCCTTTCCTTTCTCCTTTCCTTTCTCCTTTCATTTCTCTTGTCCTTTCCTTTCTTCTTTTCCATTTCCTTTCCTTCTTTTCTATTTTCTTTCCTTTTCACTTTCCTTTCTCTTTTCTTTTTCTTCTTTTCCATTTCCTTTCCTTTCTCCTTTCCATTCTCCTTTCCTTTCTCCTTTCCTTTCTCCTTTCCTTTCTCCTTTCCTTTCCTTCTTTTCCATTTCCACTTCCTTTCCATTTCCTTTTCTTTCTCCTTTCCTTTCTCTTTTCCTTTCTCCTTTCCTTTCCTTTCTTCTTTTCCATTTCCTTTCCTTTCCCCTTTCCTTTCCCCTTTCCTTTCTCTTTTCCTTTCTCCCTTCCTTTCTCCTTTCCTTTCTCCTTTCCTTTCCTTCTTTTCCATTTCCATTTCCTTTCCATTTCCTTTCCTTTCTCCTTTCCTTTCTCCTTTTCTTTCTCCTTTCCTTTCCTTTCTTCTTTTCCATTTCCTTTCCTTCTTTTCCATTTCCTTTCCTTTCCCCTTTCCTTTCCCCTTTCCTTTCTCCTTTCCTTTCTCCTTTCCTTTCTCCTTTCCTTTCTCCTTTCCTTTCTCCTTTCATTTCTCTTGTCCTTTCCTTTCTTCTTTTCCATTTCCTTTCCTCTTTTCTATTTCCTTTCCTTTTCCTTTCCTCTCTCTTTTCTTTTCTTTTCCTTCTTTTCCATTTCTTTTCCATTTCCTTTCCTTTCTCCTTTCCTTTCTCCTTTCCTTTCTCCTTTCCTTTCTCCTTTCCTTTCTCCTTTCTTTTCTCCTTTCCTTTCTCCTTTCCTTTCCTTCTTTTCCATTTCCACTTCCTTTCCATTTCCTTTTCTTTCTCCTTTCCTTTCTCTTTTCCTTTCTCCTTTCCTTTCTTCTTTTCCATTTCCTTTCCTTTCCCCTTTCCTTTCCCCTTTCCTTTCTCTTTTCCTTTCTCCTTTCCTTTCCTTTCTTCTTTTCCATTTCCTTTCCTTTCCCCTTTCCTTTCCCCTTTCCTTTCTCCTTTCCTTTCTCCTTTCCATTCTCCTTTCCTTTCTCCTTTCCTTTCTCCTTTCCTTTCTCCTTTCCTTTCCTTCTTTTCCATTTCCACTTCCTTTCCATTTCCTTTTCTTTCTCCTTTCCTTTCTCTTTTCCTTTCTCCTTTCCTTTCCTTTCTTCTTTTCCATTTCCTTTCCTTTCCCCTTTCCTTTCCCCTTTCCTTTCTCTTTTCCTTTCTCCCTTCCTTTCTCCTTTCCTTTCTCCTTTCCTTTCCTTCTTTTCCATTTCCATTTCCTTTCCTTTCTCCTTTCCTTTCTCCTTTCCTTTCTCCTTTCATTTCTCTTGTCCTTTCCTTTCTTCTTTTCCATTTCCTTTCCTTCTTTTCTATTTCCTTTCCTTTTCACTTTCCTTTCTCTTTTCTTTTTCTTCTTTTCCATTTCCTTTCCTTTCTCCTTTCCTTTCTCCTTTCCTTTCTCCTTTCCTTTCTCCTTTCTTTTCTCCTTTCCTTTCTCCTTTCCTTTCTCTTGTCCTTTCCTTTCTTCTTTTCCATTTCCTTTCCTCTTTTCTATTTCCTTTCCTTTTCCTTTCCTCTCTCTTTTCTTTTCTTTTCCTTCTTTTCCATTTCCTTTCCATTTCCTTTCCTTTCTCCTTCACTTTCCTTCTTTTCCATTTCCATTTCCTTTCCTTTCTCCTTTCCTTCTTTTCCATTTCATTTCCTTTCTCCTTTCCTTTCTCCTTTCCTTCTTTTCCATTTCCTTTCCATTTCCTTTCCTTTCTCCTTTCCTTTCCTTCTTTTCCATTTCCATTTCCTTTCCTTTCTCCTTTCCTTCTTTTCCATTTCCATTTCCTTTCCTTTCTCCTTTCCTTCTTTTCCATTTCATTTCCTTTCTCCTTTTCTTTCTCCTTTCCTTTCTCTTGTCCTTTCCTTTCTTCTTTCCCATTTCCTTTCATTCTTTTCTATTTCCTTTCCTTTTCACTTTCCTTTCTCTTTTCTTTTTCTTCTTTTCCATTTCCTTTCCTTTCTCCTTTCCTTTCTCCTTTCCTTTCTCCTTTCCTTTCTCCTTTCCTTTCTCCTTTCCTTTCTCTTTCCTTTCCTTCTCCTTTCTCCTTTTCCTTTCTCTTTTCCTTTCCTTTCTCCTTTCCTTTCTCCTTTCCTTTCCCTTTCCTTTCTCCTTTCCTTTCTCCTTTCCTTTCCTTTTTCCTTTCCTTTCCCCTTTCCTTTCTCCTTTCCTTTCTCCTTTCCTTTCTCTTTCCTTTCTCCTTTCCTTTCTCCTTTCCTTTCCTTTTTCCTTTCCTTTTTCCTTTCTTTTCTCTTTTCCTTTCCTTTCTCCTTTCCTTTCTCTTTTCCTTTCCTTTTTCCTTTCCTTTCTCTTTTCCTTTCCTTTCTCCTTTCCTTTCTCTTTTCCTTTCCTTTCTCCTTTCCTTTCTCCTTTCCTTTCTCCTTTCCTTTCTCCTTTCTTTCTCCTTTCCTTTCTCCTTTCCTTTCTCTTTTCCTTTCTCCTTTCCTTTCTCTTTTCTTTTCCTTCTTTTCCATTTCCTTTCCATTTCCTTTCCTTTCTCCTTTCCTTTCCTTTCTCCTTTCCTTCTTTTCCATTTCCATTTCCTTTCCTTTCTCCTTTCCTTCTTTTCCATTTCCATTTCCTTTCCTTTCTCCTTTCCTTCTTTTCCATTTCATTTCCTTTCTCCTTTTCTTTCTCCTTTCCTTTCTCTTGTCCTTTCCTTTCTTCTTTCCCATTTCCTTTCATTCTTTTCTATTTCCTTTCCTTTTCACTTTCCTTTCTCTTTTCTTTTTCTTCTTTTCCATTTCCTTTCCTTTCTCCTTTCCTTTCTCCTTTCCTTTCTCCTTTCCTTTCTCCTTTCCTTTCTCCTTTCCTTTCTCTTTTCCTTTCTCTTTTCCTTTCCTTTCTCCTTTCCTTTCTCTTTTCCTTTCCTTTCTCCTTTCCTTTCCCCTTTCCTTTCTCCTTTCCTTTCTCCTTTCCTTTCCTTTCCTTTCTCCTTTCCTTTCTCCTTTCCTTTCCTTTTTCCTTTCCTTTCCCCTTTCCTTTCTCCTTTCCTTTCTCCTTTCCTTTCCTTTCCTTTCTCCTTTCCTTTCTCCTTTCCTTTCTCCTTTCCTTTCCTTTCCTTTCTCCTTTCCTTTCTCTTTTCCTTTCCTTTCTCCTTTCCTTTCCTTTCCTTTCTCCTTTCCTTTCTCCTTTCCTTTCCTTTTTCCTTTCCTTTCCCCTTTCCTTTCTCCTTTCCTTTCTCCTTTCCTTTCCTTTCCTTTCCCCTTTCCTTTCTCCTTTCCTTTCTCCTTTCCTTTCCTTTCCTTTCTCCTTTCCTTTCTCTTTTCCTTTCCTTTCTCCTTTCCTTTCCCCTTTCCTTTCTCCTTTCCTTTCTCCTTTCCTTTCCTTTCCTTTCTCCTTTCCTTTCTCCTTTCCTTTCCTTTTTCCTTTCCTTTTTCCTTTCCTTTCTCTTTTCCTTTCCTTTCTCCTTTCCTTTCTCTTTTTCCTTTCCTTTTTCCTTTCCTTTCTCTTTTCCTTTCCTTTCTCCTTTCCTTTCTCTTTTCCTTTCCTTTCTCCTTTCCTTTCTCCTTTCCTTTCTCCTTTCCTTTCTCCTTTCCTTTCTCCTTTCCTTTCTCCTTTCCTTTCTCTTTTCCTTTCTCCTTTCCTTTCTCTTTTCTTTTCCTTCTTTTCCATTTCCTTTCCATTTCCTTTCCTTTCTCCTTTCCTTTCCTTTCTCCTTTCCTTCTTTTCCATTTCATTTCCTTTCTCCTTTCCTTTCTCTTTTCCTTTTTCCTTTCCTTTCTCTTTTCCTTTCCTTTCTCCTTTCCTTTCCTTTCTCCTTTCCTTTCCTTTCTCCTTTCCTGTCTCCTTTCCTTCTTTTCCATTTACTTTCCTTTCTCCTTTCCTTTCTCTTTTCCTTTTTCCTTTCCTTTCTCTTTTCCTTTCCTTTCCTTTCTCCTTTCCTGTCTCCTTTCCTTCTTTTCCATTTACTTTCCTTTCTCCTTTCCTTCTTTTCCATTTCATTTCCTTTCTCCTTTCCTTTCTCTTTTCCTTTTTCCTTTCCTTTCTCTTTTCCTTTCCTTTCTCCTTTCCTTTCTCCTTTCCTTTCTCCTTTCCTTTCTCCTTTCCTTCGTTTCCATTTCCGTTCCTTTCTCCTTTCCTTTCTCTTGTCCTTTCCTTTCTTCTTTCCCATTTCCTTTCCTTCTTTTCTATTTCCTTTCCTTTTTGCTTTCCTTTCTCTTGTTCTTTCCTTTCTTCTTTCCCATTTCCCTTCCTTCTTTTCCATTTCCTTTCCTTTTTGCTTTCCTTTTCTTCTTTCCCATTTCCTTTCCTTTCCCTCCCCCTTCCTTTCCTTCCTTCCTGGGGGTCTGAGGGAGAGGGAGGGGACCCTTTCCTCCTTGCCCCCCTCCCCAACATCTGCTCTGATGGCAATTATGGTTAAAAAAAGTTCAGGTGCTCAGGGATGAAAATGTGCTGCTCAAACACTATACTTTTCTGCACACTCTGAAAAAAAATTAGAGGGAACATTGCTTCCCACTCCTTTCCTCTTCTCCCTTTTTCCTGCGTTTCTAGGGGAAAATCCAGGAGAACTCAAGGACCTTTCTCACACACCCCTTCCTTCCTTCCTTCTTTCCCTTTCTCCTTCCTTTGCTTCTTTCCTCCCTCCGTCTATCTCTTTCTTTCCTCCTGCCACCCCTTACTTCCTTCCTTCTTTCCTTCCTTCCTTCCTTTTTTCTTTATTTTCTTTCTTTCTCTTTCTAACTTTCATCCCTCCCTCCCTTCTCTTCCTTCCTTCTTTCTCTTTCTCCTTCCTTCCTTCCTTCTTTCCTTTTCTCCTTCCTTTGCTTCTTTCCTCCCTCCGTCTGTCTCTTTCTTTCCTCCTGCCACCCCTTCCTTCCTTCTTTCCTTCCTTCCTTTTTTCTTTATTTTCTTTCTTTCTAACTTTCATCCCTCCCTCCCTCCCTCCCTTCTCTTCCTTCCTTCTTTCTCTTTCCCTTTCCTTCCTTCCTTTTTTCTTTCTCTCCTTCCCTCCCTTCCTCCCTCCCTCCCTTTTTGCTCTTGCAAAGGGACTGCGCTTCCATCGCCCTTGGCCTCTGCGGCTCCTGCAGTACCTGGGAAGGTGTGGGGCATGGGAGATGTGGTGGGGATGGGCTGGGGAGCGTCCACTTGGATGCTTTTTAGAAACAGCTCACAAAATAAAAGGAAGGGAGAGAGAGAGAGAGAAGCTATAACACCCCTCCCCATCTCCCACTGGGCTTCAATGGGAATGCCGGGCTTCTGGATTCCCAAATAGTGCAATTCAGAAGGAAGCCCCTTACTCTGTATGGGGCCGACCCCTTTTGCCGCACAATCAGGAGGCTGTGAGGTCAATCCTAGGTAGGGGCAGTTATTTCTCTCTCTGGGCACAGTGAGTAATTATCTGCTGAACAAAACTCTGCACTGGTGACAGGAAGGGCATCCAGCCAGTAAAGACTCAGCTCCATTCAGTTGGCCCAGTTCCACCCTGATGTAAGGGATTACGGGGTCATTAAAAGACAAAAAAGAGAATAGAGTTGGAAGAGACCTGTTAGGTTATCTAGTCCACCCCCCCCCCCCCAAAACAGGAGGACCTACCTACATCTTTTCTGACGGATGGCAGTCCAGTCTCTTGAATGCTTCCAGCAATGAGGAATGGATGCCAAAGGAGGGACAACATGAAATGGGGATGGCGAACATCAGCATAGTTTCTGGATTTCTTTTCGGTAGTTGAACTGTTAGACTTAGAGACTTCGTAGCCTGCTGTGAGAGAGCAACTGTTGGTGCTCCGAATAAAGAAAGTGTAACTACAAAGGGCTTGTTGTGTTTGGGAGCTGAGTCAGAACAGGTCCCAGTTGGGGTTATAAGTTGAGGACTTCTTGTAACTTTGAGAGGGAACTAGTGTCATAGTGGAACACCACTTCAGTATGAGTCAGCAGTGTGTTGCAGCTGCCAACAAAACCAATGTAGTCCTAGCCAGGAACAACAGAAGGATAGTATCAAGGCAATGAGAATCCCATTTTTTCCCCAAGAGGCAACTGGACTGTCTGGTTTTTTCTTTGAAGACATTTCGCTTCATATCTAAGAAGCTTCTCCATCTCTGACTGGAGAGTGGAGAACGGAAGGATTTATATTCCTTGCAGACAGCTGGTCATTTGCATCCTTTTAGATGGTTGTTGAGGCCACTTGGAGGTTTGTCTGTGGTGCAACTAGAGGTGGAGCCTTCTTGGAATGGTTGAAAGGACTGTGCTGGAGATTGGAGATAGATGATGTCCTATCCCTACCCCTCTGTCGAGTGAGGACTGTTCCATTTGGATGTAGATGCCTTCTTTGACCCATCTTTCAAACCAGCAGTCTTCAAACATCTTCCAAAATAAAACCAGAAAGTCCAGTTGTCTTTTTTTGGGGG
>JAKRSK010002755.1:0-10123 GCA_029891615.1 Natrix natrix natrix
GATAGATAGATAGATAGATAGATAGATAGATAGATAGATAGATAGATAATTATCTGTCTTATTTATCTAGATAAATGATAGACAGGTAGATGGATGGATGGATGGATGGATGGATGGATGGATGGATGGATGGATGGATGATAGATAATATAGATAGATAGGGAGGAAGGGAGGGAGAAAGAAATATGGATATTTGATAGATAAGTAAGTAGGTAGGTAGGTAGGAAGGAAGGTTGTCCAACATCTTGAGTTATGGAACGCGCACAACTCTAGAAGGCAAGCTGTTCCACTGATGATAGATAGATAGATGATAGATAGATAGATAGATAGATAGATAGATAGATAGATAGATAGAGCTAGATAGGGAGAAAGGGAGAAAGATGAGAGAAAGAGGGAAGGAGGGAGAGGGGGCAGGAAGGGAGAGCGAGAAAGGGAGGGAGAATGGGGAGAGAGAAAGAGGGGGGAGGAAGAGGGAGGGAGGGAAAAAGAGGGAGGGAAGGAGAGAGAGGGAGAAAGAGAGGGAGGGAGGGAGAAAGAGAGAGAGGGAGGGAAGGCGAGAGGGAGGGAGAGAAGAGAGAAAAAGGGGAGGGAGAGAGGGGGGAAGGAGAGAGAGAGAAAGAGGGAGGGAGGAAAGGAGAGAGAAGAGAGAAATGGAGAAAGGGGGAGGGAGGGATCTAGAGAAAAGGACTAAGGGTGTGCGTGTGTGTTGGTGAGAAGCGCATGAAAGCCAGGATCAACGGCTGGAGACGAATCCAGGTGGACCTAAGGAGACCTTTCCTGACCGTCAGAAGCCTTCCTCCGCCCGTGCAACCGCTCCCCTTGGGAAGTCGCGGGGGGGAGGGGGGCTTCCAGCCCGGGAGGCTTTTTAAGAGATTGGACTCCGGGCAGGACTAGACGACCTCCAAGGTCTCCCCCTCAGCCCTGGGATCCGACGCAGCCTTCCGCTCGCCTTGCGGAACCTGGAAGCGAGAGCGAAAACGAAAGCGAAAGTGTCCCGGCGGCCTTTCGCTTTCCCCGCGGCCGGTGCTGGGGCCGCTTCTTCAGCTCGGCCGACTTCAGCCGCTTTCGGCTCGGGCGTCCGGGGTCCCGGGGGAAGGGGGAGGCAGGGGGAGGCAGGGCGCCACATGGCCCGGGAGGCGCCGCAGCCCATGCGGCTGAAGGAGTGGCTGCTGGCCCAGGTGGAGAGCGGTCGCTATCCGGGACTGCGCTGGGAGGACGGGCAGAAAACGCTCTTCCGCATCCCTTGGAAACACGCCGCTAAGCAGGACTACCGCGAGCGGGAGGACGCGGCGCTCTTCAAGGTACGGCGGGGTCGGGGAAGGGACCCCCGCCTGGCTCAACCCTCTCCCGCCCCGGGCATCCAGGCTGGCAGGGGGTGGGTGGGTGGGGGGCTTGGCTCTGGGCTTTCTGACTGCCCTCTCCTCCCCCTTCTCCTCCCCCCTCCCCCCTCCCGCAGGCCTGGGCAGTCTACAAGGGCAAGTATCGGGAAGGGCTGGACGAAGCAGACCCCTCCGTCTGGAAGACGCGTCTCCGCTGCGCGCTCAACAAAAGCCCCGATTTTAAAGAGGTGCCCGAGAAAAGTCGCTTGGAGGCTCTCGAGCCTTACAAAGTCTACCAGGTGGTCTCTCCCGAGGCGGCCCAGAACGCAGGTAGGACAAAACCCCCCCGGAGGAGGGGGCTTGGGAAGGCAGTTTCTCTCCCCCCCCCCACCCACAGCTGGGGACAGGAGCATGGGCTCAGGATCTGGGGAGGTGGGGGGGGGGGAATCCAAGCGTCTCCCTGCCTGGGGTCCCCCTAAAATTGGCTGAGTCAATTCTGCATCCAGGACGCCTGCCAGTCTATCTCTATTTGCAATCCACCCCCCCCCCCCAAAAAAAAAAGATTGAATCTGGAAATAAAAAGGGAATTTTGCATGCTTTGGGGGTGATGGTGGTTTTTTTTTGCCCTCCAGGAGATTGTGGGTTGGGGGCAAAAGGTACTTTGGTGACATCTGATGGGAATAAAATTGAATTAATTAATTGTGAATTGCTCCCTGTACATCCATCCACTGTCTGTCTGTCTGTCTGTCTGTCTGTCTGTCTGTCTCTCTCTCTCTCTCTCTCTCTCTCTCGTGTCTGTCTGTCTAGCTATCTGTCTGTCTGTTTATCTATATCTATCTATCTATCTATCTATCTATCTATCTATCTATCTATCTATCTATCTATCTATCAGGATAGCCAACATGGATTTGTCAAAAACAGATCATGCCAGACTAATCTTATTGCATTCTTTGATAATGTGACAAAATTAGTGGACCAGAGGAATGCCGTTGATATAGTTTACTTGGACTTCAGTAAGGCTTTTGATAAGGTAGACCATAACCTACTACTAGATAAAGTAGAAGAATGTGGGTTAGACAGCATCACCACCAGATGGATTGGTAACTGGCTGACCAACCGCACTCAACGTGTAGTTCTCAATGGAACTGCATCTACATGGAGGGAGGTATGCAGTGGAGTACCCCAAGGCTCTGTTTTAGGCCCAGTACTCTTCAACATCTTCATCAATGATTTGGATGAGGGAATAAATGGGGAACTCATCAAATTTGCAGATGACACCAAGCTGGCAGGAATAGCCAACACTCCAGAAGATAGGCTTAAGATACAGGAGGATCTTGACAAACATGAACATTGGGCACTA
The DNA here is from genome assembly GCA_029891615.1 of Natrix natrix natrix. Lineage (NCBI taxonomy): Eukaryota > Metazoa > Chordata > Lepidosauria > Squamata > Natricidae > Natrix > Natrix natrix. The sequence continues at coordinate 2,680 of JAKRSK010002755.1, forward strand.
TCTAATAAAATGAAATTCAATGGTGAAAAGAGTAAGGTTCTACATTTAGGCAACAAAAACGGAATGCACAGGTACAGTATAGGTGATACCTTACTCAGTAGTAGTAGCTGTGAAAGGGATCTTGGAGTCCTAGTGGACAACCATTTAAATATGAGCCAGCCGTGTGCAGCAGCTGCCAAAAAAGCCAACACAGTTCTAGGCTGCATCAACAGAGGGATAGAATCAAGATCACGTGAAGTGTTGATGCCGCTTTGTAATGCCTTGGTAAGGCCACACTTGGAATACTGCATTCAGTTCTGGTCGCCACGATGTAAAAAAGATGTGGAGACTCTAGAAAGAGTGCAGAGAAGAGCAACAAAGATGATTAGGGGACTGGAGACTAAAACATATGAAGAACGGTTGCAGGAACTGGGTATGTTTAGCTTAAGAGAAAGAAGGACTAGGGGAGACATGATAGCATTATTCCAATATCTCAGAAGTTGCCACAAAGAAGAGGGAGTCAAACTATTCTCCAAAGCACCTGAGGGTAGAACAAGAAGCAATGGGTGGAAACTAATCAAGGAGAGAAGCAACTTAGAACTGAGGAGAAATTTCCTGACAGTGAGAACAATTAATCAGTGGAACAGATTGCCTCCAGAAGTTGTGAATGCCCCAACACTGGAAGTCTTTAAGAAGATGTTGGATAGCTATTTGTCTGAAACGGTATAGGGTTTCCTGCCTAGGCAGGGGGTTGGACTAGAAGACCTCCAAGGTCCCTTCCAACTCTACTATTGTATTGTATTGTATTGTATCTATCTATCTATCTATCTATCTATCTATCTATCTATCTATCTATCTATCTATCTATCTATTTATCTATCTATTTATCTATCTCTATCCTGTCTGTCTCTGTGTGTGTCTGTCTGTCTGTCTGTCTATCATCTCTATCTATCTACCTACCTATCTACCTACCTACCTACCTACCTACCTACCTACCTATCTATCTATCATCTCTCTGTTTGTCTGTCTGTCTGTCTGTCTGTCTATCATCATTTATCTAATCTCTCTAGGTCCTCCATCCCTGGAGGTTTTCAAGACCAAACTGGAGAGTCATTTGTTTCAAATGATATAAAATCTCCTGCTTGAGCAGCGGGTTGGAGTAGAAGACCGCCAAGGTCCCTTCCAGCCCTATGAATCTATGTTTTGTCTGCGTGCCTGCCTATTGCTCTCCCTCTCTTGTGTTCTTTTATCTAATTTGTCTGTCTAATAACCTACCTATTTTATCTCTCTGTCGCCTATACTATCTGTCTGTCTGTTTTCCTACTGACCTATCCAATTTTAAAACTGTTCCAACACTCTCATAGAGGGTAATGTACAGATAAAAAGAGTCAAACATAAAAACAGTATGTAGGATTTAAAATTGCAAAAGGCAAGGATGAAGAGCAAACAGGATTATTGGGGGACTGGAGGCTAAATCATATGAAGAAGGGTTATGTCTACTCTAGTTTAATGAAAAGAAGAACTAGGGGAGACAGGATAGCAGTGCTCCAATTTTTGAGGGGCTGCCACAGAGAGGAGGGGGGTCAAGCTGTTCTCCAAAGCCCCTGAAGGCAGAAGCAACGGGTAGAAACTGAACAAGGAGAGATTCAGCCTGGGATTAAGGGGGAATTTCTTGACAATGAGGACAATCAAACCGTGGAACTGCTTGCCACCCAAAGTTGTGAATGCCCCAACACTGGAAGTCTTTAAGAAGATGTTGGATAGCCATTTGTCTGGAATGGTATAGGGTCTCCTGCTTGAACAGGGGGTTGGACTAGAGGACCTCCAAGATCCCTTCCAACTCTGTGATTCTGTTCAGTTCTGAATTTAAAAGCAGGGGGAGGGGCTGCAGGCCACTCACCAGCCCCACGCCAGTGTTGTCCCTTCTGCACCCCAAGCAAGGGGCCACGTTTTCACACCTTCCTTTCCGTAAATTCAAAATCAAAACCATCCCCTTTATGATGCTAAAGGCACAGTTGTGAAATCTAATTTTTTTTACTACCAGTTCTATGGGTGTGGCTTGGTGAGGGCGTGGCTTGGTGGGAATCATGTGACTGGGTGGGCGTGGCTATGTAGTCATGTAACTGGGGGATCAAAAGACAGAAACCCACAGTGTCCTGCTGGAGCAGGGTTGGACTACATGACCTCTAGGTCCCTTTTAGCCTTGGATTATCCTCTGAAGCTGCATCTAGTGCCAGGTTTGTAGTCTTTCCTTCCTCTCCTTTTTCCCTCCCTCCCTCTTTCTTTTCTCTTTCTCCTTTCTTTTTCTTTCTTTCTTTCTTTTTCTTTCTTTCTTTCTCGTCACCCCCCCTCCCCCATTTTTGGCCTAGCAGGTCTCAGGGAAGCCTTCTGGGAGCAAAAACCCCCGCCCCCGCATTTCCAGAAAACTTGTAGTTTAAAAAAATGCTTTAAAAGTTTTTTTTTAAAGTTCCAAAGATCAGCTGTGTGACATGCAATCGTCAGAACAGGTTTTCTTTTTTACTTTTTTTTAGTATATTTTACTACCGGTTAGGGTGAACCGGTAGCATTTCACCCCTGCAAAAATTTTGTGAAGACTCTACTTGAGGAACGGGGGAGAGGAGTTGGGCCTCTGGGATCCTCAAAGTTTACAGACTACTAGGCATCTAACTAAACGTGTGTCACCTGCCTTTTTTCCTGGGCTGCTACAAAAAGGCCCCCTCTCTTTCTCTAGGCCACACAAGCCTTGAGCTGCCTTCCACGAGATATCAAAGACCAAGGTTAACCAGATAAAATAGAACAGAATAACAGAGTTGGAAGGGACCTTGGAGGTCCCTTCTTGTAGTCCAACCCCCTGCCTAGGCAGGAAATCCTAGACCGTTTCAGACAAATGGCTATCCAACATCTTCTTAAAGACTTCCAGTGTTGGGGCATTTATAACGTCTGGAGGCAAGTTGTTCCATTAATTGTACTAATTTCCGATCTCCGCTCCTTCCGTGTACAGTTGAAGACCCACCTTTTTCAACTATCTGGCCTGGCTCAACCGTAATTTTTTCGTTTTTCCCGACTGTCTTTTAAATTTTTTATTGTATATTGGGTTTTATTATTGGGGTATGTAAATGGTTTTAATTGTCTAAATGTTGTAATTTACTACCTCCTCCGTACATGTATGTCTTTGTATATATGTATGTTTATGTGTTTGTACACATGTGTTATGTTTTATATGTTTCTAGTGTACGCCGCCCCGAGTCCTGTTTGGAAAGGGAGCGGCAAATAAATTCAATATTATTATTATTATTATTATAACTGTCAGGAAATTCCCTACTTGATGAGTTTCCATCTCACAAGGAATCTTCTTCAAAGAGGACCAAGCAGGACTCCCTGTGGGCTTGGAGATTGCAAGTGGTCTTGACTTATGACCACAATACAATACAATAGCAGAGTTGGAAGGGACCTTGGAGGTCTTCTAGTCCAACCCCCTGCCTAGGCAGGAAACCCCACACCGTTTCAGACAGATGGCTATCCAACATCTTCTTAAAGACTTCCAGTGTTGGGGCATTCACAACTTCTGGAGGCAACTTCTGTTCCACTGATTAATTGTTCTAAGTTTCTCCTTAGTTCTAAGTTGCTTCTCTCCTTGATTAGTTTCCACCCATTGCTTCTTTTTCTACCCTCAGGTGCTTTGGAGAATAGTTTGACTCCCTCTTCTTTGTGGCAACCCCTGAGATATTGGAAGATGCTATCATGTCTCCCCTGGTCCTTCTTTCTATTAAACTAGACCCACCGTTCTTCATATGTTTTAGTCTCCAGTCCCCTAATCCTCTTTCTTGCTCTTCTCTGCAATCTTTCTAGAGTCTCCACATCTTTTCTACATCGTGGTGACCAGAACTGAATGCCATATTCCAAGTGTGGCCTTACCAAGGCATTATAAAGTGGTATTAACCCTTCACGTGATCTTGATTCTCTCTCTCTGTTGATGCAGCCTAGAACTGTGTTGGCTTTTTTGGCAGCTGCTGCACACTGCTGGCTCATATTTAAATGGTTGTCCACTAGGACTCCAAGATCCCTTTCACAGTTACTACTGTTGAGTCAGGTACCACCTATACTGTACCTGTGCATTCCGTTTTTCTTGCCTAAATGTAGAACCTTACTCTCTTCACCATTGAATTTCATTTTAAAATAGAATAGAATAACAGAGTTGGAAGGGGCCTTGGAGGTCTTCTAGTCCAACCCCCTGCCTTTTGTTAGATAGCGCCCAACGTTCAGGTTGCAAGAATTGCTGGGTTCACACAGCCACAATGATGTTTTCATGTGGATGACTCCCAGGTTCACCCAGAACGCAGAAGGAATGGTTGTTTTGTTAAAATATTCATGACTGGAAGAGACATGGGAACAAGATCAGCCAATGAATAGGCATAGCAGCTAAGTTGGCCAATGGGAGCTTAAAGAGATCTGAGTCTGTGCTGAGAACTGAAACTGAAAGTAGTCTCTGCTGAGCATTAAACTGGTCTGCTGCTCTGATCTGAAACTGAAGAACGACCTGCTGGTATTGTACATTTATTCATCCGTTTTTATGCATATAAAGAAGTTAATGAATCCAGTTGAATCAATTATCTCTGTGGGCTTTCTGGATGTGATTTTTCTGCAACAAACTCTGGCGTGTTTCTCCCAAACCATTGATTCACAAAAAAGTTAAACCTAGTCTAAGTCCAGGTTGGTGTTAGCTTAATCTGGAGTGGGAAGGGTTGTGTGAATCTACCTTTTGTGTCTTTGTTGTTGTGGTTTCCAGAGATGGAAAGTGGGACAGACTCACCTCTGCAGCCGAAATGCCCCTTGGCACCAGCACCTGAAGCGGCCCATGGCTTGTCAGACAAGGTAAGCCTGCGGGTGGGATCTCTTCAGCTCCTGTAAGAATCGTCAGAACAGATCCCCACTCAAAGAGATCTCTGCTCACCTGCAAATTGCTGAGGATTATGATCCAGAGGGAGGAATATTTGCATTTTCTTGCCTTAAAACTTGCTTTGGCAAAGAAGCATTGATTGGTGTTACATCTTGAATGTATGTAGAGGGTTTCTCAACCTTGGCCCCTTGAAGGTGTGTGGACTTCAACTCCCAGAATTCCCCAGCCCACATGTAGGAAAAGGTGATAGCTGGGGTGACATTTTGACTGTGGAATTAATGAATAAACATGCAGTCCGGTGTTTTAAATGTATTGTGATGTAGATTTTGAAGAATATTCTGTTTGAAAAGCCAGCCTATATCTTTCTTTCCTTCCTCCCTCTTTCCTTCCTACCTCTCTTCTTCTTTCTTCCTCCTTTCCATTCTTCCTCCCTTCCCTTCCTCCCTCCTGCCTTCCTCCCTCACCTCTTTCCTCCCTCCCTTCTCCCTTCCTCCCTCTCTTCTTTCTTCCTTCCTTTCTTCCTCCCTCCCTCCCTCCTTCCTTCCTCCCACACTCCTTCCTTCTTTCCTTCCTTCCTTCCACTTTCCCTTCCCTCTTCCCTCCCTCCCTCCTTTCTTCCTCCCTCCCTCCCCTCTTTCCTCCCTCCCTCCCTCTCTCCTTCCTTCCTTCTGCTCTTCTTTCTTCCTCCCTTCCCTTCTTCCTCCCTCCCTCCTTCCTTCCACTTTCTCTCCCCTCTTCCCTCCCTCCTTCCTTTCTTCCCTCCCTCCCTCCCCTCTTTCCTCCCTCCCTTCCTCACTCTCTCCTTCCTTCCTTCCTTCCTTCCTTCCTTCCACTCTCCCTCCCCTCTTTCCTCCCTCCCTCCCTCCTTCCTTCCTTCTTTCCTTTATCTTTCTGCCTTTTTCTCCCTCCCTCCCGGCTTTTCTTTCTCTTATCTCAACCCCCCCCCCCCCATTTGAATTGCTGCACTTCCCAACCAGTGACTTTGGGTGGTGAACTTACCTTTATTTTCTTTATCTAACTTAATTAATTATTACGTAAATGGAAGCGTTCTTAAAATGAACACAATTAAAATCTCACAGGTCTCCGTCCTATGGCTTTAAAAACACTTAGCAGCTGTTATTTTGGAACCCGGGGGCGGGGGGGGGGTTGTATCCTAACCACAGAGCCTGCCTCTGAGCAGGAAGTTTTTGCTCTGGATTTTTTTCTTTTAAAATGCAGCTTCCCTAAAGATGAAAACAGCAGCTTCAGATCTGGAACAATTACTTGTAGTTCCAGATTTGTTGGGCGCCAGAAACCAAAACTGCTTCTTTATTGCTGCTTGCATGTTTGCAAGAATCTTCCCAGACTGTCTCCATTTTCAAGGGAACAGCCAGAAAAAGAATTTGTCAGATCTGCCCCCTCTCTCCTGCTTCCCTCTTGCTTCAATGCCAGCCTGCCATGGCCTTTGTCAGGGGGGGGAAGCGGGGGGGGGGGGGAAGCTGTATGGGAGGAGTCAGGGGGGAATTCCAAACTGCTTTGTGCCGGCTGGAGATAAGAGCTCAAGGGCACCCGGCCAGAGGAAAGAATGGCTCAAGGACGGCTGTCCTAGAAACAGCTGGTTTGGATGAGAAGAAAAGATAAGAGAATAGGAGATAATAGATTATTGAAATGGAAATAGGAATAGAAATGAATATGGAATTGAATGGAATAGAATATGGAATAGAAACGAATATGGAATGGAATAGAATAGAATAAGAATTTAGAATAGAATAGAATAGAATATGGAATAGAATAGAATATGGAATGGAATAGGATAGGATAGAATAGAATTAGAATTAGAATATGGAATAGAATATGGAATAGAATAGAATATGGAATGGAATAGGATATGGAATGGGATAGGATAGGATAGAATAGAATAAGAATTTAGAATAGAATATGGAATAGAATAGAATATGGAATAAAATAGAATATGGAATGGAATGGGATAGGATAGAATAGAATAAGAATTTAGAATAGAATAGAATAGAATAGAATATGGAATAAAATAGAATATGGAATGGAATGGGATATGGAATGGGATAGGATATGGAATGGGATAGGATAGGATAGAATAGAATAAGAATTTAGAATAGAATATGGAATAGAATAGAATATGGAATAAAATAGAATATGGAATGGAATGGGATAGGATAGAATAGAATAAGAATTTAGAATAGAATAGAATAGAATATGGAATAAAATAGAATATGGAATGGAATGGGATATGGAATGGGATAGGATAGGATAGAATAGAATAAGAATTTAGAATAGAATATGGAATAGAATAGAATATGGAATAAAATAGAATATGGAATGGGATAGGATAGGATAGAATAGAATAAGAATTTAGAATAGAATAGAATAGAATAGAATATGGAATAAAATAGAATATGGAATGGAATGGGATAGGATAGAATAGAATAAGAATTTAGAATAGAATAGAATATGGAATAAAATAGAATATGGAATGGAATGGGATAGGATAGAATAGAATAAGAATTTAGAATAGAATAGAATATGGAATAAAATAGAATATGGAATGGAATG
>JAKRSK010002761.1:0-14308 GCA_029891615.1 Natrix natrix natrix
CTTTAAATATTGCCACCTGATGGAACCACAAAGCCGTGCCTTCCCAGTGATGACCCAGCCCTTTGGAACAGCTTCCTATTGAGATCCTCGGGACTCTCTATATTTTTAACCCTCCAAAAGGCTTGAAGCTCTGGCTCTTTCTCCAAACATTGAGCTAGGATGGGGATTAAGTGTAAGGTTGATTTGGTACCTGGAGGGAAAGGGTACCTTTCTTTTTAACTGTGTTTTATGATTTGTTGTAAACTACTGAAGTTGTTGCATGAATAACACAGCAATAAAATGTCAGGGGAAGGAGGGAAGAAGAGAGAGAAAGGAAGGAGAGAAAAAGGAAGAAAAAGAAAGAAAGAAAGAAAGAAAGAAAGAAAGAAAGAAGAAAAGAAGGAAGGAAGGAAAAAAAGAAAGAAAGAAAAGAAAAGAAAGAAAGAAAAGAAAGAAAGAAAGAAAAGAAAAGAAAGAAAGAAAGAAAGAAAGAACCAACCAACCAACCAACCAACCAACCAACCAACCAGTTTCAACTTCATGCATGGACTAGTTATTTAAAAGTATCTGAAAATATTTATTACTTTTTTATCTCACCAAACTTCATCTATATTTTAGGCCTTATAAAAATCCTTCAATTATTATTTTGGTCATTAACCATCTTCCTGGTATTTTCTGACATTCTATTGCCAGTTATGGGAGAGAAGACATAAAATAAATGTTGAGGTCTTCCAAGATTTCACATGTTATTTTGCCAGCACTAACTTATCTATCATTTCTTACCAAAGACCTTGGATCACTGATTCTTCATATTTCACCTAGGACCTCAAACAGAATCAAACTGCTCAACAACAACAACAAAGGTCTTGTAGGATACATTCATCAACAAAATAAATCCTATTTAGTATTTCTCTAAGACATCACACTTTACCTTTATAATACTACATGGGAACAGAAGTATTTTTCAGAAGCTTTTAGTACAAGACCCCCAATACGCAACAGAAGCCTACTGGGTGGGACAATGTATTTCCTTTCCACCGCAGAACCTATGTGGAGCAGTGACATGCAGTCAGGTGAGGCAAGTGAGGCACAGCCTCACTTCTCAACATGAAAAGAAAAAAAATGTAAAAGGAAAAAATAAATTAAATGCTTGTATTTATCTACTGATCTGTACCATAAAGTTATTTTCCATTTAACTTCAGCAGTTTTACATTATTTGGTATTAAAATTGCAGAATTTTCACATTTACCATTGAACTAGTCAGGCGAGAGCTTGCAGTGAGGCTGCAGCGAGCTCAGCCTCTCAGGCGACAGCTGAGGTGAGGCTGAACTAGCTGCTGCTTCACCTTGGATGGCTCTGCTTAACTGTTTAAAAAAGCCTATAAAAATGTGCCCTCTACTATGAGGCAGGAGAACTGCGTGCCTCACCTAGTCTGACTTTTTTAGTCGTTTTATGATCGCTCGGCACGAGCAGAGTTAAGCAGATGCTTAAAAGCCTAAAAAGTCAGACTAGGTGAGACACGCAGTTCTCCTGCCTCATAGTAGAGGGCACTCGTTCTTCCTGTGACTCAGCGGCAGCAGAGTAAGTGACAGCCGTTCCACGGAGGCATGGCCACGCTCCCATACTGGTACGCTCCCCTGCCCTGCAACCCATTTGCAAGGCACTTCTCAAAGAGAAGGAAGTGAGGGCGGGGCTTCTTCAGAGGACCCGAGGCAAGAGCAGAGTTGAAATCCTCTCTGAAGCAGCTGGAAAAGGTTACGTGTGGGCCAGAGGGAGGAGGAAGAATTCAAACTTCATCCTCCTGGTACTGTGCGGGGCTTTGGGCAAAGGCTGGAGGGAAGGACCCTGGCTCACTTGTGCTTTCCCTTTTCAAACCTGTAATCAGTGAAGCTGGATAGGATTTTTTACATAGGGATCCTTTCGGGGCTGGGGAAAAGTGTGTGTGCTACAGCATGGCTCTTTGCCTGGCTTCCTGCCTCCTCCTGTGGTCTCCTCAGTGCTTGCTGGTGCTCTCCCTCCCCAAGTGTAGTGACTTCCTCCCCAGGCCCCCATCCATTTCTCTCTCTCTCACACACACACACACACAGAGCTGGATAAAACTATATAAAAATCCAGCCCAGCTTCACTGATTACAAGTTTGAAAAGGCAACTTGGCTCCGCCTGCCATCAAACTACACTTGAGGAGGGAGAGCACAAGCGAGCACTGAGGAGACTACAGGAGGAGGCAGAAAGCCAGGCAAAGAGCCATGCTGTAGCACACACACTTTCCCCCAGCCTCTTTCTTTTGGAAGGCTCGAATCGGCTCCCCTCCGGCTTCTCTGCCTCTCATCTCACCCCAGCCTGCCAGCAGGAAGTGAGTGAGTGGGCTTTATTGCGTTCCAGGCATTCCCCACCCAGATAGCAGGCTGTATTTGCAATGGGGGAGCTGTTTGGGGAAGGCAGCGGGGGAATGGGGGAGGAATGGCAGAGGAGCTGTTTCCAAGCCATTGGAAAAGATATCCAATCCAACGTGTGTGTGTGTGTGTGTGTGTGAGAGAGAGAGAGAGAGGGAGGAGGGAGGGAGGAGGGGAAGGGAGAAGAAAAAGAAAAAGAAAGAAGGAAACTTATTTCACAAAGGAGAAAAACAAATGCTGTCGCTTTAAATCGGAACTGAGCATGCCTGGCTGTGGAATTTTGGGAGTTGAAGTCTACAAGTCTTAATAACTTTAAATTGAAAAGGTGCAGGAAAGAACAAATTGGTTATATGGTTATATGTTATATGGTTTTATGTTTCTGAAGTTTTGGGGTTTGTGCAATATGAACATTGTGTTTCTAAAAGGCTTGTGAATGGAGCCAAACTTTCTCTAGGGTCATTATCTCATTACCTCTATCTGGCAGGCATGTGGAATGAGCCTCAGGCAGGTTTCTTTGTTAGCAGAAAGAAAGAAAAACAGCACAGCAATTTAGGGCTAGAAGGCTACTAGGAGGTCATCTAGTCCAACCCTCTGCTGCAGCAGGGAACCTTACATTGTATGGATTATTTTGGTGCCTCTAACAGAGAGGAAAATTGCCAGAAAGGAGAAATAGTTTACTAGGACAAGGCTGCCATGCAGAGGAAGGCAGAGATAGTCCTTGACTACAATTGAGCCCAAAATTTTGGTTGCTAAGCAAGAGCATTATTAAGTGAGCTTCACCACATTTTACCCAATCCATGACATCTCCTGGTGAGTGACATCAAGTTGGCCACTCCCACCTAGTCACATGACTGCCAAGCCACTCCCACAAAACAGGCCACACCTACATAATAGGTTCTAAAAAAATTTGAAACCCAACACTGCAACAGTGCCTCACCAGCCATAAACCTCACCGCACGTCACTGATGTGGAGCTACCCAACTCAGCTTATAATTTTATGGTATATTCCTTCGCTAGGTCTTTGGTATAGCTGCAGCTGGACAGGGAGAGTGGAATGACACTGTAAGCATTTTTTTTCCATTTCCTTCAATCCATTTACACAAGAAAGGATGTGTATATCTTTAATGTACTGAGAATTATTTTCCCATTTTAAAAATCCATAACAAGCAGACCTGTGGATTTATTCAGAACAACACAAAGATAAACAAACTCCCTTAATTAAGACTCCATTTGTTATTGGCTACCAGCATAAGGAGGAAGGCAGTTATTCTAAACCAAGAATGACTCACCCTTTAAAGGTTTAAGACTTTGTTCTTTCCTTTCTTCTTCAACACATTTCTGCTATATTTAGAACTTCCTTTAGTCAAACCACTTCAATGAGATTATTACATAACCTAATTTACATCTGCAACATTATAGAATCTACTCCCATTCTCACAAAAATATCAATTATAAAAAGAGTGACTTTCAGTTTTGGTTTGACATTCTTTTTTAATAAAACATGCTGTAAAGATGGGCTTTACACACTATTGCTTTCATTCCCAAATCCTTAGAAGCAACAAGACATGCAAGCAAGTAAGAAAAAGAAAAGGATCCAGTAACATGAGATCATTTCTCTGACATGGAGTAGATAGATGATGTTTGCAGGTGGGAGAATTTCAACCCCAAACCACCCCAGCGAGGCTGTCGAAGTGATGTCCCGGTGTTTGGAAGCCGTCGGGGTCTGGATGGGGGACAACAGACTCAAACTCAACCCCTCCAAGACTGAGTGGCTGTGGCTACCGGCACCTCGGTTCAGCCAGCTGACTCCAACGCTGGCCATAGGGGGCGAACAATTGCCCCCTGTGGAACGGACGCGCAATTTGGGCATCCTCCTAGATGCCCGGCTGTCAATGGACGACCATGTGGCAGCCGTGGCAAGGGGGGCGTTTCCACCAGGTTCGCCTGGTGCGCCAATTGCGCCCCCTTCTGGACCGGGATGCCTTATGCACGGTCACTCATGCACTGGTGACGTCTCGCCTGGACTACTGTAATGCTCTCTACATGGGGCTTCCCTTGGGACGCGCCCGAAGACTGCAGCTAGTCCAGAAACGCAGCCACGCGGGCAGTCATGGGGAGTACCAGGTACTCCCACGTAACACCGCTCCTGCGCGAGCTGCACTGGCTGCCTGTGGTTTTTCGGGTGCGTTTCAAGGTTTTGACCACCATCTTTAAAGCGTTCCATGGCACAGGGCCTAGCTACCTGCGGGATCGCATCCTCCCACACACATCCCTGCGGCCAATTCGCTCTCACAGGGAGGGGCTTCTCCTGGTGCCGTCCACTAGGCAATGCCAACGGGCGACACCAAGGAGTAGGGCCTTCTCTGTGATGGGCCCAACCCTCTGGAATGACCTCCCCCCCGACATTAGAACCACCACCGACTTCCGCTCCTTCCGACAGAAATTGAAGACACACCTGTTCCGACTGGCTGGCCTGGCATAATTATAACGTCTACCTCCTGGCATACATATTTTTTACTGGTTTTTTAGGGGGATTGTTCTTTTAAATTTAATTTTATAGGATATTTGTTGGGATTTTAAATCTTTAAATTTTAAATTATTTACTTAGCAGTACAGTTCTGTATATTTTTTATCCTCCTCTTATTTATTTACCTATCTACTTAATAATTGTAATTGTCTAAATTTTATAGTTATTCTGATGTATTTCTGATATGGACTGTACACCGCCCCGAGTCCCTTTCGGGAGAGGGGGCGGTCTATAAGCGCTAAATAAATAAATAAATAAATAAATAAATAAATAAATAAATAAGAATCTGACAAAACCTCTGCCAATTTCACCTTTGTCTGGTCTAGTAAATTGAAGCCCCAGTGCAATCAAACTATTATTTCCCTTACAGAACTCATGATCTCACTAATGAAGAAATGGAGCCATAGTATCTTATTTAAAGAAAATATCTATATTGTATCTAGGCCAGAAAATAAACGGCAACTGTGGAAAGCTACAATGAATAGCATTTCTGTCCAATATTGATGGCAAATTAGAAATATAGACCTACTATTAAGAGTCGTATAAAATTCTGATAGTTTTTATAAAGCATCGTTTGAGTTAATTAAACGTTAGGGCTACAAACAGCAGAGTTTTAGTAGAATATACATGGCTATTCTTCTTGTCTGAAGTCGTAGTCTAAGATAATATGATATTGGGAAAAAATCCTTTTAAAACTCATTTTGGCATCTGTTGCATTCTATGTTAAGAACTTCTAAGAGTAAGATTGATAGTATATTTTAGGAAGTTTTTATATTTGGACATATAGTATATTTTATTCTTGCATAGCAAGGCATAGTTGCAATTATATTTGCAAAGTTGCAAAAATGCAATAATACTATAATACCTCAACACTACCTCAGCTAATTTACAGATTACATGAATACCAATCAGCACACTAATATTAAAAATCAAATATTTTTTCTGACACAGTGTTTTGCCATATCTTCAACAAATCTGAGTCTAAAATCCCTTTTAAGATCCATACAAATATTATTTACAATCAAGTAGATGTTATTTTATTTTAGATATAGTCTTTTTTAGGTTATACCTGATTGCACCACCAAGTGTGTCCAACCACTCCAAATTCTTCTAATTTTTTCACCCTCAAAATAGTGAGCTTCAATCTTCTCAGGTTCCAAAACAATAGTGTCTTTACTTAATAGTTGCTTGTGCTTATTGTTTCCCCAAACATATAAATCTCCGTCATCTTAAAAAGAGAGAAAGAATAAAATAGCAATTAAGACATTTTTGTATCATTTCTTAAGGACACAGATATAATGATTAAATGTCATTGCTCCATGCACAAATAGTAAAGAACTTAACTTTAAAAGGAAGCTACAATTCAGAAATGCCAAAGCACAAGAAACCACACACAATTCACATTGTATGCAATTAAATTTCTCCAAAACCCAAATCTGTAATACGTATATAAACCAAATCATTCCCATGCAAACAAGTGCATCCAGGAAATACAAACACATAGCCTTGACAACATCAAGGCACAATACGTACACACAGTGCAAGCATAATAAATATTCCTTCATTGGTTTCTCATAAGAAAAGAGCATACTGACTAAAGGTTTTTGTATTGTCAGAAAAAACATTTATCTGAACCAGGGGTGTCAAACTCAAATTCATTGAGGGCTGCATCAGGATTGTTTGACCTTGGGGTGGGGGGTGGGGAGCAGAAGTGGTATTCTACCGGATCAGACCGGTTCGCCCAAACCGGTAGCGGAAATCGTGGGTGGGCCCGCCCAGGTGGGCCCACATACCCTGTTTCTTTTTTGTCCTATTTAGGGACGTTTTTTGAGCAAAGCACATGTACGGAAGGCCAGGAGCATGCATGGACGGGCACGTACACACACACACATTTGTGAACTGCTAGGGAAGGTAAGTGAAAACCACCCCTGGACATCACTCGTGTCAGGGGCATCTGTGGTAGCTGGGGTGAGGCTGGGGAGGATCCATTGTCTCCAGAACAGAAAAGTGAGACCAGGGAGAGTGCCCACACCCTTGTCCTCCAGAGAAGTCTTGCCGTCTGCTGGTGTCCAAGTGCTAAGGCAGGACTTCCCTTCCTTCCTTCCTTCCTTCCTTCCTTCCTTCCTTCCTTCCTTCCTTCCTTCCTTCCACCATCAGCTTGTACTTCTCTGTTTCCAGGGCAGATCTTAACGCCCCATGGGCCGAATCCAACCCACAGGCCTTGAATTTGACACCCCTGATCTTAACAAATCTTAAAAAAGGATAGATAACAACAAACTAGGCACTCAGCAGATGGAGATGAGAAGACCATTAGGTACAGTGAAAAGAAAAACTAAATGCAAGGATTGTACTTTGTCTTTATTGACTGAGTGTTGGCAAGTTTTTTTTTTCAAAAGTAGTTTGCCACCGCCTTCTTCCCATGTCTGAGAGAAAATAAGCGTGCCAAAATCACACAGTTGCCTTCGCCACCAAGGACTAGAAACTTAGGACCTCCCAGTTTCTAACTTGGTGTTTTTAATCACCACACTAAACTTGGTATCCTCAGCAGGACTAGCAGCTGCCAAAATTCTTTGGGCTTTAATTTCCTGAGTTTTTTCAATACATTTCACTTATTCTCAGTTCTTGGATTTGCTTGCAAGCTTAGGTATCTAAGTGGTTCAGTTCTGCTTATGAGGATGAACACATGAAAACGGCTAAAAAAATACAGACAAAAATCCACACATCAAAATCACATGAACCATATGAAGAACATCTGAATGGGAGAAGGAAATAGATGCTTTAAAACATACATTCAGACACTCCCAAGGAAACTTGAACTAATATCAGAAACAGAATGTTTTGTATGGTTCAGCCAAGCCAAAGGAATAGGTGCAGACAAGGAAACATACCTGTGAGTGACACAACATGATGTGAGCCGGAAGCTACACTCCTCACTTTGACATTTTCAAAACCTAGGAGAGTAATCCATTTATGTCATGTGTTAAAGAGACAATTCCTTTCCACAGAGATTTTCTGTATTACAGAATGTCACAAACAAAACTAAAGCGAAAAAAATGTTAGATATATAGAAATCATTGCTGCATAGGTCATGTTGGGTTTACTACACCACAAGCAAATTTTAATAGATCAAGGGTCACTTTGATACAGCTGAATAGACTTTAAAAATACAAGCATATAGATTTACAATGAAATTAATGTTCAAGAACCAGGACTTGGTTTAAGTAGCCTGAGTTGGTACAGGGGTTTGAACAAAAGAAATGTTGCTATTGTGAAAACCACCGAAAATAAAATGAATAGCAATAGTGAGGTTTGGGAATGTCTTCCCTTGAACTATAATTCCTGGATTGCCAGGTTTTCTGTAGGAAAAACAAAGCCTTAGATCATAAGATAGGAATATCTATCGAAAGTGTTGTTCTCCTCCTTAACATGAAAAATGAACACTAGATATTCTTGTCATTTATAAGTTAAATATGAGCCACTATCATGGCTCAGCTGTTAAAAAGGCAAATGTTATATTTGGATATGTCACCGTGAAAGACCGAAATTGGTGAATGTCGACATTCACCGGTGAATGTTGGTGAATGTCGACATTCACCGGTGAATGTCGACACATACCAATTTCGCTCTTTCACGGTGACATTTGTTACTGTGAAAGTCCAACGAGTCAGCGTACCGCTTTACTTTTCCTTTTCAATTCGCGGTCCTGGAAACTACTCGTTCTAACCGCCCAGGATCGCAGGTTTTTTTTAAAAAAAAACCGCGAATAGAAGACGCTTAAAAGGAAGCGTCTTCCTTTTAAGGAAGTGTCAACAGGATAAGGGTATTAGGGTAAGGGTATTAGGGTAAGGGTGTCGGTTTTAAAAAAAAAAACTCCGCGAATAGAAGACGCTTAAAAGGAAGCGTCTTCCTTTTAAGGAAGTGTCGACAGGATAAGGGTATTAGGGTAAGGGTATTAGGGTAAGGGTGTCGGTTTTAAAAAAAAAAAACTCCGCGAATAGAAGACGCTTAAAAGGAAGCGTCTTCCTTTTAAGGAAGTGTCAACAGGATAAGGGTATTAGGGTAAGGGTATTAGGGTAAGGGTGTCGGTTTTAAAAAAAAAAACTCCGCGAATAGAAGACGCTTAAAAGGAAGCGTCTTCCTTTTAAGGAAGTGTCGACAGGATAAGGGTATTAGGGTAAGGGTATTAGGGTAAGGGTGTCGGTTTTAAAAAAAAAAAAACTCCGCGAATAGAAGACGCTTAAAAGGAAGCGTCTTCCTTTTAAGGAAGTGTCAACAGGATAAGGGTATTAGGGTAAGGGTATTAGGGTAAGGGTGTCGGTTTTAAAAAAAAAAACTCCGCGAATAGAAGACGCTTAAAAGGAAGCGTCTTCCTTTTAAGGAAGTGTCGACAGGATAAGGGTATTAGGGTAAGGGTATTAGGGTAAGGGTGTCGGTTTTAAAAAAAAAAACTCCGCGAATAGAAGACGCTTAAAAGGAAGCGTCTTCCTTTTAAGGAAGTGTCGACAGGATAAGGGTATTAGGGTAAGGGTATTAGGGTAAGGGTGTCGGTTTTAAAAAAAAAAACTCCGCGAATAGAAGACGCTTAAAAGGAAGCGTCTTCCTTTTAAGGAAGTGTCAACAGGATAAGGGTATTAGGGTAAGGGTATTAGGGTAAGGGTGTCGGTTTTAAAAAAAAAAACTCCGCGAATAGAAGACGCTTAAAAGGAAGCGTCTTCCTTTTAAGGAAGTGTCGACAGGATAAGGGTATTAGGGTAAGGGTATTAGGGTAAGGGTGTCGAGAGGATAAGGGTATTTAGCAAATATTTCGGACATACACCAAGCGACTATGTGAATGTCGACATTCCGACATTCACCGGTGAATGTCGACATTCACCAGATTTCGGACTTTCACAGTAACAGATATAGTAACAGGATCATAGAATCCAAGTCATTGGGGAAATACTTGTTGATTTCATTGGGTCCTGTTAAGAACCCACTTGGGGTGGCAGGGATATGCCAACATTCAAAAAGAGTAATAGCAAAATAAAACAAGTTCAGAGAAGAGCTACCAAGATAGTGAGGGTTCTGCTATGAAAAGTTTAAAAATCTGACTATAATTTACCTACAGAATAGACAACAAGGACACACATTTATATGCTGCCCACCTCAGTCTGCAAAATGACTCTGGGCAGCATATATGCACAAAAGCCCCAAACAGGCATCAATATCGTGTATAGCTTTAAAAAAACAAACCTGGAACTTTGCAAGGTTCCTTTGCCCTCAAGAAAGAAGGAATGTTTTTTTCTTGGCAGATTCGCTTTGCTTGAGATGCCATACCGATGCCCCATTGAAATACAGAACCATTTTCTGCTCACACAAAAGGAAAATAAATTGTCAAGATTAAAAACTATTCCCCGGATAACAGCCTGAAGAAGTACATTAATGTGTCTTATTGATCAGCATAACCGTTCACATTTAGCACATAACTTGTAAAATATAATTTAGCCGTACGCATAATCCTTTGTGATCATTTGTTCAGCAACTGTTCAAACTTACAATAGCGCTGAAAAAAAATGGACCTGCAACCAGGGCTGGGATTCAAAGATTTTAGCAACTGGTTCTCTGCCCGATTGCTGAGTGGCCATGACCATGGTGAGTGTGGCCTACTTAGCCTCCTGCACCATGTGGGAGAGCATTTTTGCCCTCCCTGGGCTCCGGAGGCTTTCCTCGAGCCTCCAGGAGGACAAAAACGGGCCCCCAGACAGGGACATTTCCAGACTTCCCTAACTTCCGGGAGGCCCGTTTTTCACCCTCCGTGCAGACCCTGCACTTACCTGCCATCCAAAATGGGCTGCATGGACACTCCTGGGAGGAGGTGGGTGGGTGGGGCCAGCCAGTCCTTGCAACTACCAATTCAGCAAACCAGATGTAAAATTAGCATCTGATTCGCCCGAACCAGTCCGAACCGACTGAATCCCACCTCTGCCTACAACCCATTCTCAGAGTTCTGGTCACTGCAGCATCCCCATAATAAAAATGTGGGTGCTTGGCAACTTGCCCACACTTACAACAGTCACAGGACCCACAATCACATTCCCTTATCCTGCACAAAATGCCTCTGCTTCAATTCCTCACAATCAAATCTTCACCCCGTATCTGCCCTTCTGGCACCCTGCACAGCATGGCTGAAATGAAGACACTGCTATATTCTTCCACCACCTTTCTACTGCCACCACATCTCCAAGTGACCCTTCCTCTTTGTCCTCCTTGAAGCTGTCATCTTCTTTTTCTTCCTCCTTTATCTCAGCATCACCTTACCTGCCCTGTGCTGGGCTCAGCAACACCATCCAGCCTCAGGCCTCATGTCAGTGGTGGACCTGTCCCTTCCCCTTGCCACTGCTCCACCCCTCACCACCATCTCTGACCCCAGCAAGGACACCATGGGGTTTGAAGCTCACCAGTGTCAACAAGCCCAGCACAGGATAGGTAAGGCAATGCTAAGAGAAGACAAGAAGACAGAGGAAGAAACAGGGAGGAAAGTCCACTGAAGGTCATGGGGGCAGGGAAAAGGCAATGGTAGAATACCGCATTGTCTTCATCTCAGCCATGCTGAACAAGGTGGACAAAACAACAAAGATGGATGGTGGGGAGGGATAGGCAGTGAAGGAGCTGAAGCAAATATAATTCATTCAGAGCAGTAAAATCATGATAATGAAACTGAGTTGCTAATCGATTGAATATGACAATAGAAGGACAATTAAGCATGGGTTAAAATATATAAAACATGGACATATATAGAACTTTTAAGATGATGAACAAAGCGAGATGTGTACCGCTTGTTATTCTATATAGTAGATTAAGGGAATTGTAATGAACATTGAACATAAGGATTGTTATTTAAAGACAATTAAGAGTGATCTAATCCAAAATATGGTAAAATAGAGAGGGAACATGAAATATACTTACAGTGGGAAACCATTGAGATTTAAAGGCAGAAGCACAAATTGGGGGTGCGTAAGGATGTGTAATTATATAAATATAATAATGAGAACAGCTGGGAATTGTAACCAGGTGTTCATCTCGGACAAAACTAGGCAGGGGAGGGGGGGGTTAAAGGCACAATGACTATATATGTATACTTTTTTGTTCTATTTCTTTAAAAAAAGGAGGAAGATATATGTTAAAATTAAATATGTATATTGAAAAGGAATTATTAATACCATCAACATAAAATGGAGCTTGCTCAGAAGCTGAAATACACCAAGCAATACAATACAATACAATAGTAGAGTTGGAAGGGACCTTGGAGGTCTTCTAGTCCAACCCCCTGCCTAGGCAGGAAACCCTATACCGTTTCAGACAAATAGCTATCCAACATCTTCTTAAAGACTTCCAGTGTTGGGGCATTCACAACTTCTGGAGGCAAGCTGTTCTTTTTGATTGATCACCACTTGAGGATGTGTTCGTGAACAGAGTCAAACATTTAGCGGATTTAGCACCCGATTTGGTCGTGATCAGAAGCGTTCGTGACCTGAGGTTCCACTGTACAAGTATCAATCCTGATCTGTGCACAATTTAAAATAGAAAATGCTATGTTCCTAATCATTATCACTATCAAATGTTATAAGATAATTTATAAAAATGTTGATGTGCATCTCTATGTATTTGATACAGAAAATGTATTCAAAATGTATTTTTTTAAAAAAAAATCAAGCAAATGAGATGAAGAGTGTGAAGTAGAGGAGAGAGATAAGGGAAGAAGAGAATGATAGGAGAGAGGGAAGGGAGGAGAAGAGGAGGAGAGAGGAAGGGGAAGTGGAGAAGGGAAGGATGACAGAGGGAAGAAAGAAGGTAGGGAGGGGAAGGAGATAGGAAGAAGAAAGTGATGGATAAGGTACAAATATGGTGTATGGAGAACAGAAGAGCCAATAATCATTTTTGGGAGTTGATGGTAAGATGAAACTGATGTAAACATTTAATAATATAATACGATGTTGGCTATGTAATAGTATACATGTGTATATGTTATGAAAACGAAAAAATAAAAAACAAGAATAAATGAAAAAGAGCAGTAAAATCAAGTTGGCCTCTTCTGGCTCGGTGATCCCTTGAAAGCATCGTTTGCCAGCAAAGAATCAAGGCTCAGGGCTAGGAAGAACCCAGCCAGAAATAGCTTAGATCAAGGTGGGAACTGTCAGGGAACAGGGGACGTGATCTGCAACTTTCTCTTCTGGCTTCTGATAAGCCACTAGGAAAGCTGGGAGGTCACCTAACAACCACAACCAGAACTGCCTGAACCACTGTTGCTAAGGGTGTGATGTTTCACTCAATAACTACTTCACTTAGCAACATAAACTCATGTCCCAATTAGGGTTGTAACCCAAGGACTACCATTAATATTTTCAAGATCCCTAATATGCTACACCTTCAACCAGTGAGGGCCACTTTGTGCACCTATTTTTAGAATGAGTGCTGTACCATCCCAGTTAATACCAGAAGAAACAATGTAATATTGATTTCCAGGCTTTAATTAATGAAACCTATTCAGCAATTTATATAGTTTAAACGGCTGAGAGTAAAAGACCAAAATTATCCTAATTATAAATTCCTTTTAAAAGTCTTCTAAATGGCTTTTTAAAGGTATCCATGAAAGTTAAATAATCATCAAAGAATATATTCCATAAAATACCTTCCATATTAGCCAGTCATTGAATATTGAATCAATGAATTATTTCTTAAACACTTCATGTTTTTTTCTAGCAAATTCACAGAGCAGTTTCAGCTACAAAATTAAACTCATCTGATCACAGTATTACATTATTATTGTTAATTTCACTATAAAGGTGTAACTCACCAGCCACAGCAACAGCATGCCTGAGTCCAGCAGCAATATTTATTATTTTATCCTGTAAAGGCTATGAGAGAAATGAGAGGATGGTGAGAGAAATATATATGTCATAAAACATATTGTAATAATTCTATTGAATTAAATACTTGATTTTTCAAACAGGAAACATGAAGGTAAGTATAAAATATCCTCAAAACTTACAGCAAAAATCCATAGTGACCTGTAAAACAAACCATCTCATTTTTACAAAACTGCTTTTTTCCTCTCTCTGGCAGAGTGATTAAAAAGCTTTGGTGAGGGAGATCACTTCTGGTTTCCGAAGGCGACAGACGTTGGTCCGCTGTTCACTTCTCTGGTGGGCTCCTTTTAGGAGCACAGGCGGTCTTGGAGGGACCACCTGCCGTAGGGCGGCTTGCTGGAACCCTCCGGATAGGTGGCAGCCATGGGGGGTCTCCAGGTTCGCCTCAGGAGTTGGGGAGTGTAGGGGGTGCATAACAGCACCTTCGCTGAATGGATTCCGGAAGGAAAGTTAACTACATGGAGCGGCTGAAGTGCTGGAGATGAGAAATTCGCTCCAATCTC
>JAKRSK010002762.1:0-10843 GCA_029891615.1 Natrix natrix natrix
CCTTAAATATTGCCACCTGCTAAGCAAGAGCATTATTAAGTGAGCTTCACCACATTTTACCCAATCCATGACATCTCCTGGTGAGTGACATCAAGTTGGCCACTCCCACCTGGTCACATGACTGCCTAGCCACTCCCACAAAGCAGGCCACACCTACAGAATAAGTTCTAAAAAAATTGAAACCCAACACTGCGACAGTGCCTCGCCAGCCATAAACCTCACCACACGTCACTGCCCAACTCAGCTTATAATTTTATGGTATATTCCTTCGCTAGGTCTTTGGTATAGCTGCAGTTGGACAGGGAGAGTGGAATGGCACTGTAAGCATTTTTTTTCCATTTCCTTCAATCCATTTACACAAGAAAGGATGTGTATATCTTTAATGTACTGAGAATTATTTTCCCATTTTAAAAATCCATAACAAGCAGACCTGTGGATTTATTCAGAACAACACAAAGATAAATAAACTCCCTTAATTAAGACTCCATTTGTTATTGGCTACCAGCATAAGGAGGAAGGCAGTTATTCTAAAACAAGAATGACTCACCCTTTAAAGGTTTAAGACTTTGTTTTTTCCTTTCTTCTTCAACACATTTCTGCTATATTTAGAACTTCCTTTAGTCAAACCACTTCAATGAGATTATTACATAACCTAATTTACATCTGCAACATTATAGAATCTACTCCCATTCTCACAAAAATATCAATTATAAAAAGAGTGACTTTCAGTTTTGGTTTGACATTCTTTTTTAATAAAACATGCTGTAAAGATGGGCTTTACACACTATTGCTTTCATTCCCAAATCCTTAGAAGCAACAAGACATGCAAGCAAGTAAGAAAAAGAAAAGGATCCAGTAACATGAGATCATTTCTCTGACATGGGGTAGATAGATGATGTTTGCAGGTGGGAGAATCTGACAAAACCTCTGCCAATTTCACCTTTGTCTGGTCTACTAAATTGAAGCCCCAGTGCAATCAAACTATTATTTCCCTTACAGAACTCGTGATCTCACTAATGAAGAAATGGAGCCACAGTATCTTATTTTAAAGAAAATATCTATATTGTATCTAAGCCAGAAAATAAGCGGCAACTGTGGAAAGCTACAATGAATAGCATTTCTGTCCAATATTGATGGCATATTAGAAATATAGACCTACTATTAGAGTCGTGTAAAATTCTGATAGTTTTTATAAAGCATCGTTTGAGTTAATTAAACGTTAGGGCTACAAACAGCAGAGTTTTAGTAGAATATACATGGCTATTCTTCTTGTCTGAAGTCGTAGTCTAAGATAATATGATATTAGGAAAAAATCCTTTTAAAACTCATTTTGGCATCTGTTGCATTCTATGTTAAGAACTTCTAAGAGTAAGATTGATAATATATTTTAGGGAGTTTTTATATTTGGACATATAGTATATTTTATTCTTGCATAGCAAGGCATAGTTGCAATTATATTTGCAAAGTTGCAAAAATGCAATAATACTACCGTGTTTCCCCGAAAATAAGCCACGCCCTGCTAATAAGCCCAATCGGGCTTTTCAGAGCATGCGCCACAATACGCCCTCCCCTGAAAATAAGCCCGCCCCCATTCCCCGCCATTAACACTGTACCACCTACCGGTACAGCTTCCGGGGCAAAAAGAGGGCTCGCCGCAAAAACAGCGGCAGGCCAGCAATGTGATCACCCCCTCCTGCCTGTTCCTACTCGTGCAAAAAAAACACCGCCAACCCCAATGGCAAAGGCAGCCTGCCTGGTTCCCTTCCTCGCATTCCTCGCCATTGTGCTCAGGGAAGCGGCTGGTGAAAAAAAAAAACTTCTCACGAGTTCAATCAAACATCTTGAAATCGCGAGAAGGTTTTTTTTTTTTTACCAGGGGCTTCCCTGAATATAATGTCGAGGAATGCAACAAAGCTAGAAAGGTAGGAGGCACGCCCCGCGGCCCAACACCGCCCACTTTGCCCCAATGGTAAAGGCAGCCTGCCTGGTTCCTTTCCCCGCCGTCCCTTTAACGAGGGGCGGCAGGTGGGGTGGGGGGGAGAAGCGAGGCACGCCTCCTACCTTTCCAGCTCCGTCGTGTTCCTCGCCCTTTCGCCGATTGAATCCCCTTGTAAAAAAATCTCATTAGTTCAACTCGCGAGATCTTTTTTTACAAGGGGATTCAATGAGCGAAAGGGCGAGGAATGCAACAGAGCTGTCAGTCTCTGGTAGCGCTAGGACATGCGTCTCGCTTCTCCCCCCCCACCTCTCCCCCCTCACTAAAGGGACGGCAGGAGAGGGAACCAGCCAGGCTGCCTTTATCATTGGGGCGAGGTGGGCGGTGTTGGGCTGCGATGCGCACCTCTTTCCAGCTTCATCGCATTCCTCGCCCTTTCGCCCATTGAATCCCCTTGTAAAAAAAATCTCATTAGTTCAACTCGCGAGGTTTTCCTACAAGGGGATTCAATGGGCGAAAGGGCAAGGAACGTGACGAAGCTGGAAAGATAAGAGGTGTACCTCACAGCCCAACACCGCCCACCTCGCCCCAATGATAAAGGCAGCCTGGCTGTTTCCCTCTCCTGCCGTCCCTTTAGTGAGGGGGGAGAGGTGGGGGGGGAGAAGCGAGACGCATGTCCTAGCGCTACCAGAGACTGACAGCTCTGTTGCGTACCTCGCCCTTTCGCTCATTGAATCCCCTTGTTAAAAAAACCTCGCGAGTTGAACTAATGAGATTTTGGAAGACTCTCTGTCCGGCAGCCAGCCCACCATAGAGAGCACTCCTAGAGCGGCCGATGCTGAAAGACTCGGCCCCGAGTTTTGAAGTTGCGCGGAGCGGAGCGGGGCGGCGGCGGGCGGCGGCGGGCAGCAGCAGCCAGCGGCGGTGGCCTGGGAGAGCTGCGCAAGGGCTTGGTGAGGCTGCGGGCGGAACAGGCGCTCGTGCAACCCACTTCTCCAGCCGGGCAGAGCTCCACGCACTGACCTAGGGGGTATCCCGAATGTGCCAAGCCGCAGGAGCTGGGGGGCGGGCAGAGCGCCACATGGCTTGGCACCTTAGGGATTACCCCCTAGGTCAGTGAATGGCGCTCTTCCCGGCTGGAGAGGGGATTTGCTGGGCGGCTGCTCGTTAGCATGGTTACCTCATGGCTGCTTCGCCGCTGAGGCTGTGCCCGGGTCTTCAGGAGCCAGTTCACAAGGGAGCAGCCGCCCGGCAGCCCCAAAACAATAAGCCCTCCCTGATAATAAACCCAAGGGCATATTTCGTGGGGCAAAAGAAAATAAGCCCCTGGCGTATTTTCGGGGAAACACGGTATAATACCTCAACACTACCTCAGCTAATTTACAGACTACATGAATACCAATCAGCACACTAATATTAAAAATCAAATATTTTTCTGACACAGTGCTTTGCCATATCTTCCACAAATCTGAGTCTAAAATCCCTTTTAAGATCCATACAAATATTACTTACAATCAAGTAGATGTTGTTTTATTTTAGATATAGTCTTTTTTAGGTTATACCTGATTGCACCACCAAGTGTGTCCAACCACTCCAAATTCTTCTAATTTTTTCACCCTCAAAATAGTGAGCTTCAATCTTCTCAGGTTCCAAAACAATAGTGTCTTTACTTAATAGTTGCTTGTGCTTATTGTTTCCCCAAACATATAAATCTCCGTCATCTTAAAAAGAGAGAAAGAATAAAATAGCAATTAAGACATTTTTGTATCATTTCTTAAGGACACAGATATAATGATTAAATGTCATTGCTCCATGCACAAATAGTAAAGAACTTAACTTTAAAAGGAAGCTACAATTCAGAAATGCCAAAGCACAAGAAACCACACACAATTCACATTGTATGCAATTAAATTTCTCCAAAACCCAAATCTGTAATACGTATATAAACCAAATCATTCCCATGCAAACAAGTGCATCCAGGAAATACAAACACATAGCCTTGACAACATCAAGGCACAATACATACACACAGTGCAAGCATAATAAATATTCCTTCATTGGTTTCTCATAAGAAAAGAGCATACTGGCTAAAGGTTTTTGTATTGTCAGAAAAAACATTTATCTGAACCAGGGGTGTCAAACTCAAATTCATTGAGGGCTGCATCAGGATTGTTTGACCTCGGGGTGGGGGTGGGGAGCAGAAGTGGTATTCTACCGGATCAGACCGGTTCGTCCAAACCTGGGCGGGCCCACTCACCCTGTTTCTTTTTTGTCCTATTTAGGGACGTTTTTTGAGCAAAGCACATGTAAGGAAGGCCAGGAGCATGCATGGACGGGGCACGCACACACACACACACATTTGTGAACTGGTAGGGAAGGTAAGTGAAAACCGCCCCTGGACATCACTCGTGTCAGGGGCATCTGTGGTAGCTGGGGTGGGGCTGGGGAGGATCCATTGTCTCCAGAACAGAAAAGTGAGACCAGGGAGAGCGCCACACCCTTGTCCTCCAAAGAAGTCTTGCCGTCTGCTGGTGTCCAAGTGCTAAGTCAGGACTTCCCTTCCTTCCTTCCTTCCTTCCTTCCTTCCTTCCTTCCTTCCTTCCTTCCTTCCTTCCTTCCTTCCTTCCACCATCGGCTTGTACTTCCCTGTTTCCAGGGCAGATCTTAACGCCCCATGGGCCGAATCCAACCCACAGGCCTTGAATTTGACACCCCTGATCTTAACAAATCTTTAAAAAGGATAGATAACAACAAACTAGGCACTCAGCAGATGGAGATGAGAAGACCATTAGGTACAGTGAAAAGAAAAACTAAATGCAAGGATTGTACTTTGTCTTTATTGACTGAGTCTTGGCAAGTTTTTTTTTTCAAAAGTAGTTTGCCACCTCCTTCTTCCCATGTCTGAGAGAAAATAAGTGTGCCAAAATCACACAGTTGCCTTCGCCACCAAGGACTAGAAACTTAGGACCTCCCAGTTTCTAACTTGGTGTTTTTAATCACCACACTAAACTTGGTATCCTCAGCAGGACTAGCAGCTGCCAAAATTCTTTGGGCTTTAATTTCCTGAGTTTTTTCAATACATTTCACTTATTCTCAGTTCTTGGATTTGCTTGCAAGCTTATCTAAGTGGTTCAGTTCTGCTTATGAGGATGAACACATGAAAACGGCTAAAAAAAATACAGACAAAAATCCACACATCAAAATCACATGAACGATATGAAGAACATCTGAATGGGAGAAGGAAATAGATGCTCTGAAGACTGAAACACATAAAACATACACTCAGACCAGTGACGTGCGGTGAGGTTTATGGCTGGTAAGGCTGGTGACGTCATCAGGAAGGCGGGGAATTCTTAACTCGGTTTCCAGGGTCCTTTCACAATCGAGCTGGCAGGGAAACGGTAGCTGATGGTCTGAAAAGTCCGTCGCACTTTCTGCTTTCGCAAGCAACTTCCCGTAAACCTGCCGTTGCTCAGTGCGAGGAAGGGAGCCACTCATGCATACGCATTTGCCCTGGAACATGAGCTCCGGCGTCAGAACCCGACAGAAGGTGGGGAATGGAACCATGTGTGCAGGAGGGAGGCTGAGGCTAGAGGAGCCTCCTGCACCTCCCTCTGTCCTGCACACGTGGTCCCATTCCCCGCCTTCCTGAGTCAACATGAAGGGGACAGCGGCTCGCACAGTCCCATTCCCCGAGGCTCCTCAGCGCCTTTTCCCTTTTCCATTTTTTTTCATGATGAGAGCGGTGAGGCTCTGCCTCCCCTGCCTCCCCTGACCGCACGTCCCTGACTCAGACACTCCCAAGGAAACTTGAACTAATATCAGAAACAGAATGTTTTGTATGGTTCAGCCAAGCCAAAGGAATAGGTGCAGACAAGGAAACATACCTGTGAGTGACACAACATGATGTGAGCCGGAAGCTACACTCCTCACTTTGACATTTTCAAAACCTAGGAGAGTAATCCATTTATGTCATGTGTTAAAGAGACAATTCCTTTCCACAGAGATTTTCGGTGTTACAGAATGTCACAAACAAAAACTAAAGCGAAAAAAAATGTTAGATATATAGAAATCATTGCTGCATAGGTCATGTTGGGTTTACTACACCACAAGCAAATTTTAATAGATCAAGGGTCACTTTGATACAGCTGAATAGACTTTAAAAATGCAAGCATATAGGGATTTACAATGAAATTAATGTTCAAGAACCAGGAGTTGGTTTAAGTAGCCTGAGTTGGTACAGGGGTTTGAACAAAAGAAATGTTGCTATTGTGAAAACCACTGAAAATGAAATGAATAGCAATAGTGAGGTTTGGGAATGTCTTCCCTTGAACTATAATTCCTGGATTGCCAGGTTTTCTGTAGGAAAAACAAAGCCTTAGATCATAAGATAGGAACATCTATCGAAAGTGTTGTTCTCCTCCTTAACATGAAAAATGAACACTAGATATTCTTGTCATTTATAAGTTAAATATGAGCCACTATCATGGCTCAGCTGTTAAAAAGGCAAATGTTATATTTGGATATATTAACAGGATCATAGAATCCAAGTCATTGGGGAAATACTTGTTGATTTCATTGGGTCCTGTTAAGAACCCACTTGGGGTGGCAGGGATATGCCAACATTCAAAAAGAGTAATAGCAAAATAAAACAAGTTCAGAGAAGAGCTACCAAGATAGTGAGGGTTCTGCTATGAAAAGTTTAAAAATCTGACTATATTTACCTACAGAATAGACAACAAGGACACACATTTATATGGTGGCCACCTCAGTCTGCAAAATGACTCTGGGCAGCATATATGCACAAAAGCCCCAAACAGGCATCAATATCGTGTATAGCTTTAAAAAAAACAAACCTGGAACTTTGCAAGGTTCCTTTGCCCTCAAGAAAGAAGGAATGTTTTTTTCTTGGCAGATTCGCTTTGCTTGGGATGCCATACCGATTCCCCATTGAAATACAGAACCATTTTCTGCTCACACAAAAGGAAAATAAATTGTCAAGATTAAAAACTATTCCCCCGATAACAGCCTGAAGAAGTACATTAATGTGCCTTATTGATATCAGCATAACCGTTCACATTTAGCACATAACTTGTAAAACATAATTTAGCCGTACGCATAATCCTTTGTGATCATTTGTTCAGCAACTGTTCAAACTTACAATAGCGCTGAAAAAAAAAATGGACCTGCAACCAGGGCTGGGATTTAAAGATTTTAGCAACTGGTTCTCTGCCCGATTGCTGAGTGGCCATGACCATGGTGAGTGTGACCTACTTAGCCTCCTGCACCATGTGGGAGAGCATTTTTGCCCTCCCTGGGCTCCGGAGGCTTTCCTCGAGCCTCCACGAGGACAAAAACGGCACCCCAGAGGCCAGAAACAGGCACATTTCCAGACTTCCCGAACTTCCGGGAGGCCCGTTTTTCACCCTCCATGCAGACCCTGCACTTACCTGCCATCCAAAATGGGTTGCATGGACACTCCTGGGAGGAGGTGGGTGGGTGGGTGGGGCCAGCCAGTCCTTGCAACTACCAATTCGGCAAACCAGATGTAAAATTAGCATCTGATTCGCCCGAACCAGTCCGAACCGACTGAATCCCACCCCTGCCTACAACCCATTCTCAGAGTTCTGGTCACTGCAGCATCCCCATAATAAAAATGTGGGTGCTTGGCAACTTGCCCACACTTACAACAGTCACGGGACCCACAATCACATTCCCTTATCCTGCGCAAAATGCCTCTCCTTCAATTCCTCACAATCTATCTTCACCCCGTATCTGCCCTTCTGGCACCCTGCACAGCATGGCTGAAATGAAGACACTGCTATATTCCTCCACCACCTTTCTACTGCCACCACATCTCCAAGTGACCCTTCCTCTTTGTCCTCCTTGAAATCTTCTGTCATCTTCTTTTTCTTCCTCCTTTATCTCAGCATCACCTTACCTGCCCTGTGCTGGGCTCAGCAACACCAGCCAGCCTCAGGCCTCATGTCAGTGGTGGGCCTGTCCCTTCCCCTTGCCACTGCTCCACCCCTCACCACCATCTCTGACCCCAGCAAGGACACCATGGGGTTTGAAGCTCACCAGTGTCAACAAGCCCAGCAAAGGAGAGGTAAGGCAATGCTAAGAGAAGACAAGAAGACAGAGGAAGAAACAGGGAGGAAAGTCCATTGAAGGTCATGGGGGCCGGGAAAAGGCAATGGTAGAATACCGCATTGTCTTCATCTCAGCCATGCTGTACAAGGTGGACAAAACAACAAAGATGGATGGTGGGGAGGGATAGGCAGTGAAGGAGCTGAAGCAAATATAATTCATTCAGAGCAGTAAAATCATGATAATGAAATTGAGTTGCTAATCGATTGAATATGACAATAGAAGGACAATTAAGCATGGGTTAAAATATATGAAACATGGACATATATAGAACTTTTAAGATGATGAACAAAGCGAGATGTGTACCGCTTGTTATTCTATATAGTAGATTAAGGGAATTGTAATGAACATTGAACATAAGGATTGTTATTTAAAGACAATTAAGGGTGATCTAATCCAAAATATGGTAAAATAGAGAGGGAACATGAAATATACTTACAGTGGGAAACCATTGAGATTTAAAGGCAGAAGCACAAATTGGGGGTGCGTAAGGATGTGTAATTATATAAATATAATAATGAGAACAGCTGGGAATTGTAACCAGGTGTTTATCTTGGACAAAACTAGGCAGGGGAGGGGTGGGGGTTAAAGGCACAATGACTATATATGTATACTTTTTTGTTCTATTTCTTTAAAAAAGGAGGAAGATATATGTTAAAATTAAATATGTATATTGAAAAGGAATTATAAATACCATCAACATAAAATGGAGCTTGCTCAGAAGCTGAAATACACCAAGCAAATGAGATGAAGAGTGTGACGTAGAGGAGAGAGGTAAGGGAAGAAGAGAATGATAGGAGAAAGGGAAGGGAGGAGAAGAGGAGGAGAGAGGAAGGAGAAGTGGAGAAGGGAAGGATGACAGAGGGAAGAAAGAAGGTAGGGAGGGGAAGGAGATAGGGAGAAGAAAGTGATGGATAAGGTACAAATATAGTGTATGGAGAACAGAAGAGCCAATAATCATTTTTGGGAGTTGATGGTAAGATGAACTGATGTAAACATTTAATAATATAATACGATGTTGGCTATGTAATAGTATACATGTGTATATGTTATGAAAACGAAAAATAAAAAAACAAGAATAAATGAAAAAGAGCAGTAAAATCAAGTTGGCCTCTTCTGGCTCGGTGATCCCTTGAAAGCATCGTTTGCCAGCAAAGAATCAAGGCTCAGGGCTAGGAAGAACCCAGCCAGAAATAGCTTAGATCAAGGTGGGAACTGTCAGGGAACAGGGGACGTGATCTGCAACTTTCTCTTCTGGCTTCTGATAAGCCACTAGGAAAGCTGGGAGGTCACCTAACAACCACAACCAGAACTGCCTGAACCACTGTTGCTAAGGGTGTGATGTTTCACTCAATAACTACTTCACTTAGCAACATAAACTCATGTCCCAATTAGGGTTGTAACCCAAGGACTACCATTAATATTTTCAAGATCCCTAATGCGCTACACCTTCAACCAGTGAGGGCCACTTTGTGCACCTATTTTTAGAATGAGTGCTGTACCATCCCAGTTAATACCAGAAGAAACAATGTAATATTGATTTCCAGGCTTTAATTAATGAAACCTATTCAGCAATTTATATAGTTTAAACGGCTGAGAGTAAAAGACCAAAATTATCCTAATTATAAATTCCTTTTAAAAGTCTTCTAAATGGCTTTTTAAAGGTATCCATGAAAGTTAAATAATCATCAAAGAATATATTCCATAAAATACCTTTCATATTAGCCAGTCATTGAATATTGAATCAATGAATTATTTCTTAAACACTTCATGTTTTTTTCTAGCAAATTCACAGAGCAGTTTCAGCTACAAAATTAAACTCATCTGATCACAGTATTACATTATTATTGTTAATTTCACTATAAAGGTGTAACTCACCAGCCACAGCAACAGCATGCCTGAGTCCAGCAGCAATATTTATTATTTTATCCTGTAAAGGCTATGAGAGAAATGAGAGGATGGTGAGAGAAATATATATGTCATAAAACATATTGTAATAATTCTATTGAATTAAATACTTGATTTTTCAAACAGGAAACATGAAGGTAAGTATAAAATATCCTCAAAACTTACAGCAAAAATCCATAGTGACCTGTAAAACAAATCATCTCATTTTTACAAAACTGCTTTTTTCATCTCTCTGGCAAAGTGATTAAAAAGCTTTGGTGACGGAGATCACTTCTGGTTTCCGAAGGCGACAGACGTTGGCCCGCTGTTCACTTCTCTGGTGGGCTCCTTTTAGGAGCACAGGCGGTCTTGGAGGGACCACCTGCCGTAGGGCGGCTTGCTGGAACCCCCCGGATAGGCGGCAGCCATGGGGGGGTCTCCAGTTTCACCTCAGGAGCCAGAGAGCGCAGGGGGTGCATAACAGTACCTTCGCTGAATGGATTCCGGAAGGAAAGTTAACTACATGCAGCAGCTGAAGTGCTGGAGATGAGAAATTCGCTCCAATCTCCTTAATTAATACAATAGTAGAGTTGGAAGGGACCTTGGAGGCCTTCTAGTCCAACCCCCTGCCTAGGCAGGAAACCCTATACCATTTCAGACAGATGGCTATCCAACATCTTCTTAAAGACTTCCAGTGTTGGGGCATTCACAACTTCTGGAGGCAAGCTGTTCCACTGATTAATTGTTCTAACTGTCAGGAAATTTGTCCTCAGTTCTAAGTTGCTTCTCTCCTTGATTAGTTTCCAGCCATTGTTTCTTGTTCTACCCTCAGGTGCCTTGGAGAATAGTTTGACTCCCTCTTCTTTGTGG
>JAKRSK010002763.1:0-11174 GCA_029891615.1 Natrix natrix natrix
ACGCTCTTGCTTAGCAACCAAAATTTTGGGCTCAATTGTGGTCATAAGTTATTTTTCTTTTTCTCTTTCTTTCTTTCTTTTCTTTC
Organism: Natrix natrix natrix; assembly: GCA_029891615.1. NCBI lineage: Eukaryota > Metazoa > Chordata > Lepidosauria > Squamata > Natricidae > Natrix > Natrix natrix. The sequence continues at coordinate 87 of JAKRSK010002763.1, forward strand.
TTTCTTTCTTTCTTTCTTTCTTTCATTTCTCTTCGGCCTCGACTATTGCATGCCTCCTTTCTCCACCCGCCCGAACTAGCAAAGAAGGCGGGCCACTAAACTGCCCGCTCACCCGCATTCAAACCAGCCCGCCTCCTCTCTTTCAGCATAGGCTCTCTGGAGGGGGACGGAAGATCTCTCCCAAGACCTGCTTCCATTACCTCGTGGCACAGTTCCGGGACACATTTGGGCAATGGGGGGGGGGCTTTCTTGCACGTCTTTGGAGAAAGAAAGAAGGCATGCGAGAAAGCCCCTGCCGCCAAACGTTTGAATGAAGGAGGCTGCAGGCTCCTTTGCTCTCGGCTATCCAATCTCCTTTCGTTCTCTGCTGCCCGAATGAGTGAATGAGGCAGATGGAGAATGAAAGGAGATCGCATCGGGCAGGGGGAGCGATCCAAGCGTTCCAACCGATTCTAAACAGCACAGTAGATTTGTGGAACCTTTTCTACCGAACTGGTTAGAACCGGCAGGAACCCACCCCTCGTGAGGTCCTATATGTTAAAAAGAACACTGTATCTCTTTGTAACATGTTCAATTTCCCAGCCTATTTTATTTCAGAAGTGGCTTTTTTCAGTCAACTGATTGATAAGAACTTTGAAATTTAATCATATTTTAAATCAATTTATTAATTTATGCTGCTTTCATTTCACACTTCTGATTATGATTAATTTTGTTGGACATTCAGATACAAAGTATTAGATATGTTTCCCCAGGGCATCAATTCTAGATTTCAGAGAACATAGTTTATTCCTCCGGATGATTGGTGTCAGATTCATTTTTTAGATATCATTGTAAAGGAGTCTGGATTTGGTATTCAGATAACTCTTAACAAACAAACAAAACCCCTACACACTGTAACATTTCAATCTTTGACAGTTTGCATCCTAGTCATGTTGGAAGATAAATTTACCATATAGACTCTTTTTAATGATTAAACATAATTATTTTTCCAAATGTGATTATGTGACAGAATCTAATAAGCTACAAAAACATTCAATGAGTAGAAGCTATCTTTCTCAGTTATAAGAAAAGATTAGATCTGATAGTCAACTATTAGAAATATCATTAAATAAATAACCAAGGGCAGATACATGGAACTGAGTCATATGAAGTTTGCCACGCAATCGCATAACTATGAGATTTATTAAAATTCTAGTCAAATCTTTATTATATCCCTGGATGTCACCCCAAACACATCGTTGTTTTTAGGCTTACTAAGGAGGTCTCCAATGACTTGTCCAAAATTATACCTGTTCATTGCCCACGGTCTAATTTTGCTAGTTATTCTTTTTCATTTCATCTTGCTTATCAGCTTACACAGAGAGGGTTCTGTGTGCAGAGCTAAGTGGATATAAAGACTACAGAGCCTCTCCTGAAAAGCTCTTAATGAACATCCTTTATTGAATTCATTGCTTTTTTTCAGTGTTTCTCAATCTTAGCATCTGTCAGATATATGGGCTTCAATTCCTAGAATTTCCCAGCCAGCATGTTGGGAAATTTGAAATCATTGTTGAAAAACAAAATACTCTGTTGTAGGGGGTCTCCAACCTTGGCAACTTTAAGACTTATGGACTTCGACTCCCAGAATTCTCCCAGGCTTCAACTCCCAGAAGACTTGTGGATTTCAACCTTCAGAGTTCCTCAGCCCGCTTATAAAGATAAAAGCAATACAAATTATGAATCTCCCCCCAAAGCAGAGACCATTGAGGGTGTGTTGAAAGAAAGGTAGTGTTAGATATTAACATACTTCGGGATAAGTCTTCCCTCTGGTCCGCTCCTACAGCGGGAAACAGGTACTCCTCTGATTGGTCGAGGGGCGTGCCCCATTCCTATAAAAGGGGAACTCTCCGACCACAGAGCAAGCTGGATCACTACTACTACTAATAAATGAGCTGATAAGTTACTTCGTGTCCGTAGTCTGTCTCTCGTTGCCCAGATCTAACATTGGCGACGAGGATGGGATTGAGAGACAGATAGGACGAAGAACGCTACTTCAAGAATCTCCGGATTTGATCCAGCCCAGGAATTCGGCAGAAATTCCGGCAGCCATCTCAGATCACCGCAGCGCGGCAAATTCAAACTGAGAAGATGGCGATGCATGCTCCCCCCGCTCCTTTCGACCCAGCAACCGACGAATGGGAAGCCTTCATGATTCGCTTCGAGTGTTTCCTCGAAGCAAATGAGTACACGGGGATCACCGATGCAAGAAAGAAAAACATCTTCCTCGGCTACTGCGGAAAGGAAGTCTTCAATACGGCCAGAGACCTCACCGCGCCTACTCCAATACAAGCAGTACCATGGGCGACGCTGAAACAGACCTTGCAAACACATTACGCGCCAAAACCTTCCCGCCATGTCAGCCGCAAAGAATTCAACATGAGGACTCAGAAGGCGGGAGAATCCATTAATCAATTTGTTGCAGCTCTACGAAGAATAGCAGCCCACTGCGAATACAGGGATTTGGAAGAGCATATCTTAGAGCAATTCATCTGTGGGGTAAGAGACATTTCGTTGCAAAAGAAACTGTTAGCCAACCCGAATCTAACCCTACAATCAGCGTTGAACAAAGCAAGAGCGTCGGAATCAGCGGAGAAATCAGCAGTGACCATACAACGAAGGGTCAGCGAAACCCAGCCAGCACCGAGACAAACCAGAGTCCACTACGAAGACGCAAGCCCCGACTACGAGGATCCCGAATTCGAGGACAGTCACCTGATGCAGAGCAGTCACTGGAGGCCTGGGGGAAAACCCGGATCCCGCTTGCCGCCCTGCGCAAGCTGCGGAGGGAATCACCCCAGGTCTACTTGCAGGTTCAGGAACGTTGTTTGTTCGCACTGCAACAAACTTGGGCACATCGCACGAGTGTGCCGGAGCGGAGTCCCTGCCTCACGGCAGCCACCCATGTACCGCCAACAGAAGCCCAACCCAGGGGCTTGGCGAAATCAAAAAGGGCGCCCAGAGAGAAATCCACAAGTGTTTACCCAGAGAGAAAATTCCCAAAGAGCTGAACGAGCGTATTCCCAGAGAGATTACTCACAAGGAAGTGAGCGAGCGTATCCCCAGAGAGAATTCACACAGAGAGCTGAAAGAGCGTTCTACCAAGACGCTCAACGAGAGTATTTTCAGGATGTAGACGATGAGATAGAGTTGACCCAGAGAGAGGAGTTGCGAACGTATCTCACCACGATACATCAGGTCCGCCCTAAGCGGCCCAAAAGGCTGAAAGTCACAGTCCTCTTGGAGGGCTCACCCTGCGAGCTGGAAGTTGACACAGGATCAACCCTGACGATCATTTCATGGGCATCCATGAAACAGGCCATTCCCAGCCTCAGAAAGAGCCAACTGCGCGCTCCAGACGTCCTGCTACGAGACTACCAGGGGAACCAAGTCCCCATCGTGGGCCAAGGCACATTCCACATCCGGTTCAAGGACATCGAAGCCCAGCTGCCCGTGACCATCGCCAGCGCGCCATTGCAGAACCTCCTGGGGCTTGATTGGTTTGAAGCCCTGGGATTAGAAGTCACCGGAATCAACGCCGTGAGAAACAGCAGCGCTGAAAAGATCTTTAAGGAGTTCGAGGATGTGTTCAGCTCCGGTCTTGGTAAGTATGTGGGCAAACCAATATCGTTCAATTTAGACCCAAATGTGGCGCCAATCCGACTTAAACCGAGACGAGTGCCTTTTGCACTCCGCCCAAAAATAGATAAGGAGATAGATAAGTTAGTGGAACAAGGAATCCTTGAGCCGGTAGATCACGCGCGTTGGGAGACACCTATCGTGACCCCAGTTAAGCCAGACGGATCAGTCCGCATCTGCGCAGACTATAAATGCACAATTAATGTCGCGCTACAACAGAGCGCATATCCTGTGCCCGTAGTACAGCACCTATTGCACTCATTGGGGCCGGGAAAGGTTTTCGCTAAGTTAGACATGGCACAAGCTTACCAGCAACTGCCAGTTGATAGCGCCACAGCGGAGGCCCAGACTATAGTGACGCACAGAGGAGCGTTTAAATGCAACCGGCTACAATTCGGCGTAAGTATTGCTCCAGGATTGTTCCAGAGCGTCATGGAACGACTGTTGCAAGGGATACTGGGAGTCGTCCCATATTTTGACGACATCTTGGTGTCCGCTGCAAACGAGGAGCAACTAAACAAAAGAGTCAGATCTGTTTTGGCCAGAATCAGAGAGAAGGGCCTCCGCCTTAAAAAAGAAAAATGCCAAATTAACGTGCCTAGCGTAGAATTCCTGGGTTATAGAATTGATGGTCAGGGAATTCACCCCACTTCAAAAGAAAATTAAGGCGATCCAGGACGCCCCCACACCACGAAATCAGACCGAGTTGCAGGCCTTCCTCGGACTACTTAACTTCTACAGCGTTTTTCTGAGACAGAAGGCGACCGTTGCTGAGCCACTACACCGTCTACTCCAGAGGGACGCACCATGGAGGTGGGGACGAGCCGAAGCTGCAGCATTCGCCGGGGTAAAGCGCCTGCTCACCACTGACTCACTACTTGTGCAATACAGTCAGACCCTCCCGCTGGTATTGACCTGCGACGCATCGCCTTTCGGGGTTGGAGCAGTCCTCAGCCACAGGATGCCCGACGGAAAAGAAGCACCCATTGCTTTCTACTCCAGAACTCTTTCATCGGCCGAAAGGAACTACAGCCAAATGGACAGAGAAGCGCTGGCTGCCGTAGCAGGTGTGAAACGTTTCCATGAATACCTCTACGGCCGCGATTTTGAACTCATCACAGATCACAAACCGCTGCTAGGACTTTTGGCGGGAAACCGCCCCACTCCGGTCTCCATTTCTCCACGCATGACCAGGTGGACTGTTTTCCTGGCTGCGTACTCCTACAAGTTAATTCATCGACCGGGCTCCACTCTAGGACACGCAGACGCGCTCAGCCGTTGCCCATTACCAGACATTTTGCCAGACCCCACTCCAGAAGTACCGGTATTGCTCATTGACTGTTTGGATTCGGGACCGGTTTCTTCCTACGATGTTGCAAGGTTCTCCTCTAAAGACAATTTAATAAAGCAAGTGCAAACTTGGGTATGGAGGGGGTGGCCAAAGGGAAATGTGGGCCCGGAATTCAAAATGTTTTGGTCTAAACGGGACGAACTCTCCGTGTTACAGGGATGTTTGTTGTGGGGGGATCGAGTTGTTATTCCTTTTGCTCTACGAAAAAATGTATTGGATGCTTTACATATGGGTCATCCGGGGATCGTGAGAATGAAAGCGTTAGCGAGAAGTTATGTGTGGTGGCCCAATATGGACAAAGAAATAGAGGAGTGGGTGGCCACTTGCGACCCATGCCAGGAGTCGAGACCAGCACCCCCGGAAGCGCCCGCCACAGAATGGGAGAAACCCAAGGCACCCTGGTCACGCATACATATTGATTTTGCAGGGCCATTCCAGGGTCAAACCTTCCTCATAGTTGTAGATGCTTATTCTAAATGGTTAGATGTAGTCCTAATGACGTCAACCACGGCAGAGGCAGTTATAAAGGTTCTTCGGCGGCTTTTCGCCACCCATGGTCTACCAGATCTGTTAGTATCGGATAACGGGCCCCAATTCACGGCCATGCAGTTTGAAACATTTTTAGCAGGGTTGGGAATCAGGCACGCCCTCATCGCGCCATTCCATCCAGCGTCCAACGGTCAGGCAGAAAGAATGGTGCGATTCGCGAAAGAGGCCCTCGCCAGGATGGGCCCGGGGGATTGGCAAACACGCATTGACCATTACCTCCTCATTCAACACATTACCCCGAGCGCAACGACGGGTAGGAGCCCCGCTGAACTACTAATGGGTCGCCGCCTACGGTCTCACCTGGACCGGCTCCACCCGAATTACTCTGCCTCGGCTCCCCCAGACTCTACAAGTAAGGTCAGGTCTTTTAGAGAAGGAGACACTGTTTATGCTCAAAATTACACAGGGGGGACATTGTGGATGCCGGCAAAGGTCATTGGCATCATGGGCCCTCGATCGTATTTGTTAGAGCTAGAAGATGGGCGGAATTGGAGAAGGCACATCGATCAACTTCGAGGTCGCCTAGCACACTCCAACTTAAGGAATGAGGGCGAAAGTTTCCTGTCTACAGAGAGACAACCGCAGGAAAACTTCATCCCAGGAAACAACGACACCGGCGAGCTAAGCGGGGAACAGGACAACACGCACGCAGCTGAGCAACCCCCCGTCATCACAGCCGCCGAGCAAACCCCCGTCATCGCAGCCGAACAAGCTCCCAGGGGAACGAGCATCGAAAACGCAAGACCTCCAGAAACAGAAATAGAGAAAGCACCCGATCCTGCAACTACTTCAAACCAACACGAAACCAGTCCTGCAAGCACTTCAACCCAACCTGAACTACGACGTTCATCCCGAGCAAGACAAACACCCACCTACCTAAAGGACTATGTCACCTACCGCAACGTTCCATCTAGGAGGGGAGGGGTGTTAGATATTAACATACTTCGGGATAAGTCTTCCCTCTGGTCCGCTCCTACAGCGGGAAACAGGTACTCCTCTGATTGGTTGAGGGGCGTGCCCCATTCCTATAAAAGGGGAACTCTCCGACCACAGAGCAAGCTGGATCACTACTACTACTAATAAATGAGCTGATAAGTTACTTCGTGTCCGTAGTCTGTCTCTCGTTGCCCAGATCTAACAGGTAGAACAGCAGTATAAATCAGCATTGTTGTGGTCAATGAGAAGTAGAATGAATAGGAGTAACAGGGATTGTGTAAAATTGTAATGGTGGAATGTATCAGCTGTTGGAAATACTTGAAGGAAGCCTTCTTTATGGGACTCTTAAGAGAACAGTTTGTGATGCTTATGTTTTGGATCACAGCCATGCAGTATGTTCTTCTCAGATGTCTTAGGCAAATCTCTATTCTGAAGGCAATTCAGATTTGCTGAGTACATGTGTTCGGGTCATTTGGTATGCGATCAAGAAAACAGCTGTAATAGAGGGCATGCTGATGCCAAGGAACTGTGTCCACTATTTAATCATCATGCTAGAAAAATAACAAGTGGATTCCTAGGTGAACTGGACCGATTTCTTAGTCACAGTGTAAAATATTTTGATCGATAATCAGTGGAGGAATCATAGCTTCATGCTCAAATTGAATAGGCTTTTAATAGTAATTCAGCTTTATCATCTCACCTGATTTGGAGAGATGAAATGAGGCCTATCTTTACTGAGACAAGGAGACATTATCTGCTGGGTAAAAACAGCTCTGGAACCTTTGGGACTACACAAAGTTTATGAGTTGCTGTTGTAATCTAGAAGCTCTTCACAAATAGATTGCCTAACAGACTCACAGGGACTTTGTCATATGCATTTGACAACAATATTTGAGTTCAGTTAGTTACATCACTTGCTAATAAATCTAACTTGGGCTCCTCATTTGGGAAATTTATATTTGGCTTGATACATTGATATTATCGCTGTATATTAAGGCTTAAATATGATACCTTTTGACCCCGGATTAGCACTCTAAACCACCTCTCAACTTTCAGATGGCTCTGATAATATTTTTGTCTTTTATGCGTTTGATTCACGAAATGTTATTACCTATCCTACTATTCAAGCTATTTTTTCTCAAAATTTGAATATTTTTTCTCTCTCCTAAATGCTTTTATAATAGTTTTAAAAAGCAATTATGGCTCCTGCATGATACCAAAGACCACATGGCATAATAAAATGACCTTTCTTGTTGATATTTCCTTTATGCCTTTCAGATAATTTTTCTGGAGTCAAATACCAATATATGGTATATTGTTCTATGAAATAATTTTTAAATTGTAATTATACAAATTGCAGTCCTTTCAGACACATGTTTTTTTCATTGTTACATCGATATATTATATCCAAAGTTCTTAGCCCATTTTGTCATACTCCCTTTTACTTGTTCTTCAATTTCAATAAAAGTTTATTTGCAGAAACAGAGGCAGAACATCCTAATACTTATTTCCATCAAAAGATTAGCTGCAGAAAAGAATCTGGATATATGTATACCTTTATTGTCCGTATTTGTATCTGTTTATGTAAGCATTTATAACAAGTGTGTGCAGGATTGAAGAAATTGGAGTTTGAATTTGTCCATACTTGCAGACAGAAAAATGGAGCTATCCCAAAACATATGGAGTAGTTATAAGAGCCTGCCTTGTGGTGCTACTGGATGCCCCAAATAAGTGGCCTTTCCAATACTTCTAATTCTCCTGTGTTTATCTGGTGTGCTCCTTGGGCTCATATTAAACTCATATTAAAATGTTGAGACTCTAGAAAGAGTGCAGAGAAGAGCAACAAAGATGAGTAGGGAACTGGAGGGTAAAGCATATGAAGAACGGTTGCAGGAACTGGACATGGCTAGTTTAATGAAAAGAAGGACTAGGAGAGACATGATAGCAGTCTTCCAATATCTCAGGGGTTTCCACAAAGGAGTCAAACTATTCTCCAAAGCACCTGAGGGCAGGACAAGAAGCAATGGGTGGAAACTAATCAAGGAGAGAAGCAATTTAGAACTAAGGAGTTGCTCACTTCCTGCTGCTCTTGTACTCCATACTTAGCAAACTGGAGAAAGCCCTAGTTCAGTGATGGCAAACCTTTTCAGCACTGAGTGCCCAAAGCGCGCACACATGCATCCCAAAAATGCAATGTGTGCGTGTCCCCCACGCATGCGCCCTGCCCTCATGCATGTGTGGCAGAGACCCGAAGACCAGCTGGAGGCACATGCACGCATATGTGGTGGAGCAGAGCTGGGGTGATGGCTCGTATACTCACAGAGAGGGCTCTGCGTGCCATCTCTGGCACGCATGCCATTGGTTTGCCATCACGGCCCTAGTTAGTTCAAGGAGAAATGATGAAGGTCATGTATGTGACAGAGCAAAAAAGAGTGAGGTGAGTTTCATGGAGCTGAGAAAGTGTTTCATAGCTCAAGCCTTATCTGTAGGATGAAATGACCTGCTCCAAGCACACAAAGTAGAGAGCAGGAGTAGAAAGCAAGTATAGGCTTCTGACTTCTGAAGCCAGCCTGTATGAGGGACATAAAGGTAGTAAACTGTGTTCTGCTGGCACGGTGCCCATTTTAAAGAAGTATTCTCATATACACCGTATGCAGCAAGATCGTATTGGATTCTTTTACTTGGCCTGCGCAAAGGTACACTGAATCATATGCCTTTTGTGTAATTATGAAACAGGAACGTTGTTCCAAAGGAATGTATTTCTTCAGGGCTCTAAAACAGGAAAATAAACCTCAGAATAATCTTAGCGGGCTGTTTGACTTTGTTGTGGTGACCTTCAAACGTTCAAGCTTAAGAATCAGCTGTTCACATTTATCAATGTCCAGTTAATAAATCTACTCATCACAGCAGGAGTACATTTTAATTATCACATAATTTGTCATAATAGTGAAGAATATATCACTTTGGAAGTAGGTAACTATAACTTAAAAAGTGTACATCTATTCATAAACTATGCCGATGTAACCAATTTTTAGTCACGGTGTTGCTCTTTAAAATAAAAATGAAAAGAGGACCATTTTAAAGGTTTTTATTGCAATTATTTTTCTACCCTGCACATATTTATTTTTCTTGAAAGATTTTAAAAGAAAGGATTTTAAGTTATACAGCGGAATTAAATAATTTAGCAGCAATAGTCCCATAAACAGTGCAGAACTGATTATATAGGTATCCCCAATGAAATGACACCAAGTTCTCTTTGGTGTCTGGGAATGAATATTGAAGTTCAAGACTTTAATGGACGGCACAATTTTAGGAAGGACAGTTGAATTAATTTGATTTCCACATCTCAGTCTCAATCTAGTAATAGAATGTACAAATTCTATTACTGGTCCCATTCTTGAATCATCTTTGGTAGAGAGGAATATACATGAATTTCATAAAGAGTGATAAGGGGTAATTACTTTACTGCCAAATATCTTTGTCATATTTTTGGCTAGAATATGAAAGAGATGAAGGATTCTAGTCATTGATGGAAATCTTCCATCCCTAGTTGAATATGTGTTTACTCTAGATCAGTGATGGCGAACCTTTTCAGCACTAAGTGCCCAAACTGGAACGTGTGCATGTGTGTGCACCGAAGCACCAGAAACTGGAAGTCCAGCTGGCCATGCGTACTGGCAGCTGGTCTCCCAATTTCCAACATGCGCATGTGTGCCGGCCAGCTGGTCTTCGGGTGTGCCAGAGCACCGGAAACCCAAGAACTGGCTGGCCGGCATATGCATGCCTGTTTTTTGAACCATTTTTGGACTGAAAAACAGCCTGAAAACAGCCCAAAAAATAGGCTGAAAACGACCTTAAAATGGTCTGGGTTTTGGCCATTTTCAGGCCATTTTCTGGTGCTCTGGTGCCCATGACGACCAGCTGGCTGGCGTGCATGTGCATGCTGGAAACCAAAAGAGCAGCTGGCGATGGCATGTATGCCCGTAGAGAGGGCTCTGCGTGCCACAGGTTCACCATCACGGCTCTAGACTTTTCACAGCTGTGAATTTTCAGATTGTGTTCAAGAATGCGTTATGCCACCTGCACCTGGTTAGACAACTGGAAACTTTCCTGCAGCAAGATTAATGTTTGTCTCCCAGCCTTTCCACTTCCTTTTAAAATGTGATAACTGATATAAGTTATGAATTGTTTTTGGACCATAGCAATGGCTTATAAATGCAACGATTGCTGCACTCAGATCTAATTGGAAAACAACATAAAAGGCCTATCCCAGCAATTAGGACATTTCACTCTATTAAGCAAAATGACAAAAATAAAACTACAATGAAAAGCTGGTTTTATTGCCAGAAGGGAACTGGCTTAATATTGAATCCATCCTCAAATTGGTTTTGTACAGGCTCTGTGTTCTGGTGAACTTAATTAAGGTTGAATTTAATAGTATTTATTTCACATTAGATGCAGCAGATCTTCTAGGAGCCTTTTGCTTTCTGTTTCCCCCAATAGATTTTGAGTGCTCAAAAGCAGGCCTGGCAATTGGGCTGCTTAATCTTTCTTTCTTTCTTTTTTGCTGTTTCCAA
>JAKRSK010002764.1:0-10490 GCA_029891615.1 Natrix natrix natrix
AAGCTCTTGCTTAGCAACCAAAATTTTGGGCTCAATTGTGGTCATAAGTTCTTTTTCTTTTTCTTTCTTTCTTTCTTTCTTTCTTTCTTTCTTTCTTTCTTTCTTTCTTTCTTTCTTTCTTTCTTTCTTTCTTTCTTTCATTCATTTCTCTCTCCCACTTTCTTTTTCTTTCTTTTCTTTTTCTTTCTTTCTTCCTTCCTTCCTTCCTTCCTTCCTTCCTTCCTCTTTCTCTTTCTGTGTGTCTCTGTCTCTCTCTGTGTCTGCCTGTCTGCCTGTCATTCTCTCTCTGTGTCTGTCTCTCTCTCTCTCTCTTTCTCTCTGTATCTCTCGTGTCTCTCTCCTCCCTCCCCATCTGTCAGTCTCTGTGTGTGTGTCTGTCTCTCACTCTCTCTCTCTCTCTCTGTGTCTGTCTGTCTCTGTCTCCCTCTCTTCCTCTCTATCTCTCTGTGTGTCTCTCTGTCTGTCTCCCCTCCCTTCCTCTCTCTGTCACTCTGTGTCTATGTGTGTGTGTGTGTGTCTGTCTCTCACTCACTCACTTACTCAATCACTCACTCTGTGTGTGTGTCTCTCTCTGTGTGTCTCTGTCTGTTTGTCTCTCCCTCCCTCCCTCTTTCTGTCTCTCTCTCTGTGTGTCTGTCTCTCTCTCTCTGTTTCCCTCCCTCCCTCTCTCTCTGTCTCTCTCTCTGTGCCTCTCTCTGTCTGTCTGTCTGTCTCTTTCACTCACACACACTCACACAGACACACATACTGTGGTCACCTTGTGTTCCAATCACAGGTTAAAAGTACCTGGCAGTGGCATTTTTCTCTTTGGGAACAGGTCCTCTTCAGAAGGACAAGGCCCCGCTGGTCGCACTCCCGTACCTTGTCTTCCAGCTATGGCTCCACGCCATAGAAGACATAGGTGCATGCAGGCCCCGCACAATTACAGCCCGGAGCAGGGCCAAAGCCCCTCTCCCAATTGTTTCCCACCATTATGAAGTCTCCGATTCTGTAATTTATGGGGTGTGCACACGAGCCTATGTTTTCTACAGCGTGGAGCCGCAGCGAGGCTCTGTGCGGCTGGCGATGACTCCAGAGCCCATCCGGGAAGATAAGGAATGCAAGGGGAACCCCTCTCCCCACGTATGGGCTCTGGACCAGCGGAGACTTGTCCTTTTTAACCAGGCGGCTGTCAAGAGAGAAGAGGGGAGCGCACGCCACGTGGGCTTGTGCAGCAGCCAAAGAACAGGAGGCGAGGATTAGACTGCTGCACAAGCCCAAGGGCACACGCTGTCCTCTACTGTCTGACAGCCGCCTGGTTAAAAAGAAGGACAAGGCTCTGCTGGTCTGGAGCCCATCCGGGAACATGAGGAATACAAGGGGGACCCTCTCCCCCCGCAGATGGGCTCCGGACCAGCGGACCTCGTCCGTCTTTTTAACCAGGTGGCTGTCAAGAACAGGAGGCAAGGATTGGGCTGCTGCACAAGCCCAAGGACAAGCACTGTCCTATTCTCTCTGATAGCCGCCTGGTTTGCTGAATCCGGCGCAGCGGCGGAACTCTTGCCTTCGCTGAGAGCTTCACTGGCAGCCACTTCTTGCCATCGCTGCCGCACCGGAAACAAACTGGTCTTTGGAAAGAACCTCCTCCTCCAGGGAGCCCATGCCGGGAGACAAAAGGGGGGGGGCTGGTTTGAATGCGGATGAACGGGCGGTTTGGGGCCAGCACCTCCTTCGCTCACTTGGGCAGGCAGAGAAAGAAAGGAGGCTTGTGATAAAGCACCCCTGCCACCAAGGGTGAAGGGGAGCACCTTCGGCATCGACTATTGCCCGCTCACTCTCATTCAAATCAGCCCGCCTCCTCTCTTTCGGCATGGGCTATCTGGAGGGGGACGGAAGATCTCTCCCAAGACCTGCTTCCATTACCTCGGGGCACAGTTCCGGGACATGTTTGGGCAATGGGGGGGGGGCTTTCTTGCACGTCTTTGGAGAAAGCAAGAAGGCATGCAAGAAAGCCCCTGCCCCCAACGTTTGAATGAAGGAGGCTGCAGGCTCCTTTGCTCTCGGCTATCTGATCTCCTTTCATTCTCTGCTGCCAGAATGAGTGAATGAGGCAGACGGAGAATGAAAGGAGATTGCGTCGGGCAGGGGGAGCGATCCAAGCATTCCAACCGATTCTAAACAGCACAGGTCACATCCCTGCGACCAATTCGCTCGCACAGAGAGGGGCTCCTCCAGGTGCCGTCTGCTAGACAATGTCGTGGGGCGGCGCCTAGGAGTAGAGCCTTCTCTGTGGCGGGCCCAGCCCTGTGGAATGACCTCCCTCCGGATATTAGGAATACCTCTGACCTCCGCTCCTTCCGTATTAAGCTTAAGACCCACCTATTCCAAGCAGCTGGCCTGGCTCAACTTTGATCTAACCATATCGCTCCTGACGGGTTTTTTAACTGGGTATTTTAATTATATTTAATTTCTAGGGGTTTTATATTCTGTATTTTAATTGTTTTTATCAATCGACCTCCTCCTTGTGTATGTTTCAGTGTATGTCTTTGCTATATGTTTGTTTTGTTTACATATTTATTTCGTATGTTTTGTTGTACGCCGCCCCGAGTCCTTCGGGAGAGGGTGCGGCTAAGAAATAAATATATTATTATTATTATTAGTAGATTTCTGGAACCTCTTCTACCGAACTGGTTAGAACTGGCAGGAACCCACCCCTGGTGAGGTCCTATATGTTAAAAAGAACACTGTATCTCTTTGTAACTTGTTCAATTTCCCAGCCAATTTTATTTCAGAAGTGGCTTTTTTCAGTCAACTGATTGATAAGAACTTTGAAATTTAATCACATTTTAAATCAATTTATTAATTTATGCTGCTTTCATTTCACACTTCTGATTATGATTAATTTTGTTGGACATTCAGATACAAAGTATTAGATATTTTTTCCCAGTGCATCAATTCTAGGTGTCAGAGAACATGGTTTATTCCTCCGGATGATTGGTGTCAGATTCATTTTTTAGATATCATTGTAAAGGAATCTGGATTTGGTATTCAGATAACCCTTAACAAACAAACAAAACCCCTACACACTGTAACATTTCAATCTTTGACAGTTTGCATCCTAGTCATGTTGGAAGAGAAATTTACCATATGGACTCTTTTTAATGATTAAACATAATTATTTTTCCAAATGTGATTATGTGACAGAATCTAATAAGCTACAAAAACATTTAATGAGTAGAAGCTATCTTTCTCAGCTTATAAGAAAAGATTAGATCTGATAGTCAACTATTAGAAATATCATTAAATAAATAACCAAGGGCAGATACATGGAACTGAGTCATATGAAGTTTGCCACGCAATCGCATAGCTATGAGATTTATTAAAATTCTAGTCAAATCTTTATTATATCCCTGGATGTCACCCCAAACACATCGTTGTTTTTAGTCTTACTAAGGAGGTCTCCAATGACTTGTCCAAAATTATACCTGTTCATTGCCCACGGTCTAATTTTGCTAGTTATTCTTTTTCATTTCATCTTGCTTATCAGCTTACACAGAGAGGGTTCTGTGTGCAGAGCTAAGTGGATATAAAGACTACAGAGCCTCTCCTGAAAAGCTCTTAATGAACATCCTTTATTGAATTCATTGCTTTTTTTCACTGTTTCTCAATCTTAGCATCTGTCAGATATATGGGCTTCAATTCCTAGAATTTCCCAGCCAGCATGTTGGGAAATTTGAAATCATTGTTGAAAAACATAATACTCTGTTGTAGGAGGTCTCCAACCTTGGCAACTTTAAGACTTATGGACTTCAACTCCCAGAATTCTCCCAGACTTCAACTCCCAGAAGACTTGTGGATTTCAACTTCCAGAGTTCCTCAGTCCGCTTATAAAGATAAAAGCAATACAAATTATGAACCCCCCCCCAAAGCAGAGACCATTGAGGATGTGTCAAAAGAAAGGTAGAACAGCAGTATAAATCAGCATTGTTGTGGTCAATGAGAAGTAGAATGAATAGGAGTAACAGGGATTGTGTAAAATTGTAATGGTGGAATGTATCAGCTGTTGGAAATACTTGAAGGAAGCCTTCTTTGTGGGACTCTTAAGAGAACAGTTTGTGATGCTTATGTTTTGGATCACAGCCATGCACCATGTTCTTCTCAGATGTCTTAGGCAAATCTCTATTCTGAAGGCAATTCAGATTTGCTGAGTACATGTGTTCGGGTCATTTGGTATGCGATCAAGAAAACAGCTGTAATAGAGGGCATGCTGATGCCAAGGAACTGTGTCCACTATTTAATCATCATGCTAGAAAAATAACAAGTGGATTCCTAGGTGAACTGGACCGATTTCTTAGTCACAGTGTAAAAGATTTTGATCGATAGTCAGTGGAGGAATCATAGCTTCATGCTCAAATTGAATAGGCTTTTAATAGTATTCAGCTTTATCATCTCACCTGATTTGGAGAGATGAAATGAGGCCTATCTTTACTGAGACAAGGAGACATTATCTGCTGGGTAAAAACAGCTCTGGAACCTTTGGGACTACACAAAGTTTATGAGTTGCTGTTGTAATCTAGAAGCTCTTCACAAATAGATTGCCTAACAGACTCACAGGGACTTTGTCATATGCATTTGACAACAATATTTGAGTTCAGTTAGTTACATCACTTGTTAATAAATCTAACTTGGGCTCCTCATTTGGGAAATTTATATTTGGCTTGGAGACATTGATATTATCGCTGTATATTAAGGCTTAAATATGATACCTTTTGACCCCAGATTAACACTCTAAACCACCTCTCAACTTTCAGATGGCTCTGATAATATTTTTGTCTTTTATGCATTTGATTCACGAAATGTTATTACCTATCCTACTATTCAAGCTATTTTTTCTCAAAATTTGAATATTTTTCTCTCTCCTAAATGCTTTTATAATAGTTTTTAAAAGCAATTATGGCTTCTGCATGATACCAAAGACCACATGGCATAATAAAATGACCTTTCTTGTTGATATTTCCTTTATGCCTTTCAGATAATTTTTCTGGAGTCAAATACCAATGGTATATTGTTCTATGAAATAATTTTTAAATTGTAATTATACAAATTGCAGTCCTTTCAGACACATATTTTTTCATTGTTACATCAATATATTATATCCAAAGTTCTTAGCCCATTTTGTCATACTCCCTTTTACTTGTTCTTCGATTTCAATAAAAGTTTATTTGCAGAAACAGAGGCAGAACATCCTAATACTTATTTCCATCAAAAGATTAGCTGCAGAAAAGAATCTGGATATATATATACCTTTATTGTCCGTATTTGTATCTGTTTATGTAAGCATTTATAACAAGTGTGTGCAGGATTGAAGAAATTGGAGTTTGAATTTGTCCATACTTGCAGACAGAAAAATGGAGCTATCCCAAAACATATGGAGTTAAGAGCCTGCCTTTGTGGTGCTATTGGATGCCCCAAATAAGTGGCCTTTCCAATACTTCTAATTCTCCTGTGTTTACCTGGTGTGCTCCTTGGGCTCATATTAAACTCATATTAAGATGTTGAGACTCTAGAAAGAGTGCAGAGAAGAGCAACAAAGATGAGTAGGGAACTGGAGAGTAAAGCATATGAAGAACGGTTGCAGGAACTGGGCATGTCTAGTTTAATGAAAAGAAGGACTAGGAGAGACATGATAGCAGTCTTCCAATATCTCAGGGGTTTCCACAAAGGAGTCAAACTATTCTCCAAAGCACCTGAGGGCAGGACAAGAAGCAATGGGTGGAAACTAATCAAAGAGAGAAGCAACTTAGAACTAAGGAGAAATTTCCTGACAGTTAGAACAATGAATCAATGGAACAACTGGCCTCCAGAAGTTGTGAATGTTCCAATACTTGAAGTTTTAAAGAAGAGATTAGATAACCATTTGTCTGAAGTGGTGTAGGGTTTCCTGCCTAAGCAGGGGGTTGGACTAGAAGACCTTCCAATTCTGTTATTCTATTCTATTCTAAACATGCTGAAGATATTCTACTTACCACTTCTCTTATGCCTAAGAAACAGTGACCATGTTTTTAAAAAACATTTGCCACCATGGCACCTCACACCCCCAGAGCTTATTTAAATTCTTTAAACATTGCAGCGAACATCTATCCCAGGGCTGTCAAACTCCCAACCCGCGTGCTGGATGCATCACGGACTGGCCATGCCCAGTTTAGCAAAGGGGGGGGGAGTCCCAATACATCACATGACACTGCTGTGACGATGTGTGTTTGACACCCCTGATGTATACTGTTCCACTTACCAGCTCCTAGGATTTTGCACTCCCAACAACAGTCATGGCATCTTGGGAACTCTTTCCCCTGGTAGCTTCTGGCCAATTTCAGTGATAGCTTTTCTGTTCTTCCTCTTGGGAATAGCAAGGATAAGGTGGGTTGCTTGGTTCCTGCCACTCTTGTACTCCGTACTTAGCAAACTGGAGAAAGCCCTAGTTCAGTGATGGTAAACCTTTTCGGCACCGAGTGCCCAAAGTGCGCACACATGCATCCCAAAAATGCAATGTGCACGTGTCCCCCACGCATGCGCCCTGCCCTCATGCATGTGTGGCAGAGACCCGAAGACCAGCTGGCTGGCGGGAGGCACATGCACGCATATGTGGTGGAGCTGAGCTGGGGTGATGGCTCGCATACTCACAGAGAGGGCTCTGCGTGCCATCTCTGGCACGCATGCCATAGGTTTGCCATCACGGCCCTAGTTAGTTCAAGGAGAAATGATGAAGGTCATGTATGTGACAGAGCAAAAAAGAGTGAGGTGAGTTTCATGGAGCTGAGAAAGTGTTTCATAGCTCAAGCCTTATCTGTAGGATGAAATGACCTGCTCCAAGCACACAAAGTAGAGAGCAGGAGTAGAAAGCAAGTATAGGCTTCTGACTTCTGAAGCCAGCCTGTATGAGGGACATAAAGGTAGTAAACTGTGTTCTGCTGGCACAGTGCCCATTTTAAAGAAGTATTCTCATATACACCTTATGCAGCAAGATCGTATTGGATTCTTTTACTTGGCCTGCGCAAAGGTACACTGAATCATATGCCTTTTGTGTAATTATGAAACAGGAACGTTGTTCCAAAGGAATGTATTTCTTCAGGGCTCTAAAACAGGAAAATAAACCTCAGAATAATCTTAGCGGGCTGTTTGACTTTGTTGTGGTGACCTTCAAACGTTCAAGCTTAAGAATCAGCTGTTCACATTTATCAATGTCCAGTTAATAAATCTACTCATCACAGCAGGAGTACATTTTAATTATCACATAATTTGTCATAATAGTGAAGAATATATCACTTTGGAAGTAGGTAACTATAACTTTAAAAGTGTAGATCTATTCATAAACTGTGCCCAAGCAACCAATTTTTAGTCACGGTGTTGCTCTTTAAAATAAAAATGAAAAGAGGACCATTTTAAAGGTTTTTATTGCAATGATTTTTCTACCCTGCACACATTTATTTTTCTTGAAAGATTTTAAAAGAAAGGATTTTAAGTTATACAGTGGAATTAAATAATTTAGCAGCAATATTCCCATAAACAGTGCAGAACTGATTATATAGGTATCTCCAATGAAATGACACCAAGTTCTCTTTGGTGTCTGGGAATGAATATTGAAGTTCAAGACTTTAATGGACGGCACAATTTTAGGAAGGACAGTTGAATTAATTTGATTTCCACATCTCAGTCTCAATCTAGTAATAGAATGTACACATTCTATTCCTGGTCCCATTCTTGAATCATCTTTGGTAGAGAGGAATATACATGAATTTCATAAAGAGTGATAAGGGGTAATTACTTTACTGCCAAATATCTTTGTCATATTTTTGGCTAGAATATGAAAGAGATGAAGGATTCTAGTCATTGATGGAAATCTTCCATCCCTAGTTGAATATGGGTTTACTCTAGATCAGTGATGGCGAACCTTTTCGGCACTAAGTGCCCAAACTGGAATGTGTGCATGTGTGTGCACCAAAGCACCAGAAACTGGAAGTCCAGCTGGCCATGCGTACTGGCAGCTGGTCTCCCAATTTCCAACATGCGCATGTGTGCCGGCCAGCTGGTCTTCGGGTGTGCCAGAGCACCGGAAACCCAAGAACTGGCTGGCCGGCATATGCATGCCTGTTTGTTGAACCATTTTTGGACTGAAAAACAGCCTGAAAACAGCCCAAAAAATAGCATGAAAACGACCTTAAAATGGTCTGGGTTTTGGCCATTTTCAGGCCATTTTCTGGTGCTCTGGTGCCCATGACGACCAGCTGGCTGGCGTGCATGTGCATGCTGGAAACCAAAAGAGCAGCTGGCGATGGCATGTATGCCCGTAGAGAGGGCTCTGCGTGCCACAGGTTCACCATCACGGCTCTAGACTTTTCACAGCTGTGAATTTTCAGATTGTGTTCAAGAATGCGTTATGCCACCTGCACCTGGTTAGACAACTGGAAACTTTCCTGCAGCAAGATTAATGTTTGTCTCCCAGCCTTTCCACTTCCTTTTAAAATGGGATAACCGATATAAGTTATGAATTGTTTTTGGACCATAGCAATGGCTTATAAATGCAACGATTGCTGCACTCAGATCTAATTGGAAAACAACATAAAAGGCCTATCCCAGCAATTAGGACATTTCACTCTATTAAGCAAAATGACAAAAATAAAACTACAATGAAAAGCTGGTTTTATTGCCAGAAGGGAACTGGCTTAATATTGAATCCATCCTCAAATTGGTTTTGTACAGGCTCTGTGTTCTGGTGAACTTAATTAAGGTTGAATTTAATAGTATTTATTTCACATTAGATGCAGCAGATCTTCTAGGAGCCTTTTGCTTTCTGTTTCCCCCAATAGATTTTGAGTGCTCAAAAGCAGGCCTGGCAATTGGGCTGCTTAATCTTTCTTTCTTTCTTTTTTGCTGTTTCCAAGTACCGTATATACTTGAGTATAAGCCGACTCGAGTATAAGCCGAGACCTCTAATTTTACCCCAAAAAACTGGAAAAAGTTATTGACTCGACTATAAGCCGAGGCTGGGAAATGCAGCAGCTCACGGTAAATTTCAAAAATAAAAATACAGGTAGATAACAATAAAATTGCTTTAATTGAGGCATGTGGAAAAGAGGGTCAACAAAAACAATATATTATCAGTATATTCAACAAAAACAATATATAACATTAAAGTATTAACAATAACTTTAAAATTGATAGAATGAAGCCCAGATCTCATGTGAATTTTTATTTTTCAGCTAGCATACATTTGGGTAGGTAAAGAAATAATGAGTTTGTAACTAATCAAATTAATCAAACTTACTGATTTTGAAAAGCCAAATTTTTGAATCATTTTTTGACTCAGAGAGGAGGTATTGAAGGGCGCTGTTGGGAAGCCATGGCATCGCTACGGCTCTTAAGGCTGCACCTGTCTGCGGGGAGCTGCCTCCTCTTCCTCCTTTGTTTCCAGTTCGGGGGAAGCCAGAAGAAGAAGGAGGTAGATCCCTCTTCACCTGCCCCATCTTTCCTTCTTCCCCGGGAGCACCGATAAGACCGGGCAATTGTGTCCCCCACCCTTCCCTCCACGCTGCTGGCGCCCTTGCTTTATTTGAGTGCATCGCTGCTGCTTTCCTTTCTCGTCCCCACTTATGCCATTCTGAGTCCTCGCTTTCCTTGCCCTGTGCGCGTTTTGTATTTTACGCCCGCCGCTGCAACGCCACCGCGTCCTCCCGCTCCGCCTGGAGTGCCCCGGGAAGCCGGCGGCGCTGCGCTCCGTCTGCCCGCCGCTGCAACGCCACCGCGTCCTCCCGCTCCGCCTGGAGCGCCCCGGTAAGCCGGCGCCTTCCCGAAGCCCCCGGTGCGCCTCCCACTCCTGCGGCACCTGCTTCCCTTCACTCGAGCCTTTTCCCGCTGCCCTTCGAGCTCCTCCTCGGGAGGAAGGCAGGAGGCCAGCATGGAGAGGGAAAAGGTCCAGGCGGAGCGGGAGGACGTGGTGGCGTTGCAGCGGCGGGCAGATGGAGCGCAGCGCCGCCGGCTTCCCGGGGCGCTCCAGGCGGAGCGGGAGGACGCGGTGGTGTTGCAGCAGCGGGCAGACGGAGCGCAGCGCCGCCGGCTTCCCGGGGCGCTCCAGGCAGAGCGGGAGGATGCGGTGGCGTTGCAGCGGCGGGCGTAAAATACAAAACGCACACAGGGCAAGGAAAGCGAGGACTCAGAATGGCATAAGTGGGGACGAGAAAGGAAAGCAGCAGCGATGCACTCAAATAAAGCAAGGGCGCCAGCAGCGTGGAGGGAAGGGTGTGTTACCCCTGCCCCCTCCTTCGTCGCCGTGCTTTTGAGGAGCCATGAGGCCGTGGGAGCCAGTAGGAAGGTGGCGGAGGGGGTGGGAGCGATCCCGGAAGCACCGAAGCCTCGGTGTTCTTTTTTTTTTTTTTGTTCACTGGAGTATAAGCCGAAGTGGATTTTTCAGCCCAAAAAGTGGGCTGAAAAATTCGGCTTATACTCAAGTATATACG
>JAKRSK010002765.1:0-221515 GCA_029891615.1 Natrix natrix natrix
CAGAGAAGAAAAGGGAAGGAGGGAAGGAAGGGGGAAGGAAAGAAGGGAGGGAGGGAAGGAGAAAGAGAAAAGGAAGGAAAGAAAGAAAGAGGAAGGAAAGAGGGAGGAAACAAAAGAGAGAGAGGAAGAGAGAAAAGAAATCAGAAAGAAAGGAAGGATAGGGAAGGGAAGGGCCTCTTCCCAGCTAGCCATGCTCTGCTCCAGGAAGTTCTAGATTCCCGGGCCCAGGTGCAAAGCAGGAGAGAGATTGGGTGGGTGGGGCTGGGGGACAAGAAACCAGGAGGGGGAGCCCACCTCAGAGACCCTGGGGGCCCATTGCTTCCTCAGACCCCGAAGGCCTGCTCATGACACCTGCCCCCCCAACCTGGGCTCACACTTCCACCCCCCCCAAAGAAAACTTGGGCTGCAGCCAAAGGACAACTTTCATTCGAGCTAGATGACCTCTTGAGGTCCCTTCCCACTCTGTGATTCTGTTCTGTCGAAAAGTAAAAAAGCACATCAGTTCCAGGGCTGGAAGGGACATTGGAGGTCATCTAGTCCAACCCCCTGGGAAGTGGCATCATAGTCAGGAATTGGACCCCAGCTGGGAGCTTTGAAAAGGATTGACCAGGAATGAAGGAAGAGGGAAGGGAGGGAAAGAAGGGAGGGAGGAAAGAAGGAAGGAGAGAAGGAAGGGACAGAGGGTAGGAAAGAAGGGAGGGATGGAAGAATGGACAGGGAAGAAAAGGGATGGAGGGAAGGAAGGGGGAAGGAAAGAAGGGTGGGAGGGAAGGAGAAAGAGAAAAGGAAGGAAAGAGACAGGGAGGAAAGAGACAGGGAGGAAAGAGGGAAGAATTTGGGAGGAAGGAAGGAAAGGGAGGGAGGGAAAAGGAGGGAGGGAAGAAGGAAGGAGGGGGAGGGGGAAAGAAGGAGGAAGGAAGGAAAAGGAGAGGGACAGAGGAAAAGGAGCGAGAGGGAAATGAGAGAGGGAGGGAGGGAAGAAGGAAGGAGGGAAAGGAGGGAGGGAAAAATAAAGGCAGGAGGGAGGGAAGAAAGAAGGAAGGAAGGAAGGAGAGAGGGAGTGATGGGAAAAGGTAGGGAGAAGACAAAAGAGAGAGAGGAAGAGAGAAAAGAAAGCAGAAAGAAAGGATA
Source organism: Natrix natrix natrix (assembly GCA_029891615.1). NCBI lineage: Eukaryota > Metazoa > Chordata > Lepidosauria > Squamata > Natricidae > Natrix > Natrix natrix. Next base: position 1,132 of record JAKRSK010002765.1, read on the forward strand.
GGGAAGGGAAGGGCTTCTTCCCAGCTAGCCATGCTCTGCTCCAAGAAGTTCTAGATTCCCAGGCCCAGGTGCAAAGCAGGAGAGAGATTGGGTGGGTGGGTGGGTGGGGCTGGGGGGCAAGAAACCAGGAGGGGGAGCCCACCTTAGAGACCCTGGAGGATAATCTGGGGGAGGGGGGGGCATGAGAAAAGAGGTTGGCATCCCCTCCTTCCAAGGCACCGGAATCAAACTCAAGGCGCTGGGAAGAGAAGCGTGGAGCCGCCTGGGGCTGCCCCTTCGCCAGAACTCCCATTTAGGCAGTCCTGACTTCGGGAATGGAAGGGCCGGGACCCTCCCTTGAAGACAGCCCCCCATTCTTCTCCCCATACCTACCTGGCAAGGGTCGCCCAACGACTGGTAGGCCATTTCTTCCTTCCTTTCTCCCTCCCTCTTCTCTATCTCCTTCCTTCCTTCCTCTTCGCCTCTTTCGTTTGTTCTCTTCTTCTTTCCTTCTTCCTTTTTCCTTCTTTCTCCTTCGTTCCCTTCTCTTCCTTCCCTTCTCTATCTTCTTCCTTCTCTTCTTCCCTCCTTCCTTTTCCCTTCTCTTTCTTCTCCTTTCCTTTTTTCCTTCTTCCTTCCTCTTCCTTCCCTTCTCTCTCCTTCCTTCTCTTCTCCTCTTCCCTTCTCTATCTTCTTCCTTCCTTTTCTCTTCTCACTCCTTCTCTTCTCTTCTCTTCTCTTCCTTGGACGGTGCAATCTGTGTAAGATCAGAAGGAGGAGGGGGAGTCACAGGGTCGCCATGGCAATCTCCAAAGACGCAGGAGGGCTGCCCCTACCCCATCTGGGGGCCCATTGCTTCCTCAGATCCCAAAGGACTGCTCATGACACCCGCACCCCCAACCTGGGCTCACACTTCCAGCCCCCCAAAGAAAACTTTCATTCTGTTGAGGTCTCCTGCTCCAGCTAGATGACCTCTTGAGGTCCCTTCCCACTCTGTGATTCTGTTCTGTCGAAAAGTAAAACAGCACATCAGTCCCAGGGCTGGAAGGGACATTGGAGGTCATCTAGTCCAACCCCAAGTCAAGCAGGAGACCGTTGCAGAATCACAGACTTGGAAGGGACCCTTGGGAGGTCATCTAGTCCAACCTGGGCAGAATTTAGCTGTGTGGGGGGAGGGAGTCTCCCCTTAGCTCCAGTTACTTCTTTTATTATCCCTGGGCTTCACCGTTGGGGGGGGTATTTTGAGCCCTATGGCGGTGGAGGGGATACCACCGTTGTCTCTTACATTCCCGGGACTTTCTCCTCTACCCATGCTTCTGGGCATGTACAGAAAGCTCTTTTGCGGCTTCCGGTTATTAGAGCCGGGCGGGTGGATTCCTAAGACTCCGTGCCTTGGGGCTGAGGGGGCTTTTGGGGGTTTCCCAGGTGCCAATGGATGGGTTAACAGGAAGGAAGATGCCACCTCCCCTTGCAGAGTCCGGGGAGCTCCGTCCCTTAAGACACCGGGTGGGGGTTACGTCCTCTAAGGCCCCAAATCTACGTCCCTGAAGACCCCGGCGGAGGGTCGTCCCCTAAGATCGCAGGGACGGGGGGGGGGGGAAATAAGTACCCTAAGATGCCGGCGGGGGGGGGGGAGATCTCTGTCCCATAAGACCCCGGGAATTTCTGTCCCTTAGTCCCCGGGGGTTGGGTTTCATCCCTTAAGATTCCGAGGGGGGGGACTACGCCCCTGTAGGGCTACGGACTCTCCTTGTCCCACTTTGTAAGCGATCGACACGTTTCCCCCCTTTCCCCCCGCCCGCCACACCGCCCATCTCCCCCTCCCCAGATCGGCTGAGACCCCCGACCCGCCCTACCTGAGCTCTCGCTCCGTGGAGAGGACTGGGGGCGTCTCGGTCGGAAAGCCGGAGTGAGGGGGGGCGATTCCGTCCCTCCGACAAACTTTGGCGTCCCGCGAAGCTGCGGCCGCAGGAGGGGGCGCTGGGACCCCCCCACACGGAAAGAAGAAGAGCCGAGGCTGGGTGGAAAGTGGGTCGGGGGGAGATCTTGGCTCCTTCACCTTCCAAAGACTAACCGAGCGCTTCCAGCTGAGTTTTCTGAAAAGTCCAGACGGGAAACGCCCCGCTTGCTTGCCTGCCCCACCCCCGCGATCGGAGTCGGGGCGGGCGTCTTCTGCGGGTGGGGGGAGGGGGGGGCGACGCGACAGGGGTTGACCAGGTCTGGCTGGTCAGTTCAGTGTCCTGCTTGAGTTGTGGGAGAGGGGGAGGTCGGACTAGTTGACCTCGGAGGTCCCTTCCAGCTGTGAATCTGTAAGGTCTACTGCTTGACAAGGGTTGGACTAGATGACCTCCAAGGTCCCCTCCAACTCTTTAATTCTGTAAGTCTCCTCCTCCTTGAGTATCGGGTTGGTCTAGATATCCTCTGAGGTCCCTTGCAACTGTGATTCTGTAAGGCTCTCCAGCTCGAGCAGGGGGTCCGACTAGACAGCCTCCAAGGTCCCAAGGAGGTTGGGGATAGGTCGTGCGGGTGGGGGGGCTCTATGCAAAAGATAAAACGAAAAATGTAAAATTAAAGTAAAGATATAAATTATAAAGTAAAAATAAAGTAAAGTAATAAAAAAGGTCTTTGCGCTCAATGACCCGCTTGCATCCTGTGAGCGGGGGGGGGGGCCGCCGGCGCCTTTGTTTGCGCGCGCGCGTGCGTGTGTGTATGTTGACTGAGGGGTGGGGAGAATCACTTTCTTTCAATCACGTGACTTCCAAACAAAGCAGCCCCGAACACTTTCGCTTTCCCCCTCTCCCACCCCTCCGCCGCTTCCAGCTCGCGCAGGCGCATCGGCTCTTCTCCCAAGCGACAGCTGCATCACCCCCCCACCCCACCCCAGGAAGGATTCCGACAGAATAGAACAAAACAAAAAGACTAGGAAGGGACCTTCGAGGTCATTTAGTCCAATAGAGAGAGGGGGGATGGGGGGAGAGACAGACAGACAGACAGATAGACTAGCCAAATTTGGGCAGGTGGGAAATGCCACCTTTAGCCAAGTTGGGACTTTGCGGGGAGGGGGAGGCGTGCAGGATGGAGAGGAGGCTGGGATGCCGGCAGATGCCTCTCCCCCCCTTTTTTTTCTCCGTCGGTGCAGCCAATCCGAGGAGACCCTATATTGTTCCAGACAAATGGCTATCCAACATCTTCTAAAAAACTTCCAGTATTGGGGCATTCACAACTTCTGGAGGCAACTTCTGTTCCACTGGTTAATTGTTCTAACTGTCAGGAAGGTTTCTCCTTAGTTCTAAGTTGCTTCTCTCCTTGGTTAATTTCCACCCATTGCTTCTTGTTCTACCCTCAGGTGCCTTGGAGAATAGTTTGACTCTCTCTTCTTTGGGGCAACCCCTGAGATATTGGAAGACTGCTATCCTGTCTCCCCTAGTCCTTCTGTTGGAAGAAATGTCCTTCTGGGTTCGGCTCCAAGTTGGGAAAAAGACACTGGAGACATGGAGGCTGCTTAGAAAGATGGTTTTAATGTTGGACAGAACCACATGGCCTGAGTCCTGAACAGAAAAGGTGGTCACATGCTTCAATGTTGGTGGAGAAGAAGAGAAGGGGAAGAGCAGACAAGAAGGAGAAGGGCTGAAGAAGGGCTTGCAGGGATTTTTATAATCTGTTCTGCCCCACCTATCTGTTTCCTGTTTCTGTGTAAGAAATGTATTCTGATTGGTTGCCAGACTCACATGGGCCCATGCAGGGGCAACCCTCTAGGCTGTTTTGAATTCAGGTTTGATTTGAGTTCAGATGCCATGTGGTCAGTTGAGTAAAGGCTTATTATCCTGCCTTAATCCCATCACAGCTGAAGAGGAGAACTCTTTATTATGTAAAGTGGACTAGCTTGGCCTTCTTAATGGCCCATTGACAAAGTGGAGATGGGCAGGAAGCTGCAGGAATTTAGTGTTTAAAATGTGTTTCTCCCTTTTTCACATCCAGGAAAATATAATATTCTGCCTTATCAATATTTCCTAGGATATTTCATTTTTCTGGGAGAGGGCTGGGTGATAACTTCCTACACTTCTTTCTATTAAGCTAAACATACCCAGTTCCTACAACCGTTCTTCATATGTTTTAGTCTCCAGTCCCCTAATCCTCTTTGTTGCTCTTCTCTGCACTCTTTCTAGAGTCTCCACATCTTTTCTACATCGTGGCGACCAAAACTGAATGCCGTATTCCAAGTGTGGCCTTACCAAGGCATTATAAAGTGGTATTAACCCTTCACGTGATCTTGATTCTATCCCTCTGTTGATGCAGCCTAGAACTGTGTTGGCTTTTTTGGCAGCTGCTGCACACTGCTGGCTCATATTTAAATGGTTGTCCACTAGGACTCCAAGATCCCTTTCACAGTTACTACTACTGAGCATGGTACCACCTATACTGTACCTGTGCATTCTGTTTTTGTTGCCTAAATGTAGAACCTTACTCTTTTCACCATTGAATTTCATTTTATTAGATAGTGCCCAATGTTCAAGTTTGTCAAGATCCATGTATTAAGAGATAAAAGGGTAATTCAAACCTGGTTCCAGTATGGTCAGTTACAGGCTAGATGGAAAAAAGACCAGAAATCCGGTATTATCTAAAGTGAGGATAACTTGATAAAACAAATTAGGGATCAGGGTCAAATGCATATAAAAATGTTGTACAATGTATTGATAGAAATAGACTTAGAAACAGAATTAGTTAAAGATTGTATGATAAAATGGGCACAAAATTTTGAGGAACCAATAATGATGGAATCATGGGAAGAGATTTGGGGAAGAAATGTAAAATGTACACAAGCTCAGAACTTGAGAGAGAATTTCTATAAGATGTTATACAGATGGCATTTAGACCCAAAAAGGCTAGCCTGTATGTATCCGAATTTACAATCTAAATGTTGGAGATGTGATTGTGTTAATGCCACGTACTACCATACTTGGTGGACTTGTAAAAAAGTTAAAGCATTTTGGATAAAAATATGGTGGGTTATTCAAAACATTTTGAAAAAGAGGATAAAGTTTACACCCCAGTTGTTTTTGTTAGGCATAATTTCAGACTGTACTGTCATAGAGACTAATCTGATCTTGAATCTAACGACGGCAGCAAGATTGTTGGTGGCGCAATACTGGAAGAAGGAAGAGTTGCCTACCATCCAAGAATGGACGTTAAAAGTAGCAAACTTAGCAGAGATGGCCAAAATTTCAGCGTATTTGAAAGATCATTCAGATGAGAAGTACAAGCTGGGTTGGACAAGATGGACTGACTATATTCAAAACAAATACCGGACTAAAAAATTTCAGTTAGCTTATGAATGAAGGCATAAAGAACACTACAATTTATTCAGTTAGTTTAATAAAGGGGGAGTTAAAGCACAAGAATAGTAACATGTTAAAATTAGTTAGCTTATGTTAGCATATGGTTGTTAAATGTTTATACCCTGTATTTTGCTCTGGGAGGTTGGGGGGAGGGAGGGCGGGAAGAGGGAAGGGTAAGGGGGGTGATAATTGTAAATTTTATTTAAAAATTTAATTAAAAAAAAAGAGAGTAGCAGAAAGGATCTTCAAAACCCAAACCCTGACTGACTCAAAAAATGATGCTGCCCCATTGCCCGGTAAAGCAGGATATGTTCCACTGGTGGTCTCATGAGTAGGAGTCACCGGGCTCATTGTGTGTAATTTAAAAAACAACAACAAAACAGCCTCGATTGCGCACTAGCTAAACTCAATTTGGCCTCACTAAAATAAAAGCTAGGGCAGGTTCAAGAACCATCCCTTGGAAATGGGCAGCCTGTAGTTTTTTAAAAGACAAAACCATAGCTGCGAAGAATTTTGGGACTTATCTGATACTAATTGGCATGGAAAATTGGATACTGTAAATTTCTTTCCAGACATTGTGCCCTGGTTGTTAGACCGTCGTGGTTGAAAGCTCTCTGGGAGCCACTGAAGGGATCCTTCTGCTGTCTCTCTCAATGCCTTTCCATCAGAAAAATTAAGTCTCCCTGATCTGACCAATTTTAATCTTTTGTCAAGAACATGTGCACTTGGTTTGAAAAAAAAAGGAGGGATTGTGGAAAGTTATCACCCAATCCTCTCCCAGAAAAATGAAATATTTTAGGAAATATTGAAAAGGCAGAATATTATTTTTGCCTGGATGTGAAAAGGAAGAATTTATTTATTTAATTTATTTATTTGATTCAATTTATCAGTCGCGCCCTCTCCGCGAAGGGACTCGGGGCGACATACAATCAAATATAAAGGCATGTGGCATGGAGGAGGTAAATACATCAACATTAACAATACAAATGAAAATAAAAGCCACAAAGTTAAAATAAATACAATAAAATTAAAACAATTGAAAGAATTAAAATACCCAATAGATTTAAATATACAGTTTAAAATTGCCAGGGAGGTTAGAAGTTCTCATTAAGCCAGGCCGGCTAGTTGGAACAGGTGGGTCTTGAGTTTCGTGCGGAAGGAGCAGAGATCCGTCGTTGTCCTGATATCTGGGGGGAGGTCATTCCAGAGGGCTGGGCCCATCACAGAGAAGGCCCTACTCCTGGGCGCTGCCCTCTGGCACTGCCTAGTGGACGGTACCCGGAGGAGCCCCTCTCTGTGAGAGCGGATTGGTCGCAGGGATGTATGGGGCAGAATATGATCCTGCAAATAACTAGGTCCTGTGCCATGGAGCGCTTTAAAGATGGTAATCAACACCTTGAAACGCACCCGATAGACCACAGGGAGCCAGTGCCGCTAGCGCGGGAGAGGTGTTACATGGGTGAACCTCGTTCGCCCCATAATTGCCCGCGCGGCCACATTCTGGACCAGCTGTAGTCTCCGGGTGCATCTCAAGGGGAGCCCCATGTAGAGAGCATTACAGTAGTCTAGGCGGGACGTCACCAGCGCGTGAGTGACTGTGCGAAGGGCATCCCGGTCCAATAGGGGGTGCAATTGGCGCACCAGGCGAACCTGGTGGAACGCCCCCCTCACCACGGCTGCCACATGGTCATCCATGGACAGCCGGGCATCCAGGAGGATGCCCAAATTGCGCGCCCGTTCCATGGGGGCCAGTTGTTCGCCCCCAATGGCTAGTGTTGGAATTAGCTGGTTGAACCGGGGGGGCCGGAAGCCACAGCCACTCCGTCTTGGAGGGGTTGAGTTTGAGTCGGTTGTCACCCATCCAGACCTGTATGGCTTCCAAACACCGGGACATCATTTCAACGGCCTCGTTGGGGTGGTTCGGGGTGGAGATGTACAGCTGTGTATCATCAGCATACAGATGATATCCCACCCCAAAACCACGGATGATCTCACCCAACGGTTTCATATATGTGTTGAACAGGAGAGGCGAGAGGACCGACCCCTGTGGCACCCCACAAGTGAGAGGCCTCAGGGACGACCTCTGCTCCCCTGCCAACACACACGCTGCGTCCGGTCGGAGAGGTAGGAGCAGAACCACCGTAGAATGGTGCCCCTTACCCCCAGCCCCTCTAACCGGTGCAAAAGGATACCATGGTCGATGGTATCAAAAGCCGCTGAGAGATCTAATAGGACCAGGATAGAGGAACAACCCCTATCCCTGGCCCTCCAGAGATCATCTACCAACGCGACCAAGGCCGTCTCTGTGCTGTGCCCGGGTCGGAAGCCGGACTGGCGCGGGTCTAGATAATCATTCTCCTCCAGGTGACGTGGGAACTGTTGGGCCACCACACTCTCTACAACCTTCGCTAAGAAAGGAAGGTTGGAGACAGGACGGTAATTGGCTAGCTCCGTTGGGTCCAGGGAAGGCCTCTTGAGTAAGGGTCTCACAACTGCCTCTTTCAAGGTGGCTGGTAAGAACCCCTCGCCCAATGAAGCGTTCACTAGCACCAAGAGCCAGTCTCGTGTAACCTCCCAGTTGCCCGCGTAACCTGTCCAAATCCTTGATGGCAACCGAGTCAAACTCCTCCCAGAATGGTCTCTCAAGACTCGCCTGGGGCATCCCTCCTAGCCCACTGAGGGGGACCCATTCCCTCCGGATTTGAGCGATTTTATCCTGCAGATATTTCCCAAATTCCTCTGCCCTGCCCTGTAAAGAGGCTTCCCGCGGTCTCTGCAAAAGAAGAGAGTGGGTCACCCGAAACAGGGCGGCAGGGCGGTTATCTGCGGATGCAATAAGGGCGGCACAATGTCGACGTTTGGCCGCTCTTATTGCCACAAGGTATGTCCTTAAGTAGGTTCGTACCTGTGTTCGGTCAAGTTCGGAACGGGAGGATCTCCATCGGCTCTCTAGGCGTCTCTTGTGGCGTTTCATCACCCTTAGCTCCTCGGTGAACCAAGGGACCAGGGTGGTTCGTTGCCGCAGGAGAGGCCGCAAAGGCGCCACCCGGTCTAAGGCCCCGGCAGCCGCATTATTCCAGGCGGCTACTAGGTCCTCTATCCGGGGGCGGGTCAGGTCTACAGGAGGTAGCCCAAGCTCCGTCTGGAACCTATCCGGTTCCATCAGGCGCCTGGGGCAGAACCACCTAGGATATTCCGGTTCCGCCTCCCCGCGGCGGGGGGTAGCACCAGGGAAGTCAAGTCGGAGAAGTGAGTGGTCTGACCATGACAGGGGAGTAATAGCTATGTCCCCTATTCCCAGATCACTCGTCCACTGGTCAGAGACAAAAACAAGATCCAGTGTGTGGCCTCCCTCGTGTGTGGGACCCTGAATTAACTGAGTCAGGTCCATGGCTGTCATGGAAGCCATGAACTCCTGAACCACCTCAGATGCTTCTCCCACCGATGGCAAGTTGAAGTCCCCCATGACCAAAAGTTTGGGGGTCTCAACTGCCATTGTTGCGATCAGCTCGAGGAGCTCAGGCAGGGCCGCTGATGTATAGCGAGGAGCCAGGTATACAATCAGCAGGCCCAACTGTCTCCCTGGGCCCCATCTCACGACAAGGGATTCACACCCAGATGTCTATGGCACAGTGAACTCTCTCAGCTCCAGGTCTTCCCGGATAATTACCGCTACCCCACCGCCCCTACCCTGGGCCCGTGGCTGGTGGAATGCTCGATAACCTGGTGGGCACATGTCCACGAGGGATACACCTCCCTCATGGCCCAACCAGGTCTCTGTTATTCCTGCGAGGTCCGGCTCCCCCTCCAAAATCAGGTCATTAATGAGGGAGGCCTTGTTAACAACGGACCTCGCATTGCATAACATCAGCCTAAGGCCCTGGCTCTGTAGATCCTGGCCACCTAGAGTGCGGGGCTTGGTACAAGCGACCGGGTGTAACCAACAACCACGGTCTCCCAACCGACTGCAGGTTCTTAGTCTGTCCTCGCACCCACCCCTCCCCACGACCGTTGGTATAACAGAGCCATGTACTGGAATGCTATTATCCCCCTCCTCCCCCACTCCGCTCCCTCCCCTCCTGACCACACCTGTTTGCCTGGCTCTACTTTCCCTCCTGGCCTGAATCCCCTTCCCCCCTACCCTGGAACCCCTTAAGACTGTTAAAAAATGATTAATTAAAAAACCCCTTAATTTCCACTTCCTCCACCTCTCTGGGTTAACAAACCCGTCATCAAGGTGGGCCCTTGAAAGGTCTGAGGGCCATACCTGCGAGAGGGGGGACTCTCGCAGTAGTAGTAGGTCTGACCTTGAATGTATAGAGTTCATAAGTTGTCATAGGGGCGAGCTCATTTTCGGGTGCTGTTGTTAAAATCATAAGTTTGTTCGTAAGCCAGGGTTCCCCACAAAAGGGGTATACAGATGTTGGTTATCCTTACCCTGGATGGAAAGGGTAGGTTGGTGAGCTAGCAGGCTAGCCAGAATGGTCTACAGGTGGAGCCTCAAGGGGGAACTGGGGAGCAGTTTGTAACAAGGTGGTACTAAGGAGCAGTTTGTAGCAGGGCGTTAAGGTAAGCCATAGTCAGATAGTACTTTGAACAGGGAAGGAAAGTTGTCAGCAAGGGTGAGAGGGTAAAAAGTCAGACCTTCAACGAATGGCCACCAGTCTCCCAAGCGTCTCTATCCAGTCTCAGACATGAGTGGCCATTTGTCTCCTCGGCAGCCTGGCTGCACGGGGTTGTTGTTCCTGAGCCCGCAGGGCCGTCTCGGCTTCCCTGAGCTTCCCTGAGCTTCCCTGCAGTCTCCGCTGGTCTGCTAGCGTTCTTTGGCGCCCAGAAAGCGCCCCAGGTCTAGTTCTCACCTCTCGCGGCCCCCCCGCTGGTCCGGGATTCATGGTGGCCGAAAGGTCTGGCGTTCAGCGTCTTTAACCACCTCCACCACTGCCGTTGCCCAAACTTCCGCCGCCTGGGCTGCATGGGCTGTCCGGGATTCCTTTCCTCCTCAGGCTGCCGCCGCACCGCTCCATTCTGCTCCATTCCGCTCCATTCCGCTTTGCTCCGTTCCGTTCCGTTCTACACACGAGCTGGCAATCGCCAGCCCCTGCCCCAGCACCAGCTAGCTAGCACGTTTCTGCCTCACCGTCTGGCTCTCCGACCACCCTGGTGACCCAGCCCAAATCCAGGGCGAAGCCAGGGTGGTCGTCGACGAATTTCCGACCCTCAAGATGGGACAGAGGGCCAGCAGCACCCCTCCCATCAGGGAGGCCCCCCCCGCAATCAAGCAGAGCTCACAAGCCAGCCGCCATTCCCTCCGGAAGCTCCTCCTCCTTTTGTGAGAGTGAGAATAATTGACCCACAGAAGTTGCCTTGGAAGTTGTGGGAAGTTGATCCCTGGAAGGAGAGCCAGGAGTGTCATCTGTCCAATTGGTGTAAGGCAGGGATGTAAAAGAAAAAGGCCACTGGGCAGTGGTGAAAAATGTAAGGAGCCAACCTGTGTCGGGTTCGTCCGGTGTATGAAGGATGCCTGTGAAAGTAGGCCGGTTTGGAGCAACCTGGCCTACCAGCTGTGAAGGCAGAACGTGGTCCACCAATTGTGAAGATAGGAACTGGTCTACCGTCTGTGTAGACAGGCCCCGGTCTACCAGCTGTGAAGACAGAACCCAGTCTACAAGCCTCCCGCCGTCCCCCTTTTCCTTCCTTCCTTTCCTTCCTTCCTTTCCTTCCTTCTTTCTTTCTCTACCTCCCTCCTCTTCCTTCCTTCTTTCCGTTTCTTTCCTTTCTCCCTTCCTTCCTCCAGCCGTGTCTCTTTCCTTCCTTCCCTCCTCCCTCCCTCATTTCTTTTCTTCATTCCTCCCTCCCTCCTCTTCCTTCCTTCCTTTTTTCCCTTTCTCCTTCTTTCCTTCCCTTACTCCTTCATCACTACCTCCCTTTCCCCTTCCTTTCCACTCCTATCCTCCTTTCCCCTTTTCCTGCATTTCTAGGGGAAAATCCAGGAGAATTCAGGGACTTTTCTCATACCCTCCTTCCTTCCTTCTTTCCCTTTCTCCTTCCTTTACTTCTTTCTTCCCTCTGTCTGTCTCTTTCTTTCCTCCTGCCAACCCTTCCTTCTTTTTATTTTCTTTCTTTCTCTTTCTTTCACCCTTCCCTCCCACCTCTTCCTTCTTTCTCTTTCCATTTCCTTCCTTCCTTCCTTCTTTTTCTTCTTCCCTCCCTCCCTCCCTCCCTTCTTGCTCTTGCAAAGAGGCTGCACTTCCATTGCCCTCGGCCTCTGCGGCTCCTGCAGTGCCTGGGAAGCCGTGGGGCATGGGAGATGTGGTGGGGATGGGCGGGGGAGCTCCTTCCCACCCCTCCTTGGATGCTTTTAGAAACAGCTCACAAAATAAATGGAAGGGAGGGAGGGAGGGAGGGAGGGAGAGAGAGAGAGAGAGAGAAGCTGTAACACCCCCCCCATCTCCCGCTGGGCTTCAATGGGAACTCCAGGCTTCTGGATTCCCAAATAGTGCAATTCAGAAGGAAGCCCCTTACTCTGTATGGGGCCGACCCCTTTTGCTGCACAATCAGGAGGCTGTGAGGTCAATCCTAGGTAGGGGCAGTTATTTCTCTCTCTGGGCACAGTGAGTAATTATCTGCTGAACAAAACTCCGCACTGGTGACAGGAAGGGCATCCAGCCAGTAAAGACTCAGCTCCATTCAGTTGGCCCATTTCCACCCTGATGTAAGGGATTACGGGGTCATTAAAAGACAAATAAAGAGAATAGAGTTGGAAGGGACCTGTTAGGTTATCTAGTCCAACCCGCCCTCCAAACAGGAGGACCTACCTACATCTTTTCTTTTCTTTTAAATTTTTTTTATTGTTTTAATTAAACACACACACACACACACACACACAAAACATTCTTCATTACATCTTCCAGAAAGCATGTCGATTGGTTAGAAATAAATTTCGTGTGTTACTACCACAATCATTTTTATACTTCATTCATATTGGATTATATATTTTAAATGAAAAATCTTTATATACCATCAATGTACCATCACTCTCATTTAACCATATTTGTTTAAACGTGCTTTTATCTAGAATCATTTGTATTTAAGGACACAACCACATACTGGCATTCGTTAGCTATTTCTATAAATTTCAGGCTTATATCCAACTGCTTTCACCAATGCCAACCCATATAAAATCATTGAACATTACCCATTAACATTTCATTATTGTTATTGTAGTTATCTAACATCTTTATAATAAATCTAGACAAAACTTTATTACTAGAATTTATAAGTACCCAGGAAAGATTACATCTTTATAACAAAATCTAAACAAATATAATTAATGAATCTTTTCCCCAGGTCCCATATTATAGTTTATATCTAAACTGTAGTAAAATTTATAGGTACCCAGAAAGAATTACATCTTCATAACAAAATCCAAACTAAAAAGTATTAATAAAATTGATAAGTCTTTTTCCCAGGTCCCAGTTTACAGTTTATATCCAAATTGTTTTCACTAATTAGAGTTGTTATTTCACTATTATTATCATAATGAATTATCTGTTAATGAATAAACATTTTAAAAAGAACAAGAACATTCTATAAGCATCTACAAAATCCTACTTATTAATCACCAAAGATTAACTAAGTTTTTAATTATCTGCATTCATTGTCAACCTGTGTCTATCCAGTAACAAAACACTCTTATCTCTTTAGCCAGTTGTTGCATCAATTCTCTTATTAATTTCTTTATAGAGTTCTTAAAGACTTCTCTCCACACTTTTTTGCTCAAAAAATCTCTCAAGTAGTCTCGTTGCCCTTCAACTGGAATTGACATTAACATATCTTTGATTATCAGACGTCTTTCCAAAGCTGATTCTCCTCCTAGTTCCATCATCAAATCCATATATTGAGAAGAGGGATAGAGCTCCAAATAATCAAATTCACTTTTCCATATCTTTCCATTTTCACTCATAGGTGCTTCATTAGTAAGTTCATCTATTATCTTGCCTTTATCTTTTATATCTTCTATATCTTTATTCTCTTCTTTAGTTTTGGGAGCTCCAATCTCTTCCACTTTTTCTGCGCATAGCAATAATTTATTGCTTCTTTCCAAATCTCTCGAATCCTTCCAATATATTTTGAAGTCCATCCCAAACATCTTGTAAGCGTGGGGTTTTCTCATCTGTATATGGATACATATTTCCAAACGGAGAAAAAAAGATCTAAACTCCACTGCCACTCTCGCCTTCAGTATCTCTTTAATGTATAAAAATGCCTTTATTTTGAATTTACTTAAGCACAAGTTTCTTCTAGTTTTTTCAGAAGAGGGGGGGGGGGGTTTCTATCTTTTCTTTGCCTTTCCTTGCCCAGAATATTCCTTGCCCAGATATGATTATCTAGACCCGCGCCAGTCCGGCTTCCGACCCGGTCACAGCACGGAGACGGCCTTGGTCGCGTTGGTGGATGATCTCTGGAGGGCAAAGGATGGGGGTTGTTCCTCCATCCTTGTCCTATAAGACCTCTCGGCGGCTTTCGATACCATCGACCATGGTATCCTATTGCGCCGTCTGGAGGGGTTGGGGATCGGGGGCACCGTATTGCGGTGGTTCCGCTCCTACCTCTCTGGCCGGACGCAATGTGTGTTGACAGGGGAGCAGAGGTCGACCCCGAGGCCCCTCACTTGTGGGGTCCCACAGGGGTCGATCCTCTCGCCTCTCCTGTTCAACACATATATGAAACCGCTGGGCGAGATCATCCGTGGTTTTGGGGTGAGATATCATCTGTACGCTGATGACACTCAGCTGTATTTTTCCACCCCAAACCACCCCAACGAGGCTGTTGAAGTGATGTCCCATTGTCTGGAAGCCGTGCGGGTCTGGATGGGTGACAACAGGCTCAAGCTCAACCCCTCCAAGACAGAGTGGCTGTGGCTTCCGGCACCCCGGTACAACCAGCACATTCCATCGCTGGCCATCGGGGATGAACAATTAGCCCCGGTGGAACGGGCACGCAATTTGGGCGTCCTCCTTGATGCCCGGCTGGCTATGGAAGATCATGTGGCAGCCGTGGCGAGGGGGACATTCCACCAGGTTCGCCTGGTGCGCCAATTGCGACCCCTTTTGGACCGGGAGGCCCTGCACACAGTCACTCACGCGCTGGTGACGTCTCGCCTGGACTACTGTAATGCTCTCTACATGGGGCTCCCCTTGAGGTGCACCCGGAGACTGCAGTTGGTCCAGAATGCAGCCGCGTGGGTAATTATGGGGAGATCGAGGTTCTCCCATATAACACCGCTCCTGCGCGAGCTGCACTGGCTTCCTGTGGCCTACCGGGTGCGCTTCAAGGTGTTAGTTACCATCTTCAAAGCGCTCCATGGCATAGGGCCTAGTTACCTGCGGGATCGTGTCCTGCCCCATACATCCCTGCGACCCATTCGCTCACACAGAGAGGGTCTCCTCCGGGTGCCGTCCTCTAGAGATTGTCAGAGGGCGGTGCCCAGGAGTAGGTCCTTCTCTGTGGCGGGCCCTACCCTTTGGAACGACCTCCCCCCAGACATTAGAACAACAACCGATCTCCGCTCCTTCCGCAGTAAACTGAAGACCCACCTGTTTCGGCTAGCCGGCCTGGCATAATTCGACAACTTTTCCACCCCTAGGTCATTTTTAATTGTCAATTTTAGTTTTTAAACTATTAATGTTATTTATTGTAATTATTTATTTATTTTTTACCTCCTCTGACACTGTGCTAACTGTTGCTTGTGTACGTCGCCCCGAGTCCCTGTGGGGAGAGGGGGCGACTAATAAGTTTAAATAAATAAATAAATAAATAAATAAATATTTCTTACAGACACTGTAGAGAGACAGTCCATGTCCTTGAGTTGTTATCAGTTTCTATAAGCAAGCTGCAAACCCTCCAACTTCAGTAAAATCAAAAAAAGTAAGACAAGGTATACATTGTTTCAGAAGAAGAAAAAATACCAAGTTCTGGCTTCCGAGTGGCAGATTCAACATTTTCTTATTTGTTTCAGGCTTAAAGAACAAAACAAAAATCTCTAAGTGTCTTTAATAGAATTTAATAAACAGTACGAGGAAGAGTTGTTAAGATAAAAAAAGGTTTTAGTTTAGCCAAAAAATAAAATAACAAGAAGTAGAAAAAAAATCAATTCATTCACTTAAGAGGAGAAACAGGAAGCAAACAATCACTTCAATCCACAAAATGTTGTTACATAGAAAAAGAAGAAGAAAAACTTTCTAAGGCAGTCCAATTAAGATAAATTTCACCGCTTTGTTCTTAGCTTAAAGGACTAATTAATCTTTAAAAAATTTTTTTCCCTTGGGCAGTCATTCTCAAAGAAAAAAAAAATCTCACCCGATCGACTCACTTTCATTTTCACTGCCTTTCTTCCGGAGCCGTCTCCAACTTTGTCAGCCCGGGGGCTGTCTATTTACCGCCGATTTGGAGAGCTTCCCTTGGGTCAAACAGGGACTTTACGATATCCCTGTGACCACCAAGGATTCGTCTCCCTTTCACTGTCTCTTCGGGACGGCTTAGGTCCATACGGACCGTTACAGCGGCAAAAGAATCAACGGCGGTCTCGGACTATCGAGACCGCATATTGTGTCGTCGCAAGGCTCACGAATCCCTCCAGGAGGACCTACCTACATCTTTTCTGACGGATGGCAGTCCAGTCTCTTGAATGCTTCCAGCGATGAGGAATGGATGCCAAAGGAGGGACAACATGAAATGGGGACGGCGAACATCAGCATAGTTTCTGGATTTCTTTTCGGTAATTGAACTGTTAAATTATCCCACAGCAAGTTGCCCTTAAATTCTTGAGAGGCCAAGAGGCCACCCAAAAGTGTCAACTGCCTCCTCTCTGGTATTGGGGGGTGGAGGGTCAGGGAAGAAGAAGCAACTTAACCCACCCGGGATAAATGGTCTCAGCTTTGATACTGGTGCAACTAGGGGTGGGGAGTGCTTTTGGGCTGCACTGAGGCAAAGGCAAGGATATGGGGCCGAGCTGGCCTTGAGGGGCCATGGGGAAGGATCTGGCTGCCATTGAGAAGGTGGAGGAGGTTCTTCAAAGACAAGGACCCCTGGCTGATCTCCCCTCTCCCCTTCATGCACATTTCAGCAGTCAAAGGCAAAAGAGAAGTGGAGAGGACACCAGATCTGCAGCTCTGTGATTGTTTATTTGTCGAGCAAAGAAAGTAGAATTAACTTGGCCCCCAGGAAGGGCAAGGAAGATCCCCTCCCCCTGCCACACACACACATTTCAGCAAAGGCAAAAGAGAAGTGGAAAGGACATCAGCTCTGCAGCACTGCAATTATTCATTTCTCGAGCAAAGAAAGCGGAATTTAAAAAATCACACCATTTCTGGATTTGGAGGCAACGTGAAGCCGTGATCAACATCTGCAGGAAGACCTCAACTTGCAACTGCAGCTGAACCAAATGATCCCATTTCTGTTGTTCAGCAAGGCCGTTAAGTGAGGTTGGCTCATTTTATAACCTTTATAAGCGAATCGGTGCAGGGGTTAAGTTAATAACATGCTTGTTCAGTGAAGCCTGGTGTCCCCCTGGATTTTGCCGATCGGAAGGTTGCCAAAGGGGATCCCATGAGCCCAGGATGCTGCGGCAGTCATAAAGATGAGTCAGTTGCCACACACCCACATTTCGATCGCCTGATCCTGGGGATGTTGTAACAGTCATTAAGGGTGAAAAACGGTCATAAGTCTCTTTTTTCAGGGCCGTTGGAACTCTGAACGGTCAGAGTACTTGTTGTGAGTTGAGGGGGACCTCTGTCTGCATTCATGCCATTTAGGACTGATAACAGAAATCGCCCCCCTGAAATCATCATTTCTTGAGGGTGGCAGATGATGTATTTGATTTTGTCTGCCCATTGATTCTGCTCGCTCGACATCTGGATGTGCTCGCCCACAGCCGGTTGACGTAGCATCTGTCCCCATTCTGGACAACAGTGTTCTGCACTTTCTCCATCAGCTGCGAGACCTGACTCTCCCGCTCGGTTCCTGTGGCCTTGTTGTTGAACCCGCAGAAGCGGTTCCCGCACCTCCTGATCAGTTCCTGAAGATTCCCGTTGTCAGACTGTGTGACGTACTCATCCAGGAGGCTCCCCCCCAAATCCTCCACGCAGGTGAAGAGGACGATCGTATACCGGGAGGACTCCTCCCCAAAAATATCCCAGATGCGTTTTGCAGCAGCCGCATCTTCCGCGGTGAAGCGCCCCACCTGGGTAACAAAAATCAGGGCGTGTGGTCCAGGCTTGGAGAGTTTGACACAATCCCTGATATGATCATGCACAATTTCATCAGAATCTTCAGAATTGAAAATGTCAGGTGTGTCAACCACTGAGACCTTCTTGCCCTGCCAGCTTCCCTCCCCACTTTGGCACTCCAGGGTGACGGTTTTTACCGACAACATGGACTTGAACTCCCTCCTGCCAAGGATGGTGTTGCCCGTGGCACTCTTCCCACCTCCGGATTTTCCAACCAGGATCAGCCGGATTTTGGTGTCCACTCCTGCGGGTTTGGAAGACATCGTTACAAAGAGATAACCGCCCTGCCGCCCTGTTTAGGGTGACTCGCTCCCTTTTATCGCAGGGGGCGCGGGAGACACCCTTACAGGGTAGAGCAGAGGAGTTTGGGGAATATCTTCAGGACAAAATCGATCAGATCCGGAGCGGGTGGACCTCCGTCAGTGGACCAGACGAGCCGCCAACAGCGAGTCTTGAGAGACCATTCTGGGAGGAGTTTGACTCTGTTGCCCCCGAGGATTTGGACAGGCTGCGTGGACGGCTGCGACCCACCACTTGTTTAACGGACCCGTGCCCCTCCTGGCTGGTACTGGCAGCCTGGGAGGTGACACGAGGCTGGCTCCTGGGCCTGGTGAGCGCCTCACTGAGTGAGGGATACTTACCAACCGCCTTGAAAGAGGCGGTGGTGAGACCCTTGCTCAAGAGGCCTGCGCTCGACCCAATGGAGCTAGCTAACTATCGTCCAGTCTCCAACCTCCCCTTCTTGGCGAAGGTTGTCGAGAATGTGGTGGCGCAGCAGCTCCCACGACACCTAGACGAATCCGACTATCTAGACCCACGCCAGTCCGGCTTCCGACCCGGGCACAGCACTGAGACAGCCTTGGTCGCGTTGGTTGATGATCTCTGGAGGGCCAGAGATAGGGGTTGCTCCTCTATCCTGGTCCTATTAGACCTCTCGGCGGCTTTTGATACCATCGACCATGGTATCCTATTGCGCCGGTTGGAGGGGATGGGAGTCGGAGGCACCGTTTTGCGGTGGTTCGGCTCCTACCTCTCCGACCGGAAGCAATGTGTGTTGACAGGGGGGCAGAGATCGTCCCTGAGGCCACTCACCTGTGGGGTGCCACAGGGGTCGGTCCTCTCGCCTCTCCTGTTCAACGCATATGTGAAGCCGCTGGGTGAGATCATCCGTGGTTTTGGAGTTGAGTACCATCTTTACGCTGATGATACTCAGCTGTATATTTCAACCCCAAACCACCCCAACGAGGCTGTCGAAGTGATGTCCCGGTGTTTGGAAGCCGTCGGGGTCTGGATGGGGGACAACAGACTCAAACTCAACCCCTCCAAGACCGAGTGGCTGTGGTTACCGGCACCTCGGTTCAGCCAGCTGACTCCATCGCTGGCCATAGGGGGCGAACAATTGTCCCCTGTGGAGCGGGCGCGCAATTTGGGCGTCCTCCTTGATGCCCGGCTGTCAATGGAGGACCATGTGGCAGCCGTGGCAAGGGGGGCGTTCCACCAGGTTCGCCTGGTGCGCCAATTGCGCCCCCTACTGGACCGGAGTGCCCTGCGCACGGTCACTCATGCGCTGGTGACGTCTCGCCTGGACTACTGCAATGCTCTCTACATGGGGCTTCCCTTGGGATGCATCCGGAGACTGCAGCTAGTTCAGAACGCAGCCGCGCGGGTTATTATGGGAAGTACACGTTACTCCCACGTAACACCTCTCCTGCGCGAGCTGCACTGGCTACCTGTGGCCTTTCGGGTGCGTTTCAAGGTACTGATCACCATCTTTAAAGCGCTCCATGGCAGTGGACCTAGTTACCTGCAGGATCGCATCCTACCACACACGTCCCTGCGACCTATCCGCTCACACAGAGAGGGGCTCCTCCTGGTGCCGTCTGCTAGTCAATGCCAGCGGGCGACACCTAGGAGTAGATCCTTCTCTGTGATGGGCCCAACCCTCTGGAATGACCTCCCCCCAGACATTCGAACTACCACCGACCTCCGTTCCTTCCGGCAAAAGTTAAAGACTCACCTGTTTCAATCAGCTGGCCTGGCACTTTCTTAGTTTTACCTCCCAGGGATTTATTTTATTTTAGGGTTTGGGGTTTTAATTGTGATGTTTTAAGATTAGAATTATTTATTTCTTAGTACAGCCTATTTCCCCCTCCAAATGTATCTTAAATGTAGTTTAAATGTATTTAATTATTATGAATGATTTTATTATTGACTGTACACCGCCCCGAGTCCCTTTTTGGGAGAGGGGCGGTCTAAAAATCCAAGAAATAAATAAATAAATAAATAAAAGAGGAATCGAGACTTTCGCATGGTCCCAGAAAGAAACTGTGGGGGTGGGGGAGAAAACAACATGTTGGGGCATCATTGAATTGACTGAAAATGGTGGTGATTTTGGAAAAGGGTGACCCCCTGCCCTGAAGTGGTTTAACGATGGTTTCTTTTTTTGTGAATCTCCTGGAGTTACAAAAATGGGTTGCTCAGCCATGCAGAGTCCCACAATATGCGAACCCCACTTTAGCAGCTGTCTGAATACAGTCGCTCTGTCCAATCCCCTCCTTCCCGCCACGAGCAAAGCTGGATCTAAGCAAACTAAGATTGACCCCACAAGAGGCTCAGGGCTGCTGGTGTGTGACAAGGATTCTGGCCTAAGTTCCTACAGTGAGTCAGACCGTTAAGTCAGTGGATGTGTGCTTTCAAAACCCGATCACAATTGCTGTTTGTGCCTTTTCATGTGGGACTCCCCCAATGCAGAGGCAGGGGCTCCTTGTGCAGTGTGTGTGTGTGCACGGGCTGCTCGGTCCTGCATTTGCATTTTTGTATAAATATATATATTTTCCATTGATATTCGCAGCAGACAAGATGGAGGAATGCTGGAAGGAGGAGCCGAAGTTGTGACGACACAACGTACGGTCTCAATGCTCTGAGATAGCAGTCTACACTTTTGCCACTGGGTGGTCCAAACGGACCTAAACCATCCTGCAGAGACGGTGAACAGGAAGAACAGGAAGAATACATCTTGCTAATCTCAGGGACATCGCAAAGTCCCTGATTGATCCAAGAAAAGTTCTTCAAGCCGGTGACAAAAAATCCAGCCATTTGGCTGATGAAGTCGGTGCGGCTCCAAAATGGAACGATATGGAAAGAGAAAGTGTTTTCAGCTGGTGAGGAATTTTTACTGTTTTAAAAGTGACTGCCTATAAAAAAACTTAAAATTAATTTAAATTGGCGAACCGAAGAAATAAGCGGCGGAATTAAATTTGGACTGGTTTTGGACAGTGTGTTATCTTACTTTTTAAATGCTATCTTCACGGATGGAATTTATGCAAGTCTTTTAACATGAATGGATTAAGTTTCCTTCTATTTTTTTTCTTTTACTATTCTCTGTAATCTATGGACTAAAATTCTCCTCTTTCATTACTGTGGGTGTTTTTCTAACTCATTTAAGAATCTGACTTTTTTTAAAACTTGAAATACAAAAATGATACAAAAAGAAACAAAGAAATTGTAAATAAATTGTAACATTGTAACACTGCAACTTGGAGGCTGGAAGTTTGTGTATTGGAAACGAAATACTTTTTTCACTGATTATCCTGGCTTGGCACTTCAAGGTCTCACAGCTTGTTTATAGAGAGTGATAAAAAGAAAAGCACACAGATGTTCCTTTGAAGTATATTTTTAACCAGAGAAAGTGAAATGTTATTGTGATGCTTAATCCTGTTAAAACCTTCTAAGCTAGAGCAGCAATGTTTGTTAGCTGGAGATAATGGCACAATTTCAACAGCAGAAAGAAGTTTTAAGTCTGCAAAAGATACTTTCAGAAATACAGAAATTATCAGATACACGTGAGAGGATAGAGAAGAAGTTGGAAGTTTTAGTGCACCTAACAGCAAAATATGATGAAAAAGTTGAAGATGTTAATCAAATGGAAAAAGTGGTGGTTAAAATCCTAAAAATCGAAGAGGAAAATGAATATAAAGAAATTAAAATTGCTGATATTTATGGTGATTGGTTTGTCTCTGAAAAGAAAAAGAGTGGAATACTGAAAGAGGAATTAAATGGAGGGGAAATCTACCCCAGATGGCAAGATACAGAAGAAGAGAAAACAAAAGAATTTATGGATTTAAAGGGAGAAATTTTATCAGCAATATCATTGATAACACTACTGACAATCAAAAAGCTGATTAAGGAAACAGAAGAAGGGCCTTGAAATTACATGAGAGATTTTATAAGCAAGGAGTTGCTAAGAGGAGTCCATACAAAATTGATTAAGGAGATGATTAGAGGACTGACACCACAAATGGCAGAAGATATGAGACTGTTTTGCTTTTTGAAAAATACAGGTTGATAGATGGAAGAGTATAATTTAAAACTAGTTAAACTTAGTGAAATTTAGCGATAATAGATATAGTTAAATAAATAATTGATAATGATAATAATGTATACAATGTATAGTGTTATGATAAGTAATAAGTGGATATGAATATTGAATGGTACCCATGAAAGGAAGATTAGAAACCCTTTTGGATTATATATAAAGGTTAATTAAAAAAGAATTAAGTTAAATTCAATTAAGTCTTGATTGTTAGGGGGGGAAATGATATGATACAGGGTATAGTCAAATAAAGAAGGGATAATGATAACAATGTATATATATATGTATGGGTACAACGTAAGGAAACGGGATGTAAATTGTAAACAGTGATTTGGAAAGGAGAATTAGAAAATTTTGTTATTAAATATTATGGATGTTTAGCTAGAATAGGACATAAGGATTCAGTGTTATTGGAGGATTTTAGAAATAGTAAATGAAATGCCAGTATATGGTTATGTATTAGATCTTGTTATATTTTATGATGAAGGATGTTTAAACAATTATAGTCAAATGATGATGGTAACATGTATAAATATCTGAGTTAAAATACTTGAGTTAATATGAATTATGTTTGTTGACTGTGGAAGAGATGCATGTAAACCTTTTTGTAACCAACTGATACACTTTCTACAGTATGTAAAGAAGGATGTGTTGTGTTTGTTTTGAAAATTAAAAATTTTTTTTAGAGGACTGATGGTGAACTTTTTTGTCACTGAGTGCCCAAACTGGAACGTGCGTGCATAGGCGTGTGCCAGAGTACCGAAAACCGAAAGGCCAGCTGGCTGGTGTGCATGCCTGATTTTTGTGCCATTTTCAGGCCGGTTTTGGGGCCAGAAAACAGCCCAGAAAATGCCCCCAAAACGGCCTGGTTTTGGCCATTTTTTGACGTTGTCCGGGCTGTTTTCAGGCTGTTTTCGGCGTTCCAGCACCCGCAAAGACTAACTGCCAATGGCATGCGTGCCCACAGAGAGGATACAGCATAACAGAGTTGGAAGGGACCTGGTGGGAGGTCTTCTAGTCCAGCCCCCTGCTCAACAGCCTCTACTGTGCCCCCAGGTCTCATGGTGGTTAGAATGCAGTATTGCAACACACTGTCCACAGTTCGATCCTGATGCAATTCAAAGTTGATTCAGCTTTCCATCCTTCCAAGGTCAGTCTAAGGAGGACCCAGATTATTGGGAGCTGGGGGAGGGGGAAAGAGGCTGACTCTGTAAAACAGGGGTGTCAAACCTGATTTCATTGAGGGCCACATCAGGGGGGCATGGCCAGGTGGGCATGGCCAAGTGGACATCCATTTTCAGCTGCGATGGCCCCCTGCAAGTCTTCTGCCAGCAAAATCGGAGCTCTGGGGTGAGGTGCACATGGCCCTCCCCAGCTCCCTTTTCTCTGGCAAGGGCACTGCAGGCTGGTCCTTCCCTGTTTCCATGGTGGTCCCATGGGGAGTGAGATTGAGTCCCACGGGGAGGGGCATTTGTTGGGAACAAGTGTTGCCAACGTCTGGACTTTGCAGTGCTTTGTCTTGCCCGGTTTGCTTGCCTGCCTGGACTTCTTGCCTCGGTTGCTGCCCGTGCTAACTTGGCTTGCTGGATTACTCGCAGCCCGAGGCTGTCGGGGGTGCATGGGAGAGCTTTGCTCCAGGACTTGCAGGAAACATGGGGACATTGGTGGTGGTGGGGGCACGTTGGAGCAATAAAGGGGAGTTGGAACCGTTCTCTGGCCGTGTTGCTTCTGTGCCTCGTCCCGGGTCATCAGAGTGTAATTTCAAGAGTGGGTCGTCTAAGAAACTTTTTCAGGGAGGGGGGGACATCCATTATCATGCAAAACAGCTGCTAAGAGACCGTTCCTAAGTCAAGGAGATGATAAGAATTACCTTCCATATTCACCACTTCCCAGCCTTCATCCGATACTTCATCTTTCCCTAAGGACAAGGATGAGTATCAATCACGGAATCTGGAATTGGATAGAAACCAGGTGGGGGGCAGTAGGGGTGGAAGGGAGGTCGGGGGGGATTGTCTCATAGGATAGGATAGGAATGGAACAGAACAGAATAAAATAGAGAACAGAACAAAACAAAAAGTAGAGTAGAATAGAATGCAGAATAATAAAATAATAGAATAGAATAAAATAGAGAATAGACGTTTCATGACCCAACAAGGAAACATCATCAGTGCTAGAAGGGAATGGATTTCCAGAGGAGGAGGAGGAAGAGGAAGAAGAAGAGGAGGAAGAAGAGAACTGAAGGGAAGGGAGTTGGATTTGTAGGGGGGGAGGAGGAAGAGTATGGGGTCCTTGATGCTGTCTGAGCTGGGTGGTTTTCTTGCAGACATTTCATGATCCAAATAGGGAACATCATCAGTGCTAGAAGGGAGGGGGATTTGCAGGAAGGAGGAGGAGGAGGAGGAGGAGGAGGAGGAGGAGGGCAACAGGGAGGTCTTTGGTGCTCTCCGAGTTTGTTTGTTTTCTTTCAGACGTTTCATGACCCAACTAGGGAACGTCATCAGTGCTAAGTGTGGAGAGCTGTTTGGGACAGCAACTCAGATACTGGAAGACTTGCTCTCCTGTCTCCCCCTTAGTCCTTCTTTTCCCTAGACTGGGCCAGACCGTATGTATGTTCACCGTATGTTTCAGCCTCCAGCCCCCCCCCCCCAATCCTCTTTGTTCCTCTTCAGCCCTCCTACCCGCCCCCCCCCCCCAATGCCAGGCGTGGTGGTGCCCTCCTCACTTACCCGGGGCAGCCTTTTCATCTGGGGCTCTCTGGAAAAGTGGAAAGAAAACACGGGTCAGAAGTGCCTCCCCCTCCCGAGTGCCTTTGCGTGTCCAGTGGGGCAGAGGGAGATCCCCTCCCCTTTGGGCCCAGAAATTGCACCCTGGTCCCCCAACCCTATTCAAGGCACTGCCATGAAGCTGCTCTGCACACACACACACACACACACACACACACACACACACCAGACTAAGTGGGGGGGATGTTCTGAAGGGACCCACCACCAAGGAAGAGAAAGAGTGTCAGGGAGGGAAGGGGAAAAGAGAGGGAGGGGGAAATGGGGCAGGGGGAGGCATCCTTTCAGCCTCAGAGTCATTCATGGGCTACTCGCAGCCAGAGGCCCCTCCTTAATAGAAAACCAGATAGGGCTGGCCTGGAGGAGGTTGGGAGGAAATAGGAGCCTGGCCAGCCCCCAAATTCTGCCACGCCCGGAGCAGGGGGTCTCCCCTTTCCCAAAGCTTATACCCCCCACCCACCCACTTCTCACACCTACCCAGGCCCAGCTCCAAAGCCATTGCAAAGGCCAGGCCATTTCCAGCTGCTGTTGCTGCCAATTCCGTCAGCCGGGACTATGGGAATAGAAGAGAGAGGATGGGGTGAGTGGGTGGGGAGAGACCGCCTTCTTGAGGTGAGGGAGGGTCTGACCAAGGCCCCTTTTTGGGGGGGAGGCTGCCCCCTGCGCGAAAGGTAGTTTAAAGGAAAATGGGGGGAGGAGAGAAAGCGTTTGGGGGGAAGATTGTGAACTTGTGGTCTTTTGTCAGGTGGGGGGGAGGGGCTGCGAGGGAGGCACTGTGGGTGGGGGTGGGTGGGATCTGTTCTTGGGATACGCCTCCTCCCCCCACCCCGCGTTTCTTCTACAAGTCTTTTAACTTTTCTCCCCCGACTTGTGTTTACAGTAAACGATTCGCTAGTTCTCTCTCTTTGTCCAAGCTTCGGGATGGGGGGGCTGTTTCTCCCCCCCCCCCCGCCGGGTTGGCTGCGCCTCTTCCTCAGCTTTCAAGAGACGCTCCAAAGCGCTTTTCCCCTCCCCTCTCCGCCCGAAAAAGCTCCGGGAGTCCGTGCGTCACCCCTTAAACGGGGGGGGGGGGAAATTCCACCTCCTCCATCTCCTCCCCTCCCTCCCCCCAGGAAAACAAAACAGCCGAGCTGAGAACAGCTGGCTGAAAGAACAGAAAGCGAAAGTCTTGGGAGGAAGGGCGGGGGTCGCCACTCCTGGCCCCTCTTTGCTCGAACCCTCTGATTTGGGGAGGGGGCGCCTTTCCCTCCCACTGCGCGGCCCCTCCCGCCTCCTCGGCGGGGGTGTGGGAGAACACCAGAAAGGAGGGGGGCGGGAGAGCGGGGGAGGGGAAGGAGGGAGGGAAAGAGCGACAGGGGAGGGGTCTTCCCGTCCAAACCTCTTCCAAAGTCTCCCCACCCCACCCCTGACTCACGTGGGAAGATTGCACCCCTCTTGCGCAGCTCTGGGGATGCTCTTCGCCTTAGGATCCCGGGAGATCCAGGGAACGCCTCCTCCTGGGCGGACCCCCTTCTCTTCCTCTCCCCTGCACCGCCGCGGAAGGGACCCCGGGAACGTCGCCCCCCACCCACGTCCCCCGAATCTCCACCTCCGCTGCTGCGGGGAAACCAGCACGCGATCCCCGTCTGGCTCTGGATCTCCCCGCGCGCCTTGCAAGATCGGGAGCTGCTGCGTCACGGAGCGGTGGCTTGTTTGTTTCCACCTCGTTGTCCTCCCTCTGACAACTTCCCCTTGTTTGTGTATTAGTGGGTGTGGGTGGGGGGGGGCGTTGCGCAGTGGGGCAGTCACGACCCAGCCGGCCCAGTGGAGAGGAGGGGCTCAAAGATCTCTGGAGAAGGCCCCCCCTCCCCCTCCCCCGTTTTCTCTTGGCTTGAGGCGCTGGCCGCTTGGAGACCTGCCCTTACTTTCTTCCCGGCAAGCGGGTGGGAGTTACACCTCGACGGAGTGGTTGATCCCAACACCCAGTTCTGGCCTTCCCTTGTTGTGCAGCCGGACAAGTGCGTTGAACTCTCCCTGCGAGATGACTATCCGTCCGTCCGTCTGTCTCTTCTCATTCTCTGTTTTTCTTTTTTTCTTCTTTCTCCTTCTCTCTGTTTCTCTTTTCTCTTTCTCTGTCCCTCTTTTCTCATTCTCATATTCTCTGTCTCTTTGCTCTCTTTCTCTTCTCATTCTCTCTCTCCATTCTGTCTCTTTCATTCACTTTTCTCTCTCTTTCTCTTCACTTTCACTCTTATTCTCTATGTGTCTCCCTCTTTCTTTCTCCTCTTTCTTTCTCTTTCTCTTCTCATTCTCTCTCCCTCTCTCTCTCCTCATTCTGTCTCCATCTCTCTTTTCTCTTTCTTTCTTATTGTCTCTTCCTCGTTCTCTTTCTTATTTGGTCTCTTTGTTTTATTCTTTCTCTTCTCATTCTCTCTCTCTTCATTCTGTTGCTCTCTCATTCTCTTTTCTTTCATTCTCTTATTTTCTGTGTTTCTTTTTCTCTTTCTCTCTGTCTCTTCTCATTCTGTCTTTCTCACTCTTCATTCTGTTTCCCTCTCTCTTTTCTCATTCTCATTCTTTCTCTTTCGTGTAGTCTTCCTCATTTTCTTTCTCTCTTATTCTCTCTGTCACTTTCTGTTTTACTCTCTTGCTTCTCATTCTGTCTCTCACTCTCTCTTCATTCTGTCTCTTTCTCTCTTTCTCTTTTCTTTCACTTATTCTCTGTGTCTATCTCTCTGTCTCTTCTCATTCTCTCTCTCTCCACATTCTCTCCCTCCTCATTCTGTCTCTCTTTGAGAGAGAGAGAGAGAGAGAGGGAGGGAGGGAGGGAGGGGGAGAGGGAGAGAGAGAGAGAGACTCAGTTGGTTATTCCCAAGAGGATTTGAAGGGCTCCCAGTCCACTCTCTGTACATAAGGTCCTGCTGTGTAAGGAAGGAGCACCAGGCGGGCCCTGGGTTCTAGTCGGATGCCCATGAGTCAGTCCCTCCCTATCAGTGCTAGGAAGGAGGCAATAGCAAACCGCTTCTGAGAAACCTCGCTGATCCAGGGCAGCCGCCAGACTCAACCGGGAGTCAAGGAACTGCACCAAACCGAGATCAGGAAGAGTCAATACTTCACTGGATGGCAAAATAAATAAATGGATAGACGGATGGATCAATCAATCAAGGTTTATTTGTGGTTTCTAAGACTGCAACATTAGCAGAGCCTGATCAGGCCAGGGGTTCATATCTTACCACATTGTGACAGAGCTGGCCAAACCGTTGAAACGTCTCTTTACATTAATTGGTTAAAAAAAATAGAAAATCAAAGGGAAAATAAAGGGCAAGAAATAGGAGAAGAGGGGGCAAGAGAGGGCACAAATAAGGAGCAAGATATGGTGGAAGAAAGAAAAGTGGAAAATGAAAGGCAGACAGATGATTTCACTGGGATTTACAGTTACAAAGAAAAAGCAGACCAAGGGGGAGATTCCCCCCCCCCAAAAGAAACCACAAGATGGGAAGGAAGGGAGGAGAGCTGGATCACAATTCAGAACAGGGAAGCGCAGAGCTGTGGCCTTTGGCAGCGCTGCCACCTTGGAGCAGAGGATGAAGTAGAGAGGCTTTCCAGTGTCTGTTAGAGAAGAGAACACCACCACCAGCCCTTATAGTGCTCTTTGTCTTTCTTCAGCATCTCTTCCGTGTAGCAAGGAGCCCCTCCGTTCTTCTCCACCAGCTCATCAATCATGGTCATCAGCTGGGCCACCTGGTCCTCTCGTTCTTCTCCTTGGGCCTTGTTGTTGAAAGCTAAGTAGCGATCCCCGCACTGGGATGCCTGATCCAAAAGAGAGGGTTCCTCATGCATGAACGTCTCGAGCGAGGTCTCATCCAGATCATCTTTCCGGGTGAACAGGAGGATCATGTAATCCTTGGCCTTCAGGCTGAAGATCTCGCTGATCAAGCGAGCCACCTCCTTCTCCTCCTGGGTGAAACGGCCAGGGCGCATCACCTGCAGAATGACGTGGGGACCCGGGGAGCAAACCTTCATGCATTTGCTCACCTCAGTAGCAGTATCCCTCTCGGAAACCTTGGGGTCAAAAAAGCCCGGAGTGTCGACCACCACAATTTTCCGGCCATTCCACTGTGTCTCCCCCTTTCGGCAAGTCTTTGTGATCGAATTAGGGGACATCTTAGACTCAAATACTTTCTTCCCCAGGATGTTGTTTCCTGCGGCGCTTTTCCCGTTGCCAGTTTTGCCCACCAGGACGATCCTCCGTTCGGACTCTACCAACCCCAAAGGGGGGAGGAGGAGAAGAGAGAAGAGAAGAAGGGGACCCCGGTTAGCAGCGTACGGCTGGCCCGTCCGACTCTGCCTCTCCACCCAGGACAGGGACTCCCACCCAATACCCCCCACCCCCACCCTGGCAGCAGCCAAAGACTTTACCTGGGATGCTTTCAGCCATGTCCACAATATTCACACAGGAGAAAATCTGGGGATTTCTGGATGAAAAGTGAAAGTGAAGGAGAATCAGTGAAAGGAGAGGCTGCCTTGCTCGGAGGTTGCCAGGGCCGTCCCCACCCCCAGAAGACACGGGGAGGAATTGGAGGGGTCCCCCTCCTCACTGCCCTTGAGTCCTCTGGATTCCCCCCCCCCCAAATGCTTTGGGGGCTTCAATAAAGGTGGGCATTGATCCCCCAAACACAGTGCTGTTCCCCAGATCCCCCTGCAGCTCCGGCTCACCTCAATCAGTCAGTCAATCAGAATAGGTACCTCGGAGGTCATCTAGTCCAACCCCCTGCTCAAGCATGAGACCCTTATAGATCCATAGGGCAGAATTGGAAGGGACCTAAGAGGTCATCTAGTCCAACACCCCACCCCAAGTGGGAGGGGGGGGCACTATACCTTCTGCCTAATTGGAGCCCAACAACAGCCAGCCGTCTCTCCCAGAGGGCACTCCCCACCTCGTCCCTCTCTCTGATTTCTGAGCCGGGGGGGGGGGGGCAGCCTCATCCCCTTCGGACTGCCGGACCCGAAGCCCCTGCCTAAGGCTTTCCTGAAATGCAGCCCCCTCCTCTCCATCCTCTACTCTTTCCGCACGACCCTCCTCCTCCTGTCTGAGGGAGGCTGATGGCTGGCGCCCCCTCCCCATTTTCTAGTCCCCCCACCCCCGTTTTCTAGAAACCCACCTGAGACCCTCATCCGAGAGGCACCTGACCGGTGGGAAAGGAGCTTCGCTGCCGCCGCTCTCCTGGCTCCACCTAGGGGGCTGCGAGAAGCTTCTGTGCGGGAAATGCCGCGTAAAAGTCCTATTTCCTTGGATGGGGGGAGGGCGGGGCACTCGGAGTGGGCGGAGCCTCCTTGTCCCCACCCCACCCCCCCATTCATGAGTTCCATCAATAAACCCTCTTTTCCCCCTCTCGGAGGTCCTCTTTCGCCCCGCCGGTTGCTCTTCGCCTGGGGGCGGGGGGGGTGAGCCTGAGGGGGGCGGAGGGGTCACTGAGGGGGGGTTCAGGATTGAACGGGCGCCCCAGATGTTTTGGCAGCCCCTCCCGCTTCCCCCCCTCCACCGGCTAAGCTTTCCCCGATCTTTGCATCCCCCATCAGCCTGCAGGGGCTCCTTGGCCCTCTGGCAAACGGTCCTCAGACGTCCCAGCCGACGCAGCTCTTCTTAATGGGACCAGTGACTCCCACCCAGCTCCTTCCCCGAGTGCAGGAGAGAGGCCCAGCCAGCCACACGCATCACATAAACGGTGATTTGGAAAGGAGGATTAGAAAATTTTGTTACAATAGGTATAGTTAAATAAAAAATTGATAATGATAACAATGTATACAATGTGTAGTGTTATAATAAGCAATAATTGGATATGAATATTGAATGGTACCCATGAAGGGAAAGCTGGAAATCCTTTTGTATTATGTATGAAGCTTAATAATAATAATAACAATTAAAAAGGACTAAATTGGATACAGTTAAGTTTTGATTATTAGGGGGAAAATGTTATGATACAGGATATAGCCATATAAAGAAAGGATAATGATAAATAATTTATATATATGTATGGGTATAATATAAGGTAACTGGATGAAAATTGTAAACAGTGATTTCGAAAGAAGGATTAGAAAACTTTGTTATTGAATATTATGGATGTTTAGCTAGAATAAGGCCATAAGGATTCAGTGTTATTGGAGGATTTTAGAAATAGTAAATGAAATGCCAGTATGTGGTTATGTATTAAATCTTGGTATGTTTTATGATGAAGGACGTTTAAACAATTATAGTCAAATGAAAGTAGAGGTATGATGGTGGTAACATGTATAAATATATCTGAGTTAAAATACTTGAGTTCATATGAATTATGTTTGTTGACTGTGGAAGAGATGCACGTAAACCTTTTTGTAACCAACTGATACACTTTCTACAGGATGTAAAGAAGGAGGATTTTTATGTTTGTTTTGAAATTAAAATAAAATAAAAATTTGTGGGGGGGAAAAACCTCCCGCGATGGAACTTCCCGCGATTTCTGGTATCAAGCCGTTCCACAGGTGAATTGTCCTCACTGTTAGGCATTTTCTCCTCAATTCCAGGTTGCTCCTCTCCTGCATGAGTTGCCATCCATTGCTTCCTGTCCTGCCTTCAGGGGCTTTGGAGAATAGGTCCCCCCCTTTTCTTCCACAAAGGCCCTCAAGCCCTGGGAGGCTGCTCTCACGTGTCCCCCCCCTTCTTTTATCTAGATTAGCCAACCCCAAATCCTGCAACCGTTTTGGTCTCCAGGCCTTCAGTCGCCTCAGTTGCTCTTCTCTGCACTTTGCCCAAAATCTCAACATCTTTTTTTCCCCTTCCTTCTTTTCCTTCTTTTTTTCTTTCCTTCCTTCCTTCCCTTTCCCCTCCCTTCCTTCTTTCTGCTGTTTCTCTCCTTCCTTCCCTCCCTTTCTCTTTCATTCCTTCCCCTTCCCTCCTTCATTTCCTCTCCTTCCCTCCCTTCTTTCTTCCCTCCCTTTTTCCCATCCTTCCCTCCTCCCTCTTTTCCTTCCTCTCTCCCTCCTCTCCTTTCCTCTCCTCCTTCCTTCCCTTCCCCACCAGAAAAGACCAGTTTTCAGGAACCCAGAAAAAGCGAATTAAGCTCCCCCCCTCCCCGAGCGTCGGTTGCCACCCTTCCTCGACCCGCCCGATCTGCTAAGCAAACGAATCCGGGACCGTCGCGAGGAAGGAAATTTTGCAGTGGTTAACTCCGCCCCCCCGCCCCCGCCCCCGGAATCCACGCCCGAGCCGAGATAGGAGAAGTTTCCTCCGCCCCAAAGGCGCCCAAAGCCTTCAGCCGCCTCTGCCCGGCCTCAGTTTCCCCTTCGGGGCAGAACGCCTGGCACTTTCGCTTTCCCTTCCCACGCGCGGGACACCCGCCCTGCCCGCGGCCCAGTCACGGGAGGATCGGACCCCTGCGCGCAGTGGAGCCTTTGCTCTCCCGAGGCGCGCAAGGCTCCCCCCCCACTCGGAGTTGCGCGGATCCCGAGCGCGAAGGTAAGGGGGTCCGGCTGGTTTAGGCGGTGGGGGGGGGAGAGAAGGAAGAAAGGGGCGAAGGAGGGCTGGGTCCCCCCCCCCCAGTGCCTGTCCCGGTGAGCGCCCCCTCTTTGTAGGTAAGATCTGTATGCGGGGGCGACAAGAAAGGAGCTCTTTCTTTCTTTCTCTTTCCCTTCCTCTTTCCTTTCCTTCACCTCCCTCCCTTTTCTTTTCTCCCTCCCTCCTTTCCATTCTTCCCTTCCCTCCCTTCTGTCCGTTCCTCATCTCCCCTCCCTCCCTCCTTCCTTCCTTCCTTCCTTCTCTCCCTCCCTCCCTTTTTTCCTTGTCTCCCTCTTTCCTTTCCCTCCTTCCTTTCCCTCCCCCTCCCTCCAAGGCCAAACGGGGTCTCCGCCTCAGCTCCCACCACTAGGTCGCTCTGCCCGCTCAGAGGCCGCCCTTGCCCCCCTCCCGGCTGCCGAGAGATCCGCTGGATTTGCCTTGTTTTTTCCTTTCGCTTTTGCAGCCGGCGGAGGAGCCGAACGGATCCCGGGGGAACGGCTGGATGGCCTCGGCGAAGACAGGAGCCAGGGGTCAGGTAGGCGGAACGACGCCCCCCCAAAAGGAAATGCCCCCTTTGGCCGCTGGGGGGGGAGCAGAGGAGACTGCCGGACCTCCGAGGGTCCTCGCTTTGCGTCCGGAGGCTCCGGACTTGCGGCTGGGACTTGAAGGGGAAGGGGGGAGGGGAAGGCCGGACACCAATCGGGAAAAGGATTGCAAATTTCTCAGGGCAAAATCGGTGGGATTCTTCTTTCTTTCTTCCGTCCCTCGCTCCCTATTTCTCTCCTTACCCCTCTCTTTCTCCCCCCCCCCACTTTTCCTTCCTTCCTTCCTTCTTTCCCCTTTCTTTTTTTCTCTCTCTCTCTCTCTCTCCTTCCTTCCACCCTTCCTTGCTTGCTTTTTTATTCCCACTTTCTCTTTCTTTCTTTCTTTCTTTCTTTCTTTCTTTCTTTCTTTCTTTCTTTCTTTCCTCCTTCCTGGTCCTCCTTTTACCTACCTTTCTTTTCCCTCTCCCTCTTTTCCTTCCTTCCTTCTTTTTTCCTCCATCTATTCCTTTCTACCTTCCTTCATTTTGTTCATTCCTTCTTTCCTCTCCTTCCCTATTTCCTTCCTTCCTTCTTTCTCTTTCTTTCCTTCCTTTTTACTCCCCCTTTCTTTCTTTCACCTTTCCTTCCTTCCTTCCTTCCTTCCTTCCTTCCTTCCTTCCTTCCTTCCTTCCTTCCTTCCTTCCTTCCCCCCTGCTCCTACCAAGTCTGGGCACTGTATCTCTGTCTGTCTGTCTGTCTGTCTGTCTGTCTGTCTGTCTGTCTATCTATCTATCTATCTATCTATCTATCTATCTATCTATCATCAGTATAGAGCTGGAAGGAACCTCAGAGGCCCTCTAGTCCAACCTCCTCCTCAAGCAGGAGACCCGACCGAGACCGTTTCAGACAAGTGACTGCCCAGTCTCTTCTTGCTCTATCTTGGGGCGTCACCGTCTGCTGTCTGACCTGCTTCCTGGTTCTCTTTCAGGGGCCCCCGGAGGACCACGGAGCCGAAGCGAAGGAAGAAGGTGAGCGTTGACCAAGAATTGTGCTTCATGGCTTGCCAATGCTACCACAGCGGAAGGGTTGGGCTCAGTGTGTGTGTGTTGAAGCATAGCATAGAGTTGGAAGGGACCTCAGAGGTCTTCTAGTCCAACCCCCTGCTCGAGCAGGAGTTTTACAGAATTGCAGAGTTAGAAGGGACCTCAGAGGTCCTCTAGTCTAACCCTCTGCTTGAGCTGCAGACCTTTATAGAATCATAGAAATACGGAGTTGGGACCTCAGTCTAACCACCTGCTCAAGCAGAAGACCATCTACCATTCCAGACAAATAGCTATCCAGTCTCTTCTTCAAAACCTCCAGTGATGGAGCAGCCACAACTTCTGGTGGCAAGCAGTTCCCCTGGCTATTTGTCCTCCCTGTTAGGAAGTTTCTCCTTCATTCCAGGTTGCTTCTCTCCCGGATTAGTTTCCATCTGTTGTTTCTTGTTTCCTCCTTCTTTCTTTTTCTTTCTTTCTTTCTTTCTTTCTTTCTTTCTTTCTTTCTTTCTTTTTCCTTCCTTCTTTCTTTCTTTCGCTCTCTCTATCGATCTATCTACCATTATTTTATCTATATTTATCTATCATTATATGTGTCTATCTATCATCTATCTATCTATCTATCTATCTCATGTATCTATCATCTATATCAGGGGTGTCAAACTCAATTTCATTGAGGGCCGCATCAGGGCTGTGTTTAACCTCGGGGGAGGGTTTTCGGGGGGCATGGCCAGCTCATCATCCTTTGCATTGCTCTGCCAGAGAAAAAGGAACTCAAGAAGACTGTAGCCTTCCTGAGCTGCATTTTCACTGGCAGATGCACTGCGGTCTGTTGCTTCCCTGTTTCCAGGATGGCCCCGAGGACCAGATTCTGTCTGTCTGTCAGTCTGTCTCTTTCTCTCTCTCTCATCAGCAGTTGAATACATGAGCTGAATTCCATTGAGCAGTGTAACTACACTCTGCCCTAACACTGTCTTCCAAACCCCCAGGGGACGATGATGAACTCCGGCTCATCCTGGTCGGAAAGTCCGGAGGTGGGAAGAGTGCTACCGGCAATACCATTCTGGGCCGACCGGCGTTCGAGTCGCTTGTGACAGCGAAGACCTCCACTGTGGAGTGCCAAAAGAAGCAGGGAACCTGGAACAAGAGGAAAATTTCTGTCATTGACACGCCACCTATTTTCGATTCCGAAGAGATGGAGCAATACCTGAAAAAGCAGCTGGAAAACTGTCGTCACATGTGCCAGTCAGGTCTCCATGCCTTCATTTTGGTGACCCAGGTGGGATGCTTCACGGCAGAAGACGCGGCAGCTGCCACGCATGTTTGGAAAATCTTTGGGGACAAGTCTGCCAGCCGTACGATCGTCCTGTTCACCCACAAGGAGGATCTGGGAGGGGATTCCCTGAAGAATTGCGTCAAAGAAGCCAACAACAAACATCTCTGTGAAGTGATGAAGAAGTGTGACCATCGCTTGTGTGGGTTCAACAACAAAGCCAAGGAAGACGAGCGGGAGAAGCAGGTCTCCGAGCTGATGGAGATGGTTGAGAAGATGGACAAGGAGAATGGAAGGAAACCCTATTTCATCCCACCAGGTTCAGAAAAAAACAAATATTTGTTCAAAAATATCTGGATGGGGGGGGGGCAAAATCAAAAGTAAATATTGAGATAGATTGCTTTGAGAGCTAGTTCCTCAGCTTTTTGGATGACCTCGCTTCCCTCTCCACTTCTCCCCAGTGATGGCCAGAGGGGGATGCATGTAGATCCATGTACACATGCGTATTCCTGTCTCCCCGCATACTAGCGACCCGCCATAGGGAGACACTGTCAGGGCTGTGACATTTGCTCTGGCCTTCGTGGGGGACCGTCCGGGATCATCTTTCTAAGCAAAAGGGCAGCCCCTTCTCCACTTGGAAGGAAATCTCAGTGGCAAAAGTTCCTGTGAATGTAGAATGGGGACATCTGGCCTGCAAGTTGGTGTTGCGAGTCACATTTTGTGTGATTCCCACTTTGATATGACTCCCACCGTTCCCATCTGATGTCATTAAGAACCAGCATCTCTAGCTGGTCCCCTTAAAGCAGGGGTCCCCAATCCATGGACCATGGCCCACTACCAGGCCATGGCCTATTTGAGACTGGGCCATGGGCTGGCACGCAAGGACACATGTGCAGCTCAACTCACGTGAGAGCTGGACTGGCAGACACAGGCATGCAGCTCGACTCGCAAGAGCGGCAGAACCAGTGTACGCATGTGTATGTGTACACAGCTCAATTTACAATTAAACTGCGTGTACACATGTGTGTGCACCGGCCCTGTTGCTCGTGCGAGTGGAGCTGCAGATGCAGACCAGCCCGCCGCTGACACGACCCAGTTCCCCTCTCCCCTGCCCCAGACAGGATGCCAAGCTGCAAAGTTTACAGACTGCTCCCCTAATATCAAACTCTCAGCCAAAGTTTTGTTGAGTTATAAATCACTGTTTATTGGATCCTTGTGGGTCTTTGGATGAAAAGATGGAAAGGTTTTAGATGGGTATTGGAATACGTTTGCCCACAGGGATAGTGTGTGTGTGCGTGTGTGTGTGCGTGTGTGTGTGAATATCTGTCTCTGTATCTGTCCATCTCCCTCTCCCTCTCTCTTTATCATCTATCATCTATCTATCTATCTATCTATCTATCTATCTATCTATCTATCTATCTATCATCTATCTATCTATCAGCTATATATAATCTATATCATCTATATCTATCTATCAGCTATTTATCTAGATCATCTATCTATCTATCTATCTATCTATCTATCTACCTACCTACCTACCTACCTACCTACCTACCTACCTACCTACCTATATCACACACACCCCTCTCTCTCATGTATCTCATATATCATCTAAATCAGGGGTGTCAAACTCAATTTCATTGAGCGCTGCATCAGGGCTGTGTTTGACCTCGGGGGAGGGTGTCGGGGGTCATGGCCAGGGTGGGCATGGCCAGCTCAGCATCCTTTGCATTGCTCTGCCAGCAAAAATGGAACTCAAGATGGCTGTGGTCTTCCCGAGCTCCATTTTCTCTGGCAAATGCACCACGGGCCGGTGCTTTGCTGTTTCCAAGGCAGCCCCATGGACCAGATTCTGTCTGTCTGTCAGTCTCTTTCTCTCTCTCGTCAGCAGTTGAATACATGAACTGAATTCCATTGAGCAGTGTAACTACACTCTGCCCTAACACTGTCTTCCCAACCCCCAGGGGACGAACTCCACCTCATCCTGGTCGGAAAGTCCGGAGGTGGGAAGAGTGCTACTGGCAACACCATTCTGGGCCGACAGGCGTTCAAGTCTCTCTTGGCAGTAAGCACCACCACCATAAAGTGCCAAAAGGAGCAGGGAACCTACAAGGGGAGGAAAATTTCTGTCATTGACACGCCAGCTAATTTTGACCTCAAAGAGTTGGAGAAATCCCTGGAAAAGGATCTGGAAAACTGTCACCATGCTTTCATTGTCGTGACCCAGGTGGGGCGCTTCACGGCCGAAGATGCAGCGGCCGGCCAGCGCGTCTGGAAAATCTTTGGGGACGAGTCCGCCAACCGCACGATTGTCCTGTTCACCTGCAAGGAGGATCTGGGAGAGGATTCCCTGAAGAATTACATCAAAGAAGCCAAGAACAAATATCTGCATGAGCTGATGAAGAAGTGCCACCATCGCTTCTGCGGGTTCAACAACAAGGCCGAGGGAGAAGAAAGGAAGGAGCAGGTCTCTGAGCTGATAGAGATGGTTGAGGAGATAGTCAAGAAGCCTCGAGAGATTTCATCCACAAGGGTCAAAAAAGCCAAAGATTTTCTCAAAAAGACCTTATCTTTCGGTGGGGAAAAATCAAAAGTAAACATTGAGAGAGATCGTTTTGGGAGCTAGTCCCTCCGCTTTTTGGATGACCTTTCTTCCCTCTTCCCTTCTCTCCAGTGATGGCCAGTGGGGGATGTATGTAGATCCGTGTAGAGTAGATGTGTGTATTCCTGTCTCCACGCACGGCTGGGGAGCCACCACGGGGAGCAGTTGTCAGGGTGGCAAGGTTTGCTCCGTCGTTTTGGGGGGACCGTCCGGGATCATCTTTTCAGAGCAGCCTGGCAGGCTCCACTCGGCAGGAAATCCCAGTGGCAAAAAGTCCTGTGAACATGTGGATGGGGACATCAGGCTTGTACGTTGGTGTTATGTGGTTCCCACTTTAGTGGAGACTGGGACACCAACTCCCACAGTTCCCAGCCGATTCCACGAAGAACCAGCATCTCTAGCTGGTCCCCCTAAAGCAGCCCACTACCATGAAGTTGCCTATTTGGAACTGGACCGTGGGTCAGCACACACGCATGCACAACTCAACTCGCGCAAGCCCTTGGCCAACGGACACACGTCTGCAATTCAACTTGCATGATTTGGTGTGCACACGCATGTGTATGTAGCTCAGTTTACAGTTGAACTGCATGTATGTGCATGGGTGTGCATGTCGGCCCCATCGCTTGCACGAGTCAAGCTACAGACACACCAGCCCGCCGCTCGCACAACCCAGTTCCCCGTCTCCCCTGCCCCAGATGGGACGCCAAGCTGCAAAATTTAGAGACTGCTCTCCTAATATCAAAGTTTTGTTGAGTTGTAAATCACAGTTTTGGGGTTCTTGTGGGCCTGTTTTGAGCGCAACAAAAATCTTTGGATGAAGAGATGGAAAGGTTTTGGATACAATAATACAATAGCAGAGTTGGAAGGGACCTTGGAGGTCTTCTAGTTCAACCTCCTGCCTAGGCAGGAAACCCTATACCATTCCAGACAAATGGCTATCCAACATCTTCTTAAAGACTTCCAGTGTTGGGGCATTCACAACTTCTGGAGGCAACTTCTGTTCCACTGATTAATTGTTTTAACTGTCAGGAAATTTCTCCTCAGTTCTAAGTTGCTTCTCTCCTTGATTAGTTTCCACCCATTGCTTCTTGTTCTGCCCACAGGTGCCTTGGAGAATAGCTTGATTCCCTCTTCTTTGGGGCAACCCCTGAGATGGCTATTGGAATATGTTTGCCCACAGGAGTAATGTTTTTCTCTGTAATCTATGAATTGTTCTCTGAAATAAAAGGCACTTAAATAAAATTTAAATCATCTGCTTGGCAGCTTGGAAATGTTATTTCCTGAAATTGTGTTGTTAGTTTATATATAGATATATATATATAGAGAGAGAGAGAGAAGAGAGGGAGAGAGAGAGAGAGAGGAAGAGACACAGAGACAGACAGAGGGAAGGAGAGAAAAAGGGAGGGAGAGACAGACAAATAGACAGACACAAAGAGAGACAGAGACACAGAGACAGTCAAAGACACACAGAGAGGAGGGAGAGACAGAGAGGGACAGGGACAGAGACAGACAGACAGACTCCCACACACAGACAGAGAGGGAGGGAGAGAGAGAGAGAAACAGAGACACAGACAGACAGACAAAGAGAGAGGGAGGGAAGGAGGGAGACAGAGACAGAGACACACAGACAGGGAGGGAGGGAGGGACACACACACACACACAGACAGACAGAGAGACTGAGCACCGATCCCATGCTAATTTGTTCCAAACACACACACACACCCTGTAATATCTGCTTGACCACCAGGTGGGGGTGTCATCAAGGAGCCATCAATCATCGGATTGACCAGGACTAGGTGAAAATATAAAACACTGGAAATCCGAACAATCTCTTCTAGCATTGATGCTGTTACCTAGTTGGGTCATGAAATGTCTTCAAGAAAACTAGCACACTAAGAGAGCACCCAAACCCTATGGTCTTCCTCCCTCTCCTCCTTACAAATCCCATTCCCTTCTAGTCCTGATGCTGTTACCTGGTTGGGTCGTGAAACGTCTCCAAGAAAACAACCAAGCTGTGAGAACACCAAAGTCCCCCAGAATTCTTTACTTCTTTCTCCTCCTCCTCCTCTTTACAAATCGCATGTCCTTCTAGTCCTGATGGTGTTACATGGTTGGGTCATGAAATGTCTGCAAGAAAACGGATATCTAAGGGACTGCCTTAAGGAAGAGGGGCTCAACCTATTCTCCAAAGCACCAGAAGGCAGGACAAGAAACAATGGATGGAAACTAACCAAGGACAAAAGCAACCTGGAATGAAGGAGAAACTTCCTAACACTGAGGACCATTCACCCATGGAACTGCTTGCCACCAGAAGTTATGGGTGTTCCATCACCAGAGGCTTTTAGGTAAAGACTGGACAGCTTTTTAGGTGTCCTGCTGGAGCAGGGGTGGGCTAGATGACCACCAAGGTCCCTTCCCAACTCTAATTGTGTAAGTCTCCTGCTTGAGCAGGGGGCTGGGCTAGATGACCTCTGAGGTCCCTCATAACTCTGTCATTCTATGATTCTGTAAGTCTCCTGCTTGAGCAGCCAATTGGACTAGGTCCTTTCCAACTCTGTTGTTCTGTAATTCTGTAAGGGTCTCCTGCTCAAGCAGAGGGTTGGGCTAGATGACCTCCAAGGTCCCTTCCAACCCTGTGATTCTGTAAGGGTCTCCTGCGTGGGCAGGGGTTTGGACTAGATGATCTCCAAGGTCCCTTCCAACTGTCTTACTCTAAGGGTCTCCTGCTGGAGCAGGGGTTGGACTAGATGACCTCTGAAGTCCCTTCCCTTGTGGCTTGATAAAAAAACCTGGAAATGAAAAATGTTTTGTTTTAATCGAAGGAGATAAGTGATAATACAAATATGTTGTTAAATAGATTAATAACGATACAATGAAAGACTGACATATATATGAATTGAATAATTTAGAATATTTTGTTTTAAAATGAAGGATAAGGATAATAATGAACCTATGTACATTTGATAGATGATTGGTGATATTATGCAAAACTCTAAGTAGTATAAAGATATCTTGTTGTTGATAAATAGTTTAATAAGGAAGTAATGAAAGATTGGTATATGTATGAAG
The DNA here is from genome assembly GCA_029891615.1 of Natrix natrix natrix. NCBI lineage: Eukaryota > Metazoa > Chordata > Lepidosauria > Squamata > Natricidae > Natrix > Natrix natrix. The sequence continues at coordinate 41,901 of JAKRSK010002765.1, forward strand.
TGAGTACTTAGAATACTCTTTTTAAAAATGAAGGAATAACATTTGTGCTTGAATGTGTTATGTACAAGGACAACAATGAACATAAGTATACTTGATGGATGATTGGAGGGATTATGCATAATCAAAAGTAGTGATGTATAAACATAAACAGTTGGTAAATTCTTTTACACTGTAAAAATAATCAGAATGAGATAAGTGATTACATAAAGGTATATTGTTATTAAATAGACAATTAAGAATATAAGGGAATTAGGTTCGCTAAAAAGAAAGAAATATTCACTGTCATTGAATATATGATGTACAATGAAAGTGAGGTACTTAGTTATATTAGACGGAAACTTTGTGATTGTATACGTAATTGAAAATATGGATGCACAAACACTTATAACCAAACAACATGTCGTATGTAATGGATGATAATTTTTTATGTTGTCTTTCATATTTTTTTTAAAAAAAGGCCTCCGAAAAAGAATAAACTCTGCAAAAGGCAGACGGACATTTTGGATGACCCCTGCTCTGGCTGGTCTCTGAATCCATCAGTCCCTTCTAAGTGTCTTACTCTGTAAGAGTTTCCTGCTGTTGGACTAGATGACCTCTGAAGTCCCTTCCAAAGCTGTGATTCTGTCATTTTGTAAGGCTCTCCTGCTTGACAAGGGTTGGACGAGATGACCTCCAAGGTCCCCTCCAACGCTTTAATTCCGTAAGCCTCCTCCTCCTTGAGCAGAGGTTGGACTAGATGACCTCTGGGGTCCCTTGCGACTCTGATTCTATGATTCTGTAAGGGCCTCCTGCTTGAGCAGGGGTCCCGGACTAAATTACCTCCAAGTTCCCCTCCAACTTTGGAATTCTGCAAGCCTCCTCCTCCTTGAGCAGGGGGTTAGACTAGATGACCTCTGAAGTCTCTTCCAAGTGTCTTACTCTGTATGGGTCTCCTGCTTCAGTAGGGGTTGAACTGGATGACCTCCAAGGTACCTTCCAGCTCTACTCTGATGGAAAGGCTGCTGGGAGACTGGGAGAAGGGCGCGTGGGTGGGGCTCTCTGCAAAGCGGCATGCAAAGAGCAGAGGAAAGAGGCTGGCTTTTGCGGATGGGTGGGGGTGGGGTGGGGGTGAAGGGCTAGGGGAAGTGGGGAGGAGGAGGCGACACTACCTGAAGCGGCCATTGTGCGATTAAAAGAGACGGATAAAAAGAGCCTGCTTGAGGAAGAATTAAACAAGTTCTAAATGAACGAATACATCCAGACCAAAACAGATTTTGACCTCACAGACACATTAAAAATAATACGAGAATCATCCTAGATATAATAGAATATTATGAGGCGCATCCAGAAAAGCAATTGGTTACTGGTTTTCCTTGGTGCACAAAAAGCATTCAACAATGTAATGTGGAAATTTGTAACAACATAATTAGATAGGATGAAATTTGGAGAAAAATTTACAAAAATGATAGAAAAACTTTATAACACCCAGACAGTCAAAGTTCTGATGAACGGAGAACTAACGAGAGATGATCGAAATAAAAAAGGGGACTTAGACAGGGATGCCCCATCTGTCCTTTGCTGTTTATACTAACTCTGGAAATATTAATAAATGAAATTAGGAAGGGCCATGGAATAAAAGGTTTAAGACTTAAAAATGAAGAATATGAGACCCAAGCCTATGCCGATGACTTAGTATTTGTTTCAGAGCAACGGTTCTCAACCTGTGGGTCGCGACCCCTTTTGGGGTCGAACGACCTTTTCACAGGGGTTGCCGAGGAGCCTCCCACAGAGAGGCTGGCCCGAAGGGAAAGAACGGTTCGGGTTCCCCATGTGGCGGAAGGAGAAGGGTGTGTGGGTGTGTGGGTGGGAAAGTAGGAGTCGGAATGGAGGCGAGGAGGGGGAGAAGAGAGATGCTGGGAAAGCAGCTCACTCCGAGTGATGGAGGTTGATGGGCGGAATATAACATGGATAACAGTCTTAATAGGCTTTGGCCCCTCTCCTGCGGCTCCCTGCTGACCCAATCGTGCAATCTGCTCTCCGCTCCGAGAAGGCATGAGCCTGTCGCCTGCTTTTGCGATTCCACGTCCTTCGCAGGCAACTCAGGGTCGGGAAGAACTCCAGCCCTTTTCTTGTGCTCATCTCTTGCGCGCGTGCGAACAAGCAAAATATCAAGGCGGAGGGGACGATGACTCTCCTCCCGCTGTCGCCACTGTGCAATGAGGTGAGTAACTGGAGACTCCTCAGCGCCAGACTCAGGTCAGCGCAAGCCGCAGTCCCCTTCGTGTTGGCTCAGGAAGGAGGAGAATGGGGAGCAGCAGCCGCAGCTGGTTGGGTGCAGGGAGGGAAGAGCTCTCCTTGCGCAGGGCTCTGGAACTCTGCATCCAGAGGTGACTGCTCCAGCTCTTTCCTCAGTCAACACGAAGGGGACCGAACTGAGTCTGGCGCTGAGGAGTCTCCTACGCACCGCAGCCAGCTACTCACTACTCTGTCCCTGTGATCCTGGCCCAGGAGGGTATTTTGCTTTCAAGCGCAAGAAAGAGATGAAAGAGAAAAGGGGAGAAAGAGAGAGAGAGAGAAATGTAAGAGCTGGAAGGAGAGAATAGGGGAGAGGGAAAATAGAGGGAAACAAATTAGAGGGAGAAGGGGGAGAGGGAGAAAGAAATGAAAGAGAGCTGAAGGGAGAGAATGAGAGAGAGGGAAAAGAGAGGGAAACAAATCAGGGGGAAAGAAAGGAAGAGAAAAGAAAGAACGAAACTAACTTTCTCAGACCTATGATGAAAGCAATGGCAAGCTAGATCTTGTTGAAAGAAATGTCCTTCTGGGTTCGGCTCCAAGTGGGGAAAAAGACATGGGAGACATGGAGGCTGCTTGGAAAGATGGTTTTAATGGTGGAAAAGACCACATGGCCTGAGTCCTGAACAGAAAAGGTGATCACATGCTTCAATGTTGGTGGAGAAGAAGAGAAAGGAAGAGAAGGGAAGATGGAGGGGCTTGCTAGGCTTTTTATAACCTGTTCAGTCCCACCTCTCTGTTTCCTGTTCCTGTGTAAGAAATGTATTCTGATTGGTTGTCAGACTCACATGGGCCCATGCAGGGGCAACTCTCTAGGGCCGTGATGGCAAACCTATGGCGCGCGTGCCACAGGCGGCACACGGAGCCATTTCTGAGGGCACGCGAGGCATTGCCCTGTCAGCTCCAGTGCGCATGCGCCCGCTGGCCAGCTGATTTTCGATAGTTTTTTTTAATCTCCGGAGGATTCCCTGAAGCCTCCAAAGGGCGAAAAACAGCCCAATGCAAACCAGAAATGAGGAGAGAGCTGCTGGAACGGGGGAAAGACAAGCGGCAAGAAAAGAGGCTTCTTCCACTCGTGCTGGCTGCTCTGTTCCCCCCTCCCCCCTGCTACTAAAAAGGATCCTGCCCGATCGCTGGAATCCACAGGGAAATGAGGAGAGAACTGCTAGCACGGGAGAAAGACAAGCAGTAAGGAAAGAAGAAAAGAGGCTTCTTTCACTCAACGTGGCTGCTGTTGCCCTTTTCTCCATTCTAGTGCTATGGCATCGAGGTTGCCCCACCCACCATTGCCCAGGTCCTCGCTTCTCCCAAACATTTCTTTGCCTACCTGATTTCCAGCTCCATCACGTTTCTTGCCATTGTGTGTTTGTGGGACTAAAAAAAAACTTCAATCAATTACAACTTTGGGGGGGGGGGCATGTGATCACCTTTTCTGTCCAGGACTCAAGCCACGTGGTCCTGTCCACCATTAAAACCATCTTTCCAAGCAGCCTCCATGTCTCCAGTGTCTTTTTCCCCACTTGGAGCCGAACCCAGAAGTGTAAGGATCACTGGTGGGCCTCCCAGGAAACAGACCAAATGATGAGAAGAGACAGTTTTCTCGTGATGGGAGCGGGTAAACCTAAACCTACACGTCCCTTTTATTGGTTACAAAAATGGGCGGTTACAGAAGGCAAACAAAGGAATAGCAAAAGGAAGATTATGATTTCATACATAGCAAAACTTTACACGTGATTATAAAAAGGAGTTACACAGCCAGGGATATCGCACCTAAAGATAAATGCCTTTTCTAAAACCTCCCCTTCATTTCGGGCAGGAATGGAATGTCGAAATGTTATCTGCAACGGACTCCCTTCTGCTCAAGGACAGCCAGAGAGAAATGTGTTTCTTTGAAGTCTTTATGTGTATTCTTTTGTATATTGAGACCGAAGTATTTCTCCACAAGGCACCAGGCTAATTAATGATTGCAACACAGAAGGACATTTCTTTCTACAAAGTCAATAAAACTCAAAAATAGAAGTTAAGAAGAATTAACATACATATAGATACACACCTCTAATAAATTTAAACTCTCTTGTGTGTCTATATATACACTCAAGAGAGTTTACATTTATTAGAGGTAATCACCCAATATAGCAGATAGATGAGTAAAATAAGTGGGTTAAAAATGGTGAAAAGCAAATGAAATATATTAAAAGGGGAAATAATATAAAGAGAATTGCATCGATTTGAAATTGCTATTAGAAAGAACAGGAAGTTCCTGTTTGAACTGTATTGGGGAAATGTAGTGTACGTCTAAAAAAAATAGCCTGCTTGCTTTGAGTGCCCCCCCCCCCGCCTGTTTACCTTTGTCTCTTTGTGTGGGGGGGGAGGGGGGTGCCTTACCTTATTTCTTTTCGCCTTCTTTTGCTGTTTTTTTCCTTTTCTTTTTCTGTCCCTGGGATTGGGAGGGAAGGGGGGACATCTAGTTATAGGCGAGAGAGATGGGGAAGGGTCTCCTGTAGGAGTGGCCCACAAGCAAGGGAGAAAGAGAGAGAGGTAGTAGAAATAGGGGTGGGTGGGGTGGGTGGTTGGGTAGAGAGAGATGAATGGATGGATGATAGAGATAAACACAGGCAGGATAGATAAATATGGATGGATGGGATAGATAGATAGATAGATAGATAGATAGATAGATAGATAGATAGATAGATAGATAGATAGATAGATAGATAGATAGATAGATAAGAATAGACAGACAGACAGAGTATTATCTGGTTTCCCTTTTGACTTTGCTGGTCAGAAGGTCGCAAAAGGGGATCACATGACCCCGGGACACTGCAACCGTCATAAGTACAAGTCAGTTGCTGAGCATCTGAATTCGGATCCTGGGACCCCGGAGACTCTAGGGACGCTGCCATGGTTGTACGTGTGGAAAAAACGGTCCTTTTTGTGGGTTGTGATTGTGTTTCTTACCTGTTAAGCCTCTCCACTCCATGGCGGCCTGAAAGATTGGAGGGGAAAATGGAGAATTAGGAGCGGCTCCGGTAGGATAATCCACAGACAGGCAGCAGGTGGCAGGAAAGGAGGGACGAAGGCAGGGAAGGGAGGTGAAGTGTCCCTGGGAAAGTGGCATCATAGTCAGGAATTGGACCCCAACTGGGAGCTGGGAAAAGGATTGACCAGGAATGAAGGAAGAGGGAGGGAGGGAAAGGAGGGAGGGAGGAAAGAAGGAAGGAGAGAAGGGAGGTATGGAAAGTAGAGAGGGAGGGAAGGAAAGGGAGGGAGGGAAGGAAGGGAAGGAAGAAAAGAAGGGACAGAGGGAAGGAAAGAAGGGATGGAGAGAAGGAAAGAAAGGAGGAAGGGAGGAAAGGAGAGAGGGAGGAAATTGGGAAGAAGGAAGGAGTAGGAGGGGGAAAGAAGGAGGAAGGAAGGAAAAGGAGAGGGACAGAGGAAAAGGAAGGAGGGAGGGAAGAGGGAAATAAGGGAGGGACCTCAGAGGTCATCTAGTCCAACCCCAAGTCAGGCAGGAGACCCTTGCAGAATCACAGACTTGGAAGGGACCTTGGAGGTCATCTAGTCCAACCTGGGCAGAATTTAGCTGCTAAAGGTGTAAGGGAAGGGGTGTCCCCTGGGGCTCCAGTGGCTTATTTTTTTATCCCCGGGCTTCAGCTTTGGGGGCAGGGACGAGGAGGGGATAAAATTGTTGTCTCTTACATTCCCGGGACTTTCTCCTCTGCCCGGGCTTCTGGGCACGTACAGAAAGCTGTTTTGTGGCTTCAGATTACTAGAACCTGGCAGGTGGATTCCTGAGACTCGGTTCCTTGGGGCTGTGGGTTTTTTGGGGGGGGTCCCAAGTAACAACGGATGGGTTAACAGGAAGGAAGATGCCCCCCTCCAGTTGCAGAGCCTGGGGGAGCTCCCTCCCCTAAGGGGGGTTGGCTTCGTCCCTGAAGACCCCGGGGGGAGGGCTGTTCCCTAAGACTCCGGGGTGGGAAGCTATACCCCTAAAGACCTGGGGGGGGGCTATGTCCCTAAGACTGGGGGGGAGGGAGAAGCTACGCCCCTGTAGGGCTGTGGACCCTCTTCGTCCCGCTTTGCAAACGATCGACACGTTTCCCCTCTCATCCCCCGCCCGCCACACCGCCCATCTCCCCCCCTCCAGACCGGCTGAGACCCCCGGCCCGCCGTACCTGAGCTCTCGGCCGCTGGTTCCTCGCTCTGTGTGGGGGGGGGTGGGGTGGGGTGGGCGCCTCGGTTGGAAAGCGAAAGCCAGGGGGGGGGGAGCGATTCCGTTCTTCCGATAAACTTTGGCGTCCCGCGAAGCTGCGGCCGCAGGAGGGGGCGCTGGGAGCCCCCAACCCCACCCCAGCCCCACCCGCAGAAAGAAGAAAAGCCGGGGCTGGGCGGAAAAGTCCCGACGGGAAACGCCCCGCTTGCTCGCCTCTGCCTCCCCCACCCCCGCGATCGGAGGCGGGGCGGGCGTCTTCTGCGGGGGAGGGGGAAGGGCTTTGACCAGGTCTGGTTGGTCAACTCAGTGTCCTACTTGTGTTGGGGGGGGGGGGGTGAGGTCGGACTATATGACCTCCGAGGTCCCTTCCGACTATTATTCTGTAAGGGTCTCCTGCTGGAGCACGGGTCGCGCTAGATGATCTCGGAGGTCCCCTCCAAGTCTATTATTCTGTAAGGGTCTCCTACTTGAGAAGGTGATCGGACTAGATGACCTCGGAGGTCCCTTCCAAGTCTTATCATTCTCCCGCCTCTTCCCAGTGTCCCGATCTGCCCTTTCAGGGACGGGGGTCGCTGGCTATGAAATGAGGGGGTCTGTTTCTCCCCCCCCCGCCCTCCCCCCAATTGTGTGCTGCCCTTTTTCAACTCGGGAGGCTGGGGAGGGGGCGTGTGAGGGGAGGGGTCGCTCTATGCAAAAGATGAACGACAATGATTTAAAATGAAAATTAAAAATTTTAAACTAAAATTAAGTAAAGGGTAAAGTATAGAGTAAAGTAAAGTGTAAACTGGGGAAAAATCAATACACCCTCAGATGAAACTACAATCAGGAAAATACTCGAATGCGCAGAAATGGATAAAATGACAATAGAACTAAACGAAAGAGAAGAATCGGACTTCTATAAAGTATGGAAGAAAATGTACAAGTGGCTAGAAAACAGAAGCCAAGACAGAAAATAGAGAATACAAATATATGGAGATATAAATAATGAATACTATTATAAGTGTTTAATACTTATAAGTATTAGGTTATACTGAGAGGAAGGCAATGCAGAAGGGAGAATAAAAGCGCCTTTCTTTCCGCGCGTGCGTGTGTATATGTGTTTGTGTATTTTGAGTGGGGGGGGAATCGCTTTCTTTCAAGCACGTGATTTCCAAACAAAGCAGCCGCCCCGAACACTTTCGCTTTCCCCCCTCTCCCCCCCTCACCGCTTCCAGCCGCAGAGAGGACAGCCTGGAAGCCTCTGTAAAAACCCCTGTGAAGCGGCATATAAAACTTACGCGCTACGGCTATCGCTATAACTTTCCCTTATTGCATCGGGGCGTTTTGGGGACCCGACGCAAATTTTGGATCGCGGCCCCCACGCGCGCGCTCTCCGTGGGCTTCGCTGAAAGCACGTGACTTTGGGAAAAGACCCCCCCCCGACCCTTTTCCTGAAGTCCGCCTCGCTTTTGAGGGAGTGGGCGAAAAGGGGGGGGGAGAGTTCCCACGGGCTGTGTGTGTGTGTGTTTGAGTGGGGAGGGGTCGCGGGCGCAATCGGCTCTTCTCCCAAGCGACAGCTCCATCACACACAAACCCCAGGAAGGATTCCGACAGAATAGAACAAAAAAGAAAAGTAGGAAGGGATCTTCGATGTCATCTAGTCCAACCCACCGCCCCGCCCAAGCCCCTTTGGCCGGGATTCCGACCCGCGTCGTGTGTGGGGAGGGGGCTCAGGGTTATCATCGGAGGTTGGGGGGGGGAGAGAAAGAGAGACTAGCCAAATTTGGGCGGCTGGGAGATGCCACCTTTAGCTAAGTTGGGACTTTGCGGGGAGGGGGCGTGGAGGATGGAGAACGGGCTGGGATGCCGGGAGACGCCTCTCCCCCCTCCCTTTTCTCCGCCGGTGCAGCCAATCCGAGGAGACTCCGCCCTCCCCCCCCCCGCATCCCCCCCCGCTTTCCTTCTTTCGGTTCTGCCAAGGCTGTTTCTGTGCGGCGATCGGCGGACAGACAGAAGCGACTCGCGGACATTCCTTGGAGCAAAGAGAAGCGGTGGTCGCGGAGACCCACCCACCCACTCACTCACCCTCACATCACTCCCCCTCCGCCAGAAGGAGACACTCAGGTTGGTGTCTGTCCGGCGGAGACTCTGGGGAGAGAAAGAGGGGAGGGGGATACAGAGATGGGGGTCCCGTCGCTTTGCGCGTCAACGCCTCTCCCCCACCCGCCCCCTCCCCGCCTCATTTCCCGAAAAACTCTCCAAAGGTCCCCAAAATTGAAGGACTGCCTGTTGGGGGAGAGGGGGTTAGACTAGAAGACCTACAAGGTCCCTTCCAATGGTTGATCTGTAAAATGAGCGGGGGTGGGGGGAGGGGCCCTAATTGGGTGGGGGTCGGAGACTTCCTGGTTGATTCTGGGTTTTTTTCCCTCCCTCCCTTTCTCTTTCCTTCCTTCTTTTCTTCCTTTTCTCCCTCTATGCCCCCCTCCGCATCACCTTCCTCCCTCCTTCCCTCCTTATTTCTCTCCCTCCTTCTTTCCTCCCTTCATATCTCCTCTTCCTCCTTCCCTCTCTCTTTCCTTATTTCCCTCCTTCTTTCTTTCCTCCCTTCCTATCTCCTTCCTCCCTACTTCCTTCTTTACTTTTACTTTTATTTAGACTTTTATACCGCCCCCTCTCCCCAAAGGGACTCTGGGCGGTGTACAGTCAGATAAAACACATCAATAGATAGAAAATACAAACATAAATACAAACATAAAAGAGGAGGCAATAAGAAACTGTACAAAAAGCAAAGCAGTTAAAAACAATGTTTAAATAACCCTAAAAATACCCAATTAAAAAATGTCTGCCAGGAGGTAGAATAAAACTATAAATGGTCCAGGCCGGCTAAACGGAACAGGTGAGTCTTCAGTTTTCATCGAAAGGAGCGGAAGTCGGTGGTGGTTCTGATATCGGGGGGGAGGTCATTCCAGAGGGTTGGGCCCATCACAGAGAAGGCTCTACTCCTAGGTGCCGCCTGTTGGCACTGCTTAGTGGACGGCACCCGGAGGAGTCCCTCCCTGTGAGAGCGAATCGGTCGCAGGGAAGTGTGTGGTAGGATGCGATCCCGCAAGTACCTAGGTCCTGAGCCATGGAGCGCTTTAAAGATGGTAATTAACACCTTGAAATGCACCCGAAAGACCACGGGCAGCCAGTGCAGCTCGCGCAGGAACGGTGTTACGTGGGAGTACCTAGTACTCCCCATAATAGCCCGCGCGGCTGCGTTCTGGACTAGCTGCAGTCTTCGAGCACATCCCAAGGGAAGCCCCATGTAGAGGGCATTGCAGTAGTCCAGCCGAGACGTCACCAGTGCATGAGTGACCGTGCGTAGGACATCCCGGTCCAGTAGGGGGCGCAATTGGCGCACCAGTCAAACCTGGTGGAACGCCCCCCTTGCCACGGCTGCCACATGGTCATCCATTGACAGCCGGGCATCTAGGAGGACGCCCAAATTGCGCGCCCGTTCCACAGGGGGCAATTGCTCGCCCCCTATGGTCAGTGATGGAATCAACTGACTGAACCGGGGTGCCGGTAGCCACAGCCACTCAGTCTTGGAGGGGTTGAGCTTGAGTCTGTTGTCCCCCATCCAGACCCCGACGGCTTCCAAACACCGGGTCATCACCTCGACAGCCTCGTTGGGGTGGTCTGGGGTGGAAATGTACAGCTGCGTATCATCAGCGTACAGATGATACTCCACCCCAAAACCACGGATGATCTCCCCCAGCGGCTTCACGTATGCGTTGAACAGAAGGGGCGAGAGGACCGACCCCTGAGGCACCCCACAAGTGAGTGGACTTAGGGTCGACCTCTGCCCCGCTGCCAACACACATTGCGTCCGGTCAGAGAGGTAGGAGCCGAACCACCGCAGAACGGTGCCTCCAACTCCCATCCCCCCCAGCCGGCGCAATAGGATACCATGGTCGATGGTATCAAAAGCCGCCAAGAGATCTAATAGGACCAGGATAGAGGAACAACCCCTATCTCTGGCCCTCCAGAGATCATCGACCAACGCGACCAAGGCCGTCTCCGTGCTATCTCCGGGTCGGAAGCCGGACTGGCGTGGGTCTAGATATTCAGATTCCTCAAGGTGTCGTGGAAACTGCTGTGCCACCACATTCTCTACAACCTTCGCTAAAAAGGGAAGGTTGGAGACTGGACGATAATTAGCTAGCTCCGACGGGTCAAGGGAAGGCTTCTTGAGTAAGGGCCTCACCACCGCCTCTTTCAAGGTGGCAGGTAAGGACCCCTCGCTCAAAGAGGTGTTCACCAAGCCCAGTAGCCAGCCTCGTGTCACTTCCCAGGATGCCAGTACCAACCAGGAGGGACACGGGTCCATTAAACATGTGGTCGGTCGCAGCCGTCCACGCAACCTATCCAAATCCTCGGGGGCAACAGAATCAAACTCCTCCCAGAATGGTCTCACATGTTGGCGGCTCCTCTGGTCCACTGAAGGGGGCCCATCCGCTCCGGATCTGAGCGATTTTGTCCTGCAGATATTCCCCAAACTCCTCTGCTCTGCCCTGTAAAGGGGCTTCCCGCGTCCCCTGTGATAAGAGAGAGCGGGTCACCCGAAACAGGGCGGCAGGGCGGTTCTCGGCGGATGCAATAAGAGTGGCACAATGTCTGCGTTTGGCCACTCTTAATGCCACAAGGTAAGTCCGTGAATAGGCTCTTACCTGTGTTCGGTTAGATTCGGAGCGTGAGGACCTCCACCTGCCCTCTAGGCGTCTCCTATGGTGCTTCATCACCCTCAGGTCCTCGGTAAACCAAGGAGACCGGGTGGGTCGTTGCCGCAGGAGAGGCTGCAAAGGCGCAACTCGGTCCAGGGCCCCAGCGGCCGCCCTATTCCAGGCGGCCACTAGGTTCTCGGAGCGAGAGCGGTCAGGGCTACAGGGAATGGCCCAAGCTCCGTCTGGAACCTATCCGGTTCCATCAGGTGCCTGGGGCAGTACCAACTTGGACAGTTTGGTTCCGCCTCCTCGCGGTGGGGGGTAGCGCCAGGGAAGTCCAGCCGGAGACATGAGTGATCTGACCATGACAGGGGAGTGATGGTTACATCCCCTCTTCCCAGATCACTCGTCCACTGTTCAGATACGAAAACAAAGTCCAGAGTGTGGCCACCTTCGTGTGTGGGACCCTGAATTAATTGGGTCAGGTCCATGGCTGTCATGGAAGCCATGAACTCCCGAGCTACCTCGGATGCTTCCCCCGTCGACGGCAAGTTGAAATCCCCCATAACCACAAGCTTGGGGGTCTCAACTGCCGTCTCTGAGATCAGCTCAAGGAGCTCGGGCAGGGCTGCTGACACATAGCGAGGAGCCAAGTATACAATCAGCAAGCCCCACTGCCTCCCTGGGCCCCATTTCACACCAAGGGACTCACATCCAGGTATCTGAGGTACAGTGAACTCCCTCGGCTCTAGACATTCCCGTATAACTACCGCCACCCCTCCACCCTTACCCAGGGCCCGAGGCTGATGGAATGCACGGAAACCCGGTGGGCACATTTCCACGAGGGGTAAACCACCCTCGTGGCCCAACCAGGTCTCCGTTATCCCTGCAAGGTCCAGCTCCCCCTCTGAGATCAACTCATTAATGAGGGGGGCCTTGTTGGTCACGGACCTTGCATTGCAGAGCATCAGCCTCAGGCCCTGGCTCTGTAGTTCCTGACCACCTAGGTTGCGGGGGTTGGTACAAACGACCAGGTGTAACCAACAACCACGGTCTCCCAACCGACATTGTGGTCTTCTCCTGTCCTCGCATCCCCCCCCTCCCCGCGACCGATGTAATAAGACAACCCTCTGTTGGAATGTCCTTTCCCCTCCCCCCCTCCATCACACTCACTTCCCTCCTAGACTCACCTGTTCGCCTGACACTGGCCCCCCTCCTTGGCAGATTAACCCCCCACACACACCCTAAAACCCTCCCTGGAACCCCCTAAAAAAGATAAAAAACATTTAGTTAAAAACCCCCTAAGCTTCCGTTTCTTCCACCTCTCGGAGTCTATAAACCCGTCATCTTGCCTTCCTCCCTCCCTCATTTCTCTCCCTCCTTCTTTCCTCCCTTCCTATCTCCTCCCTCCCCTCCCTCCCTCTTTCCTTATTTCCCTCCCTCCCCTTCCCTCCCTCCCTCCCTTCCTCCCTCCCTCCTTCCTTCCTGCCTTCCAGCCACTCTCCCTCCTTATTTCCCTTCCTATCTCCTCCTCTCCCTCCCTCCTTTCCTTCCTTCTTTCCTCATCTCCTCCCTTCGCTCCCTCCTTCCCTGCCTCCCTCCCTCTCTTATTTCCCTGCCTCCTTCTTTCCTTCCTCCTTCCCTCCCCTTCCTCCCTCCCTTCTTCCTTCTTCCTTCTTCCTTTCCTTATTTTCCTTCATCTCTTTCTTCCTCCCTCCCTCCTTCCCTCCTTCTTTCCTCCCACTGATTTCTCCCTGGGTCCACTGGGGGTGGGGGTGGGGAGACTCCCTGGCTGATTCTGTTTTTTGCTTCTCACACAGAAACTTCTAGATTTGTGCTGTGCAATTTCTCTGGAAATGTCTGGATATATGCAAAGTAAGTCTTCCCCGGATGGGAGAGTACATGCAGATCTTGACTTACGACCAAAATGGAGTCCAAAATTCTTCTGTCGTTAAGTGAGGCATTTGTTCTCCCCCTTTAATGACTTCCCTTGCCCCCACCTTGTGAATCGCCGCAGTTTAAGATGGGCTGGATTTAGATTGCTTGTGATCGCTTAGGGATTCATGATGCCTTTCACCCCTCCCTTGGCCTCAGCCTTGTCATCTCCCACAAAGGATGGATGGGTTGATGGAGGGAGGGAGATATGGAAAGAGAGACAGAGAGAAATGAGAGAGAGAGAAAGAAAATAGGAAAGAAAGAAAGAAAGAAAATAGGAAAGAAAGAAGGAAAGTAAAGAAAGAGAGAGGGAGAGGCCAAGTGCCAGGAAAATTAGGAAGTTCAGCAGTTCAAATGAGTATCAAGACTGATTGCAAGCTTAAGCTCACTACAAGAATCTGACCTATTAATGTTCAAGGGAAATGAGCGGGAGAGAAGAAAGGCGTTTGTGTTGGGTTGGATTGAGATCGCACTCAGGGATTCATGTCTTATTTATTTATTATTTATTTTATTATTCGTATTTATAGACCGCCCCTTCTCCCGAAAGGGACTCGGGGCGGTGTACAGTCACTAAAATGCGTTATAAAATACATACATAAAACAGTTAAATAATTAAATACGTAGGTGGAGGAGGTTGCAAGACTGTATATAGAATAATAAATATAGTGCATTAAAAGCTTATTAAAACCCCAAACCCAATTAAAATAAATAAATCCCCGGGAGGTAAAACTAAGAAAGTGCCAGGCCAGCTGATTGAAATAGGTGAGTCTTTAACTTTTGCCGGAAGGAACGGAGGTCGGTGGTAGTTCGAATGTCCGGGGGGAGGTCATTCCAGAGGGTTGGGCCCATCACAGAGAAGGACCTACTCCTAGGTGTCGCCCGCTGGCATTGCCTAGCAGACGGCACCAGGAGGAGCCCCTCTCTGTGTGAGCGGATAGGTCGCAGGGACGTGTGTGGTAGGATGCGATCCTGCAGATACCTAGGTCCTATGCCATGGAGCGCTTTAAAGATGGTAATCAATACCTTGAAACGCACCCGAAAGGCCACAGGTAGCCAGTGCAGCTCGCGCAGGAGAGGTGTTACGTGGGAGTAACGAGTACTTCCCATAATAACCCGCGCGGCTGCGTTCTGCACTAGCTGCAGTCTCCGGATGCGTCCCAAGGGAAGCCCCATGTAGAGAGCATTGCAGTAGTCCAGGCGAGACGTCACCAGCGCATGAGTGACCGTGCACAGGGCACTCCGGTCCAGTAGGGGGCGCAATTGGCGCACCAGGCGAACCTGGTGGAACGCCCCCCTTGCCACGGCTGCCACATGGTCCTCCATTGACAGCCGGGCATCGAGGAGGACGCCCAAATTGCGCGCCCGCTCCACAGGGGACAGCTGTTCGCCCCCTATGGCCAGCGATGGGGTCAGCTGGCTGAACCGAGGCGCCGGTACCCACAGCCACTCAGTCTTGGAGGGGTTGAGTTTGAGTCTGTTGTCCCCCATCCAGACCCCGACGGCTTCCAAACACCGGGACATCACTTCGACAGCCTCGTTGGGGTGGTTTGGGGTTGAAATGTACAGCTGAGTGTCATCAGCGTACAGGTGGTACTCAACCCCAAAACCACGGATGATCTCGCCCAGCGGCTTCACATATGTCTGATAACACCTTTGACCCCTCCCTCAGGCAACAGCCTACCCATCTACAATGCTCCTGACTGGTCCCCTTCTTGTCTCCTCTCCCCCTTTCGGTTGTAGGGCAGGAACGGAGGATTGTCCTGGTGGGCAAAACCGGCACCGGGAAAAGCGCAACGGGAAACACAATTCTGGGAAAGAAAGTCTTTGAAACCGGGATTGCTTCAAGTTCCATCACTCAGTGTTGCCAAAAGGAGGAGGCTGAGGTGAACGGCAGGAAGGTGGTGGTCGTGGATACGCCTGGATTTCTCGATACTGGGCGTCCCGAGCGAGAAACGTCCACTAAAGTGAGTAAGTGCTTGAAGTTTTGCTCCCCGGGTCCCCACGTCATTCTGCAGGTGATTCGTACCCACCCTTTCACCAAAGAGGAGCAGGAGGTGTTTAGCTTTATCAAGGAGATCTTCAGCCTGAAGGCCAAGAATTACATGATCCTCTTGTTCACCCGGAAAGACGATCTGGAAGGAAAGGCTCTGGAGGACTTCATCGCCCAGGGGAACGTCGAGCTGAAGGAACATGCGTACAATTGTGGTGGCCGCTTCCTGGCTTTCAACAACAAGGCCGAAGGAGCAGAACGAGAAACTCAGGTGGCCGAACTGATGACCATGATTGATGAGCTGGTGCAGAAGAACAAAGGAGCTCCTTGCTACACGGAGGACATGATGGAGGCCGACAAGGAGGACTTCAAGAAAAACAAAAACTTTCCCTGGTGCCCCTTGTTTTAGGGGACGCAAAAAATTTTTTCTCTGAGCCTCGGCCTCATAGTGGCACCTTGGCAAAAGGTCCCCTCTCTGCTCTTCTCCCTTCGGCTTCCCTCCAGAAAACCCACATGAGAAATTGGTAGCAGAGTCTCCCCGACCCAATTCCATCTCCTGAGAATCTGGTTTCTCCCCTCGGGTGAAAGGACTCCCTCCTTTCATTCATTCTTTCCATCCTTCCTTCCCCTCCCTCCCTCTTTCCTTCCTTTCCTCACTTCGGTTCTTCCCTTTCTTCTTCCTGCTTTCCTTCCTTCCTTTTTCCTTCCTTTTTCCTTCTTTCCTCCCTCTTCCCTTCCCTTCCTTGTTCCCTCCTCCTTCCCTCCCTCCTTTCCCTTCTTCCTTCTTTCCTTCCTTCTTCCTTTCTTCCCTCCCTCTCTCCCTGCTCTTTTACTAATAGTAGCAAAATCTTGGAAACGTTTCCCTTTCACTCCCTCTGGCCCCAAAAAGCATCAAGGCAAGACAGCCTTGAGGTATTTTCTCACCACTTCCTGTTTTCCTGGGAGTTCATGTTGGCTGCCACCTATTTTCTACATCACAATAAATATATACATGTTTTCCTCTACATCACAATAAGTCTCCTCACTTATGAAAAGGTTGTGTGTGGGGGGGGGGGTTGTGTGTGTGGTGGTGGTGGGGGTCAGGGAGTTCGTGTTTGCTCTTTGCAACCATTTAGTAGCAGGTGCCATGAAATCTGGGGGGTGGAGTAGATGGCAGATGGGAGGGGGATGCTTCGGGCTCTCCGAGATGGGCTTCAAGAGCACCTGGATGGGAACGGAAACGACCCGCTCTTAAAACATTCTTGTGTGAATTTGATTGACGGGGCAGCCCAATGATAGAAGGCAAGTAAGGGAAGGAACAGTTAAGACTTGGAGGATTTGGGCGTGTGATTTTCTCTAGGACTCAGAAATCCATCATGGCAGGTGTCCAAAATGTCTTATCTGCCTCCACAGAATTTATTTTGCTTTTATACCATTTCAACAAGCAAAGCAAGAGCATAGGTAGCAAGAGCATCGTTATTGGCTTATTCTCCTTGTCAATCTCTAAGACCATCCCAACCAGGGTAGAATCTCACATAACACAATAGTTCCTGGTGCTGCCTGGTTCTACTAATTAGGTGAGCTCGTAGACAGTTGAGGTCATCGGTTACTAAGACGCATGGCAGCTGCTGCTCACGGCCTCTCCATAACCTTTGTATAACTTCTACATCTCACCTCTTTTTTATTTTGTTAGACAAGGTATCGTAAGAGGGGTTAATAAAAGAATCCTAATCAAAAGAGCAACATCCTTACAATTGCTTATACTGGGCATATCCTTGACCCTGAGGCAGCGTGGAAGAGGGTTTTAGGGGAAAAAGCTGTGATACATATATTGCAAAGGGAGGGAAGACACTGAACAAAACAGCACCCGCCAATCAAAATAGCACAAATAATGACTGAATAACGTAGGACATTTCCCAATAAGCCTGAGGGCATCCAAGCCCAAAAGCTTTCCCAGCAAGATCCTAAAGTATCAATTTTCAAATCAGAGGCCAAAATGTGGAACTTATTGAGCTGGTGATGGATGGTTCGTGATTCATCCGAAAGATTGAAGCAACACATTAATTACTAAAATAGCTAAAGAAGTAGCATTCATTATTTTGGCCAAATTACACACAACGGCATTAATCTTAAGATGAGCGCAACCAACCAGCCCTGGCACACCCGCTATAGATATAGTCAATTCTAGATATTCTGCTTTATTAAGCAAAGCTGTCTCAGAGTCTCAGAGTGCTGTCTGGAGTGACTCCACGTCGAGAACGGCTTGAATGAAGTTCAAGTTCAATGATAGCAGTGTTCCAATATCTCAGGGGTTGCCACAAAGAAGAGGGAGTCAAGCTATTCTCCAAGGCACCTGAGGGTAGAACAAGAAGCAATGGGTGGAAACTAATCAAGGAGAGAAGCAACTTAGAACTGAGGAGAAACTTCCTGACAGAACAATTAATCAGTGGAACAGAAGTTGCCTCCAGAAGTTGTGAATGCTCCAACACTGGAAGTCTTTAAGAAGATGTTGGATAGCCATTTGTCTGAAACTGTATTGGGTTTCCTGCCTAGGCAGGGGGTTGGACTAGAAGACCTCCAAGGTCACTTCCAACTTTCGCTTTCTTTTGCTGTTTTTTCTTTTTCCGTCCCTGCGATGGGGAGGGAAGAGGGGGGAAGGGGCGGCATCCAGTTAGGGGCGAGAGAGATGGGGAAGGGTATCCCGTAGGAGTGGCCCACAAGCAAGGGGGAGAGAGACCCCTGGGGAGAAGAAGCAGAGGATTTCAAGAAAAGACTGGGCGGCTGTTTGTCCGGAATAGCGTAGGTAGGGTCTCTCCCGCTCGGGCATGGGGGTTGGACTAGATGACCTCCGAAGTCCTTTCCAGCTCTGTGATTCTGTAAGAGTCTCCTGCTGGAGGAGAGGGTTAGACTCGATGACCTCCGAAGTACCTTCCAACTCTGTGATTCTGTGATTCTGTAAGGCTCTCCTGCTTGACAAGGGATGGACTAGATGACCTCCAAGGTCCCCTCCAACTCTTTAATTCTGTAAATCTCCTCCTCCTTGAGCAGGTGGTTGGATTAGATGACCTCTGAGATCCCTTGCAACTATGATGCTATGGTTCCTCAGGATCTCCTGCTCAAGCAGGGGGTTGGACTAGATGACCTCCAAGTTCCCTTCCAATTCTCCTGCTGGAGCAGGGAGTTGGAGTAGATAACCTCCCAGGTCTCTTCCAACTCTGTGATGCTGAAATTTTTGTCAGTGTCTCCTGCTTGAGCAGGGGGATGGATTAGATGACCTCCAAGGTCCCTCCCCACTGTCTTAATCTGTCAGTGTCTCCTGCTTCAATGGGGTGAGGGGTTGGGCTGGATGACCTCCTGGGTCCCTTCCAACTCTGAGATTCTGTAAGGGTCTCCTGCTGGAGCAGGGGGTTGGACTAGGTGACCTCTGAGATCCCTTCCAACTCTGAGATTCTGTAAGGGTCTCCCACTAGGGCAGGGTGTCCGACTAGATGGCCTCCAAGGTCCCCTCCAACTCCTTAATTTTGTAAGCCTCCTCCTCCTTGAACTAGGGGCTGGACTGGATGATCTCTGAGGTCCCTTGCGACTGTGATGCTATGATTCTGTCAGGATCTCCTGCTCGAGCAGGGGGTTGGACTAGATGACCTCCGAAGTCCCTTCCAACGCTGTGATTCTGTCATCATGTAAGGCTCTCCTGCTTGACAAGGGTTGGACTAGATAACCTCCAAGGTCCAATCCACTTCTTTAATTCTGTAAGCCGCCTCCTCTTTGAGCAGGGGGTTGGACTAGATGACCTCTGAGGTCCCTTCCCGCTCGATTCCGATGGAAAGGCTGCTGAAAGAGAGGCAGGTTACGCGGAGTAGAGAAAGTAGAGGAAACGAGGTTGGCTTTTGCGGGGGTGGGGGAGTCGACACAACTCAAAGCGGCCGTTGTGCGATTAATACACCCGGAGAAAAATAGCCTGTTTGCCTATGCTGCGGTGTGTGCGATGTGTTTGTTTGTGTGTGTAGGGGGGCGGGGGTCCTTCCAAATCGTTTTTCCCCCAGTGGCATGATTTACAAGCAGCCCCGGCGGCGGAGAGAGACCTTCGCTCCGTTGTAGCTGTTTAGATGCGAATCCTTTCTGCGTCCGGGGATCGGGTTTTTTTTTGGGGGGGGGGGGAGAGGGAGGAGAGGGAGGAGAGAGGACGGCATACAGTTGGGGGCGGCAGAGGTGGCGAGAGGTCGCGAGGATATGGGCGGCCCCACCAGGCAGGGGAGTGGCTGGGGGGGGGGCGCGCTTGAGCAGGGGGTTGAACTAGATGACCTCTGAGTTCCCTTTCTAACTCTGAAATTCTGTCAAGTCTCCTGATTGAGCGGAGGATTTGGACTAGAGGACCCTCCCACACTTTAATTCTGTAAGTCTCCTCTCCAGCTGCGGGGTTGGACTAGATGACCTCCAAGTTCCCTTCCAATTCTCTCCTGCTGGGGCAGGGGAGTTGGAGTAGATAACCTCCCAGGTCTCTTCCAACTCTGTGATTAATTTTTGTCAGGGTCTCCTGCTTGAGCAGGGGGATGGATTAGATGACCTCCAAGGTCTCTCCTCACTGTCTTAATCTGTCAGTGTCTCCTGCTTCAATGGGGGGAGGAGTTGGGCTGGATGACCTCCGAGGTGCCTTCCAGTTCTATTCCGATGGAAAGGCTGCTGGGAGAGGGGCGCGTGGGTGGGACGCTCTGCAAAGCGGCGTGCAAAGAGCAGTGGAAGAGAGGCTGGCTTTTGTGGACGGGGTGGGGGGGAGGGTGGGGAAGTGGGGAGGAGGAGGCGACACAACCCGAAGCGGCCGTTGTGCGATTAAAAGCGACGGACAAAAATAGCCTGTTCGCTTTGAGAGCCCAGCCTGTTTACTTAGCTCGGCTACTTGTCTCTTTGTGAGTGTTTTGTTTGTGTGTATTTTGTATCTTATTTCTTTTCAATCACGTAGTTTCTAGGCAGCGCCGCCGCCGAAAGACTTTCGCTTTCTTTTGCTGTTTTTTTCTTTTTCCGTCCCTGCGATGGGGAGGGAAGAGGGGGAAGGGGCGGCATCCAGTTAGGGGCGAGAGAGATGGGGAAGGGTCTCCCGTAGGAGTGGCCCACAAGCAAGGGGGAGAGAGAGAAGAGACCCCCGGGGAGAAGAAGTAGAGGATTTCAAGAAGTGACTGGGCGGCCATTTGTCCGGAATAGCGTAGGTAGGGTCTCTCCCGCTCGGGCATGGGGGTTGGATTAGATGACCTCTGAAGTGCCTTCCAGCTCTTTGATTCTGCAAGGGTCTCCTGCTGGAGCAGGGGGTTGGACTAGGTGACCTCTGAGATCCCTTCCAATTCTGAGATTCTGTAAGGGTCTCCTGCTGGAGCAGGGGGTTGGACTAGGTGACCTCTGAGATCCCTTCCAACTCTGAGATTCTGTAAGGGTCTCCCACTCGGGCAGGGTGTCCGACTAGATGGCCTCCAAGGTCCCCTCCAACTCCTTAATTCTGCAAGCTTCCTCCTCCTTGAACTGGAGGTTGGATTAGATGATCTCTGAGGTCCCTTCCAATTCTGAGATTCTGTAAGGGTCTCCTATTTCGAGCAGAGGGCTGAACTAGAAGACGACCACACACACACACACCTGACAAAAATACACCTCCTTTTGTAAGAAAGGAAAAGATTTATTAATAACTGATTAAAATTCACATCGTAGGTAGGTCCTCACTCGGAATCCCGTGTTGAGTTCACATTGGCCAGGGCAAGGGATGGTGGTATAGCAACGCCCCCCCCCCCCTGCCAAACCTTTGAGCACCAAGGACTGGTTCTGTGGAGGTTGGTTTTTCCGCATACCGGAGAGGGTGTGTAGGCTTCACTTGCTGCCTGGATCGCGTGCGCTCACAGACACACACAGATGGGGCTTCACTCCCTTATGCTGCCTGGTTCTTTGTGGACCACAGCCAATGTTCCCTCTAATTTTTTTTCAGTGTGAGCAGAAAAGTATAGTGTTTGAGTGGCACATTTTTATGCCTGAGCAGCACCTGAATTTTTTTTCACAGGTGTCACCTAAGACAACAACGAAATCAGTATTATTTGAAACTCAAAGTTATGTTTATTCAAGGTACCCGCTTAATTAAAAGTGTTATATACTTAACAACGCTCTTGCTTAGCAACCAAATTGTTGGGTCAGAAACTCTGGCATTTGAAGCGTGCAAGTCTTAAAGCTGTCAAGTTACAAGATCCTTGTATCCCTAACCCTTTAGGAAAAAAACCCCAAGGGGTCTTCAAACCTGACAGCTTTAAGACTTGGGGACTTCAACTCCCAGAATTCCTCCTCCAGTCATGTTGGCTCAGGAACTCTGGCATTGAAGCATGCAAGTCTTAAAGCTGTCAAGTTGCAAGACCCTTGCACCCCTAACCCTTTAGAAAAAAAACCCCCAGGGGTCTTCAAACCTGACAGCTTTAAGACTTGGGGACTTCAACTCCCAGAATTCCTCCTCCAGTCATGTTGGCTCAGGAACTCTGACATTGAAGCATGCAAGTCTTAAAGCTGTCAAGTTGCAAGACCCTTGCACCCCTAACCCTTTAGAAAAAAAACCCCAGGGGTCTTCAAACCTGACAGCTTTAAGACTTGTGGACTTCAACTCCCAGAATTCCTCCTCCAGTCATGTTGCGGCAACGTCATCTGCATGGATCTGCTCCATCTTCGGTTTTTTTCACAGGGGGCAGGGCTGCTGCTGAAGATGCCGACGATGAGCCCCTGCCGCCACCAGAATAACAGCTGCCTCCTCCTCCTCCTCCTCCTCCTCCTCCTCCTCCACCACATTTGGAGTGAAGCCGCCAAAGCTCCCGCTGGCGCCCCCGCCCGTGGCAGCGGCGGCGGTGCATCCTCCACTCGGAGCGCCTGAGCTGGGCACCGCATTACCCCTGCCGCCTCCTCCTCCGCCGCCGTGCTTTTGAGAAGCCCCCTGCAGGAGCTTTGAAAAGGCTTTGGGGGTTTATTTTTGCTGCAGCGCCGGGCGCAAGCAGCTAGGATTGGCCGCCCACAAAGGACCTCCCCGGGCTTGCTTTCCTAAACTCAGTCACCCTGCACTCATCAAAACAAGTCCGGGGAGGTCCTTTGCGGGCGGCCAGTTCTAGCCGCCTGCAAAGGACCTACGCTGCCTGTGACAGTACAAAACACTGCGCGGCAGTTGGAAACTGCTGCACGGTGCTTTCTTGCCACCTGCGCGGCCGTGCAGCCGCGCACCTTAGAGGGAACAGTGACCACAGCCTGTCGCTGGTCCACAGCCCTGGTGTAGAGGAGCAGCCCCCCCCTTTTGTCACCAAGACACTCCAAGACACACAAAGTCTCTTCCAGATGTTTATTGACATACAGGTTCCACCTTGGCAGCAATCCAGCCTGCCAAGGTCAAGATAGCACTCTGGGCAGCAATCCAGCTACAGCGACACCCCTTGGCAGCAATCCAGCTACCAAGCTCCAGATAATCACCTTAGCAGCACTCCTGCCTGCCAAGGTCCAGGGAACAGATTGCCAGCAATCCAGGTAAAACCCTTTGGCAGCAATACAGCCTGCCAAAGTACGACACAGATCTGAGCTTCTCTAACTCCAATGATCAGTTGATTCCTGCAAAGGGTGTGTCCACAAGCAGTCCCTTTATAGTCTGGAGAGGAGTCTAATTATCAGCAGCTGAGAGCAATTACCTCCTGCAATTGCTCAATTGCTCCTTATGCCGGGTAGCAGGTCGGTAACGAGCATCTAATAGCTCACTGCTGATGTCTGACTCACTGTCCTGTGACTCCTCCCCACTGCTCCAAGGCATGACATCAGGAGCCCCCTTCCTTTGGCTTTCACCACTGCTCCATGCCTCAGGCGCCTCCTGGTGGCCAACCAGCCTCTCTGCGCCCTGCTCAGAGTTGGAACCCTGTCCAGGGTCCTCCACATCCTCCTGAGCCAACTCGGAGGGACCCTCGCTGTCAGAGTCTGGTGGCAACTCCAACGGCTCCTGCTGGGCCACAACACTAATCTATCTATCATTTATTATGTATATTTATCTATTTTATCTATCAGTCAACCTCATCTATTTGTATATAGAAAGGTAGTAATGTTCTACCTGTAAATGACTTTTGCTGTTTTAATCGCTTTAAAATCTATGTAAATCGTTTCAAAATTGACAGAAAACAATATGATTTCTGTAACAGAATTGTCGAAGTCTGGAATGCCCTTCCTGATTCAGTTGTCTTGGCTACTGAGAAAGAAGGAAGGAAGGAAAGAAAGAAGGGAAGGAAGGAAGGAAAAGAGGGAGGGAGGGAGGCTTGTCGACTGGATCGCATCATGCCGGCTTGATAGTTCCTTCGCATTGGTAGACCGGGTCCCGCTAAGTCAGACTGGTGCAGGAGCAATCAGTAGACCGGGTCCTGTGTTCACAACTGGTGGATCGGGATCCGCTTCACAGCTGGTAGACCGGGTCCCTCTAAACCATCCTGGTGATTTCGCAATTGATAGACCGGGGTCTGTCTGTCTTCACGACTAGTACACTGAGACCTGTCTAAACTGACCCACTTTCACAGGTGCCATTCATACGTCAGACGAGCCTGACACAGGTTAGCTCCTTACATTTTTCACCACTGCCCTGTGGCCTTTTTCTTTTACATCCCTGCCTTACACCAATTGGACAGATGACACTCCTGGCTCTCCTTCCAGGGATCAACTTCCCACAACTTCCAAGGCAACTTCTGTGGGTCAATTCTTCTCACTCTCACAAAAGAGGCTCCCTCCTAAGGTCAGGAGGCTGCCAAAACTATGGGGGCACCCATTATGACAAAAGCGTCAACGGGGGGGTCACAGTGGTCAGCCAGTTCACCCATTGCAAAGCGCAGACATCGTGTCAGCGTAGGGTTGGCCTGCTCTACGCAATGCAAGGAAAAAACATGGCAGCAGTTGGGGGGAGTGGTGTTAAGCTGGCCATGTCTACCCAGTTGGCCACACCCATCCAGTCAGCCACGGCTGCTGAGTGGCCCCAAGCAGGCCATGCCCACTCAATTGACCCTCCCCCCATCCCCAAGATCAACCACAGGCAAGAGGAAATGGGCCCGGTCTACACAATGCGTAGAGGAAACACCAGGCCAGCATGAGGTAGAGATGGGAATTAAGGATACTGAAAGAAAGGGGGGGGCTTTCAGAAGAAGTCCTTCGAATTCTCTGTGTTTGTGTGTTTGTGCGTGTGCGTTTGTGTACCCCACATAACTCTTGTACACAGATGTCTTATTCTCTGGAAGAAAATACTGGGGGGCGGGACAACCCAAAAACCCTCAGAGAAAGAGAGAGAGAGAGAGAGAGAGAGAGAGAATAAATGAGGAATGCTTCGAGCAATTTCAACATCCCTTGGTATCCCTTACTCTCAGGAAAAAAGTAATGTTGGGGGTAAGCTTGGTGTCCATCCATTCATCCATCCAATCTCTTTGTCTCTCTATCCATCCTCTTGTGTCTATCTATCGTTCTATCTTTCCATCCATCTAGTATCTAGTATCTATCTGTCTGTCCATCTGTCCGTCCATCCGTCCGTCCATCCGTCCATTCATCCATCCATCCATCCATCCATCCATCTATCTTTCCATTCATCTAGTATCTATCTATCGATTTATCTCTCTCTCTTATTTATTATATATATTTATCTATTTTATCTATCAGCCTATCCCATCTATCTATATATAGTAAGGCAGTAATGTTCTACCTGTAAATGACTTTTTCTGTTTTTATCACTTTAAAATCTATGTAAATCGTTTCAAAATTGACAGAAAACAATATGATTTCTGTAACAGAGTTGTCGAAGTCTGGAATGCCCTTCCTGATTCAGTTGTCTCAGCTACACATTTTCACAGTTTCAGTCACCAATGGACTTCCGTGGACCTCAATTCAAACTTACAGAAGTGGTCAGGAGAAGGGGCATGCATACGTACACTAATGCGTCTATCCTCTCTGTAACGGTATTTTTATTCTCTTTTTCTTGCTCTCGGGTTTTTTTGACAAATTCCAATAAATAAAATAAAATGAATAATATATTTCTGTATCCATCCATCTAGTAACTATCTTTCTATCTATCCATCCATCCATCTCTATGCATCCATCTAGTATCCCTCTTTCTCTCTCATCTCTCTACACTCTCTTTCTCTCTATCCCCTTTCTTGTCTTTCTCTCCCTCTCTCATCTCTCCCTCCCTCTCTTTCTATCTATCCTTTCTTCTCATCTTTCTTTCATTCTCTCATCTCTCTACCCTTTTTCCCTCTCTCATCTTTTTTTCACTCTCTCATCTCTCTCTCTTTCTATCCTTTCTCTCACTTTCATCTCTCTATCCTCTCTCTCTCATTTCTTACTCTCACTCTCTCATATCTCACTTTCTATATCCTTTCTCTCTCATCTTTCTTTCATTCTTATCTCTCTCTATCCTCTCTCTCTCTCTCATCTCTGTGTCTCTATCTACCCTCTCTGTTTTGTTTCTTTCTCTCACTCTCTCATCTCTCTACCTATCCTTTCTCTGTCGTATCTCTTTCTGTCACTCTCTTCTCTCTTTCTATCTGTCCTCTTTCTCTCATCTTTTTCTCACTCTCATCTCTCTATCTTCTTTCTCATCTCTTTCTCTCACTCTCATCTCACTATTTATCTATCCTTTCTCATCTCTTTCTTTCATTCTTCCATCTCTTTCTATACTCTCTCTCTCTTCTCTTTCTCTCACTCTCATCTCTCTGTCTCTTTCTATCTATCCTTTCTCTTTCTTTTATTCTCTAATCTCTCATCTCTTTCCCACTCTCTCTTTATCCTCTTTCTCATCACTCTCGCATGTATCTCTCTCTCTCTCTCCTCTCTCCCCTCTTTCTCTCATTCTCTCATCTATCCTCTTTCTCCCTTATCTCTTTCTGTCACTCTCTAATCTCTCTATCCTCTTTCTCATCTCTGTCTCTCACTCTCACTCTCTCATCTTTCTCTCTCTTTCTATCTATCCTCTTTCCCTCTGTGTGTGTCTCCCTCCATCCAATTTTTTTTTCTGGAGATTTCGTCACAGCCAATGAATCCAGGTGGCTTAACAATTCGAGGAAAATATTGTGATTAAAAAGGAACTTTAAAACCGGACAACCCTTTAAAAAAAGAAGAAAAAGAGGGAAAGCTGAAAGGCTTCCAATTCAATACAAACAAGAGTTCTTCGGCTCTTTATCAAGGCAGCCAGGAAAGGGGGGGGGGGTGGGGGCTTAGAAGCATCCAGCGCCCCAGATTGGGGACCAAAGCCAGGAAATGGCCATGGAAATAAACTGTCATCCCAAATGTAGCCATCATGGAAAAGGAAGCCTCCTGAACCCAGGTTTGCTGCAGATACCATGAATCCCCCCTCCCCCCATGATAAAATCTGATTTCCTCTTCAGCAAACTCTGGTTTTTCTTCAGAAACTCAGACTCCAGCCGAATTCCAAGGGGTCCCTTCCTTTGCTGACCTCAACGCTGCTTCTTTGTTCTTTGTGGCTGTCGCCATTCCTACACAACCTCCATTGTTGCTGTATCACCCGCGGAGCCACCGATGTCCCCGTCGTTCTGAGCAGCCTCCTCCCCAATTCCTCCCTCCGTCCCTGGGCCTCCTGAGCCACCGGCCCCAAAGATAAGGGGCCTCTGTCTCCCCCCTTTCAATGGAGAGAGTCCTCAACTTACAACGGTTCATTTAGTGACCCTTCAGAGCAGGGGTGAAAGGCTCTGCTACCGGTTCGCTTTCATCACAACCAAACCGGTAGTAAAAAAAATGCAACTGGTTCGCCCAAACTGGTAGTGTTTTTACTACCGGTTCAGGTGAACCGGTAGCATTTTTTTACTACTGGTTTGGGCGAACCGGTTCAAACTGGTAGCATTTCACCCCTGCTTCAGAGTGATGATGGCACAGGAAAAAAAGGGACTTACGGAAGGTTTTTCACACTTAGGCAGCTCCATGGTCAGGTGATCAAAATCCAGACGCTTGCAAAGTGACTTGTAGTTATGACGGTCGCAGCACAATTACCCAAGGACAGTCGGACGGAGTTCAAGCAGGAGACTTTTACAGAATGACAGAATAATAAGAGTTGGAAGGGATCTTGGAGGTCATCCAGTCCAACCCACTGCCCACTCTGGAGACCCTTACAGTATCATAGAATGACAGAATTGGAAAGGACCTTGGAGGTCATCCAGTCCAACCCCCTGCCCAAACAAGAGACCATTACAGTATCATAGAATGACAGAATTGGAAGGGACCTTGGAGGTCATCTAGTCCAACCCCCTGCCCACTCTGGAGACCCTTACCGAATCACAGAGCCGGAAGGGACCTTGGCAGTCATCCCTGGAGCACAACATTTATGTCGCTAAGTGAGACATTGCTCAAGTGAGTTTCATCCCGACGTTCCTTGCCAAAGTTGTTCAGTGAATCGCCGCAGTTGTGAAGTTAATCCTCTGGCTGTTCAGCAAATCAGGCTCCCTCTTTGTCACAAGGTCGCAAAAGGGGATCACGCAACCCCGGGACGTTGCGACCGTCATAAGTAGGAGTCTGTTTGCCAGCATCTGAATTTTGATCACATGGCCACAGGGATGCTGCCAGAGACCTAAATGTGAAAGTGGTTGTAACTCCATTTTTTCAGTGCCGTTGTAACTCCAAACTGTTACAACGGACTACCTATACTTCCCCTCCCCTCTGCCTTTTAAGCACATCATGGCATGGGGGCCGATTGGGCTGAGTGGACCACCTTCACCAGTGTCCTTGGGTCAGACTTGCCTCAGCTCAAAGCTCTAGGTGAAAACTCCACTCAATACAATACCACACAACAGCAGAGTTGGAAGGGACCTCGGAGGTCTTCTAGTCCAACCCCTGCCTAGATAGGAAACCCTATACCGTTTCAGACAGATGGCTCTCCAACATCTTCTGAAAGACTTCCGGTGTTGGGGCATTCATCCAGGGCCTCTTTCTTGAGGCAAGAGTTATGCCGATGCAGCTGTTCTTGTTTGACCTACTCTCTTTCCAGATCCATTCTTTCATCCCTCTTTTTGTCATCAGAATGCCAGGGGGCTGGCACCAGCTTGCCCCATTCCACTCGGCCAGGCCAAGCAGATTGCCTCATCCTGTCCCCCGTGTCCTGGGGCATCCCCTTCTGGGGACACGGGAGGTTAATCCCCGGGGTTTGGCCTCCAATCAACTATGGCCAATGGATGTCACCCCTGTTCCTTCTCTGGCTCCCTGGAAGTCCATTCATTTATCTATTGTGATCTAATCAGGAGTGCTTTGGGCCACACCTCAACGAGGAGGAACAGTTAATCATGTTATTTCTCTTTGTCATTTTTCAGCCGTTACTGCCTTGGGCAAACCTTTCTCTTTCAAAACAGGTAGTGGCCTATTCCTCATTGGCCTTTTTGTAATTTTGTAACTCATGGGCTACCCTGTCATTCCACAGGTAAAGGCATTGTGGGACGTGTTCATTGGTCCTTTAAGGACTGTCTTCACAAACAAATAAAGAAGAAGGGCTCTCGGCAGTGGTGGGTTTCAAAACATTTTGGAACCTACTCTGTGGGTGTGGCCTGCTTTGTGGGAGTGGCTTGCCAGCCATGTGACTGGGTGGGAGTGGCTTGCCAGCCATGTGATGGGGTGGGAGTGGCTTGCCAGCTATGTGACTGGGTGGGAGTGGCTTGGCAGTCATGTGACTGGGTGGGAGTGGCCAAGACGATGTCACCGAATTCTTTGCCCCAATGGATGAAATCCAAAAGTATGAAAGAAAACACCAATTATGTAAGGAAAGGTCACTAAAATGTATAAAGAAATATTATTAGTACTTGATCATTATTAATGCGTAGATAACTGTGGGACATTACACACCCACACAAACTATGACAGTGCCAGGAAAACACAAAACATTAAGAATTCTCCCCCCCCCCAAAAGACTGCAAATAAAACCAGTTTTTGGTATTGAGTATTGAGTGTAGAATATTTTAAAATGGTTTACTTCAATTTATTGTGTGTAGAATACCTGGAAATGTTTACATGTATAAATTATTGTGTGCGGAATACTTAACAATGGTTTTTAAGGATTTTTTTACTTATAGAATATCTTTTTTTAAAATTATTTTTAGGGAATTTTTATTTTTTTAATTGTTTATAAAATATATTTACTACAAAAAATGTTATTCCTTTTTGCAAATGTTTTCTTTGTGATGCAATATGTTGCTTTTAAGTGTTCAGGCCAGGTTTATGTGTCTCAAAGTGGCTGCTTTTCTATGGGCAGGCCAGGTTGATGCAAGGCAGCTTTGCCAGATTTTGTGTTCACTCTGGTTGTTTAGGTAATTGTGAGGTGGTTGCTGGTTCTGTGAGCTTCCTGGCACTGTCCTTTATAATTTCCCACAATGCCTTGATGGTTTTTATTCCAGTGGCTTTGTCTTTCCTGTCCTTAGGATTAGGGGGAAAAAACTGGTTTATATTTTATAAACAATTAAAAAATAAAAATTCCCTAAAAAGAATTTTTAAAAAGATATTCTATAAGTAAAAAAATCCTTAAAACCATTGTTAAGTATTCCTCACACAATAATTTATACTGTAACCATTTCAAGGAATTCTACCAGCAATAATTTATACTGTAACCATTTCAAGCTATTCTACACACAATAAATTGGAGGGAGGGAAGAAGGAAGGGAAGGGAAGAGGGAGGAAAGAAAGAAAAAGGAAGGAAGGAAAGCGGGAGGAAGAAAGGGAAGAACCGAAGCAAGGAAAGGAAGGAAAGAGGGAGGGAGGGGGGAAGGAAGGATGGAAAGAATGAATGAAAGGAGGGAGTCCTTTCACCCGAGGGGAGAAACCAGGTTCTCAGGAGACGGAATTGGGTTGGGGAGACTGCTACCAATTTCTCATGTGGGTTTTCTGGAGGGAAGCCGAAGGGAGAAGAGCAGAGCGGGGACCTTTTGCCAAGTTGCCACTATGAGGCCGAGGCTCAGAGAAAATTTTTTTTGGGCGTCCCCTAAAACAAGGAGCACCAGGGAAAGATTTTGTTATTCTTGAAGTTCTCCTTGTCGGCCTTCATCATGTCCTCCGTGTAGCAAGGAGCTCTTTCGTTCTCCTTCACCAGCTCATCAATCATGGCCATCAGTTCGGCCACCTGAGCCTCTCGTTCTTCTCCTTCAGCCTTGTTGTTGAAAGCCAGGAAGCGGCCACCACAATTGTACACCTGCTCCTTCAGCCCGATGTTCCCCTGGGCGATGAAGTCCTCCAGAGCCTTTCCTTCCAGATCTTCTTTCCGGGTGAACAAGAGGATCATGTAATTCTTGGCCTTCAGGCTGAAGATCTCCTTGATAAAGCGAGCCACCTCCTCCTCCTCTTTGGTGAAACGGGCAGGACGAATCACCTGCAGAATGACGTGGGGACCCGGGGAGCAAAACTTCAAGCACTTACTCACTTCAGTGGATGTTTCTAGCTCAGGACGCTCAGAGTCGAGGAATCCAGGCGTATCCACGACCACCACCTTCCTGCCCTTCAGCTCGGTCTCTTCCTTTTGGCAACACTTGGTGACGGAACTGAAAGCCATCTTGGATTCAAAGGCGTGTTTTCCCAGGATTGTGTTTGCCGTCGCGCTTTTCCCGTTGCCGGTTTTGCCCACCAGGACGATCCTCCGTTCCTGCCCTACAACCGAAAGGGGGAAAAGAGACAAGAAGGGGACCAGTCAGGAGCATTGCAGATGGGTAGGCTGTTGCCTGAGGGAGGGGTCAAAGGCGTTATCAGTCATGAATCCCTGAGTGCGATCTCAATCCAACCCAACACAAATGCCTTTCTTCTCTCCCGCTCATTTCCCTTGAACATTAATAGGTCAGATTCTTGTAGTGAGCTTAAGCTTGCAATCAGTCTTGATACTCATTTGAACTGCTGAACTTCCTAATTTTCCTGGCACTTGGCCTCTCCCTCTCTCTTTCTTTACTTTCCTTCTTTCTTTCCTATTTTCTTTCTTTCTTTCTTTCCTATTTTCTTTCTCTCTCTCTCATTTCTCTCTGTCTCTCTTTCCATATCTCCCTCCCTCCATCAACCCATCCATCCTTTGTGGGAGATGACAAGGCTGAGGCCAAGGGGAGGGGGTGAAAGGCATCATGAATCCCTAAGCGATCACAAGCAATCTAAATCCAGCCCATCTTAAACTGCGGCGATTCACAAGGTGGGGGCAAGGGAAGTCATTAAAGGGGGAGAACTCCCTTCAAATGCCTCACTTAACGACAGAAGAAATTTTGGACTCCATTTTGGTCGTAAGTCAAGATCTGCATGTACTCTCCCATCCGGGGAAGACTTACTTTGCATATATCCAGACATTTCCAGAGAAATTGCACAGCACAAATCTAGAAGTTTCTGTGTGAGAAGCAAAAAACAGAATCAGCCAGGGAGTCTCCCCACCCCCACCCCTAGGGAGGTGGACCCAGGGAGAAATCAGTGGGAGGAAAGAAGGAGGGAAGGAGGAAGGGAGGAAGAAAGAGATGAAGGAAAATAAGGAAAGGAAGAAGGAAGAAGGAGGAAGGGGAGGGAAGGAGGAAGGAAAGAAGGAGGGAGGGAAATAAGAGAGGGAGGGAGGCAGGGAAGGAGGGAGCGAAGGGAGGAGATGAGTAAAGAAGGAAGGAAATGAGGGAAGGAGGGAGGAGATAGGAAGGGAGGAAAGGGATGAGGAAAATAAGGAAAGAAGGAGGGAGGGAGAGGAGGAGATAGGAATGGAGGGAGGGAAATAAGGAGGGAGGGTGGCTGGAAGGCAGGAAGGAAGGAGGGAGGGAGGAGAGAGGAAGGGAGGGAAGGAGGAGGGAAGGAAATAATGAAAGAGGGAGGGAGGGGAGAGAGGAAATAGGAAGGAAGGAAAGGAGGAAGGCAGATAGTGGGAAGGGATGAGATAGGAAGGGAGGAAAGAAGGAGGGAGGGAAATGAGGGAGGGAGGAAGACAAGAAGGAAGTAGGGAGGAGATAGGAAAGGAGGAAAGAAAGAAGGAGGGAGGGAAGGAGGAAGAGGAGATAGGAAGGAAGGAAGGAAGGAAGGAGGGAGAGAAATAAGGAGGGAGGAAGGAAGGAAGGTGATGGGGAGGGGGGCATAGAGAGAGAAAAGGAAGAAAAGAAGGAAGGAAAGAGAAAGGGGGGGAGGGAAAAAAACCTAAAATCAACCAGAAAGTCTCTGACTCCCTCCCAATTAGGGCCCCTCCCCACTGATCCTGCGCCTTCCCCCCACCCCACCTCATTTTACAGATCAACCATTGGAAGGGACCTTGCGGGTCATCTAGTCTAACCCCCTCTCCCCCAACAGGCAGTCCTTCAATTTTGGGGACCTTTGGAGAGTTTTTCGGGAAATGAGGCGGGGAGGGGCCGGGAGGGGAGAGGCGTTGACGCGCAAAGCGACGGGACCCCCATCTCTGTATCCCCCTCCCCTCTTTCTCTCCCCAGAGTCTCCGCCGGACAGACACCAACCTGAGTGTCTCCTTCTGGCGGAGGGGGAGTGATGCGAGGGTGAGTGGGAGGGTCTCCACGACCACCGCTTCTCTTTGCTCCAAGGAATGTCCGCGAGTCGCTTCTGTCTGTCCGCCGATCGCCGCACAGAAACAGCCTTGGCAGAACCGAAAGAAGGAAAGCGGGGGGGGGGCTGCCGGGGGGTGGAGGGCGGAGTCTCCTCGGATTGGCTGCACCGGCGGAGAAAAGGGAAGGGAGAGAGGCGTCTCCAGGCGTCCCACCCCTTCTCCATCCTCCACGCCCCCCTCCCCGGAAAGTCCCAACTTAGCTAAAGGTGGCATCTCCCAGCCGCCCAAATTTGGCTAGTCTCTCTTTCTCTCCCCCCCCCAACCTCCGATGATAACCCTGAGCCCCCTCCCATACACGACGCGGGTCGGAATCCCGGCCAAAGGGGCTTGGGCGGGGTGGGTGGGTTGGACTAGATGACCTCGAAGATCCCTTCCTACTCTTCTTTTTTGTTCTATTCTGTCGGAATCCTTCCTGGGGTTTGTGTGTGATGGAGCTGTCACTTGGGGAAGAGCCGATTGCGCCCGCGACCCCTCCCCACTCCAACACACACACACAGCCCGTGGGAAATCTTCCTCCCCGCTTCTTTTCGCCCACTCCCTCAAAAGCGAGGCGGACTTCAGGAAAAGGGTCGGGGGGGGGGCTCTTTTTCCCAAAGTCACGTGCTTTCAGCGAAGCCCACGGAGAGCGCGCGCGTGGGGGCCGCGATCCAAAACTTGCGTCTGGTCCTCAAAACGCCCCGATGCAATAAGGGAAAGTTATAGCGATAGCCGTAGCGCGTAAGTTTTATATACCGCTTCACAGGGGTTTTTACAGAGGCTTCCAGGCTGTCCTCTCTGCGGCTGCGCGAGCTGGAAGCGGCGGGGGGGGGAGAGGGGGAAAGCGAAAGTGTTCGGGGCGGCTGCTTTGTTTGGAAATCACGTGCTTGAAAGAAAGCTATCCCCCCCCCCCCGCCACTCAACATACACAAACACGCAAACATGCGGCGGGGTCGTTGACCGCAAATACCCTTTTTATTACTTTACTTTAGTTTATACTTTACTTTACCCTACACTTTACTATACACTTTACTTCATTTTAATTTTAAATTTAAATCATTATCGTTCATCTTTTGCATAGAGCGACCCCTCCCCTCGCAGGCCCCCTCCCCAGCCTCCCGAGTTGAAAAGGGGCTGCCTACAATTGGGGGGAGGGCGGGGGGGGGGGAGAAACAGACCGCCTCATTTCATAGCCAGCGACCCCCGTCCCTGAAAGGGCAGATCGGGACACTGGGAGGAGGCGGGGGAGGGGGGAATGATAGACTTGGAAGGGACCTCCGAGGCCATCTAGTCCGATCTCCTTCTCAAGCAGGAGACCTTTACAGAATGACAGAGCCGGAAGGGACCTCCGAGGTCATCTAGCGCGACTCCAGCAGGAGACCCTTACAAAATAATAGTCGGAAGGGATCTCGGAGGTCATCTAGTCCGACCTCCCCCTCTCTCTCCCCCACGAAACTCAAGCAGGACACTGAATTGACCAACCAGACCTGGTCAAAGGCCTGTCGCCCCTCACCCCCTCCCCGCCTCCGATCGCGGGGGTGGGGGAGGCAGAGGCGAGCAAGCGGGGCGTTTTCCGTCGGGACTTTTCAGAAAACGCAGCTGGAAGCGCTCGCTTATTCTTTGAAAGGTGACAGAGCCAAGATATCCCCCCGACCCACTTTCCACCCAGCCTCGGCTTTTCTTCTTTCTGCGGGTGGGGCTGGGGTGGGGTTTATCGGAGGAACGGAATCGCTCCCCCCTCACTTCAGCTTTCGCTTTCCAACCGAGGCGCCCTCCTCACCCCACACACAGAGCGAGGAACCAGCGGCCGAGAGCTCAGGTAGGGTGGGCCGGGGGTCTCAGCCGGTCTGGAGGGGGGGAGATGGGCGCACCGCGGGCGGGGGGATGAGAGGGGAAACGTGTCGATCGTTTGCAAAGCGGGACGAGGAGGGTCCACAGCCCTACATGGGCGTAGCTTCCCCCTTCCACTTCCCCGCTACGTCTTTGGGGAGGTAGCCGCCCCCCGGAGTGTTAGGGGACATAGCCCCCCCCTTGTGATCTTTAGGGGTATAGCTTCCCACCCCGGAGTCTTAGGGAACAGCCCTCCCCCCGGGGTCTTCAGGGACGAAGCCCCCCTTAGGGGACGGAGCTCCCCCAGGCTCTGCAATTGTAGGGGGGCATCTTCCTTCCTGTTAACCCATCCGTTGTTACTTGGGACCCCCCCCCAAAACCCCACAGCCCTAAGGAACCGAGTCTCAGTAATCCACCTGCCAGGTTCTAGTAACCTGAAGCCACAAAACAGCTTTCTGTACGTGCCCAGAAGCCCGGGCAGAAGAGAAAGTCCAGGGAATGTAAGAGACAACAATTGTAGCCCCTCCTCGCCCCTGCCCCCAAAGCTGAAGCCTGGGGATAATAAAATAAGCCACTGGAGCCTCAAGGGACACCCCTTCCCTCACACCTTTAGCAGCTAAATTCTGCCTAGGTTGGACTAGATGACCTCCAAGGTCCCTTCCAAGTATGTGATCCTGCAAGGGTCTCCTGCCTGACTTGGGGTTGGACTAGATGACCTCTGAGGTCCCTTCCAGCCCTGGAACTGATGTGCTGTTTTACTTTTTGACAGAACAGAATCATAGAGTGGGAAGGGATCTCAAGAGGTCATCTAGCTGGAGCAGGAGACCTCACCAGAATGAAAATTATCCTTTGGCTCCAGCCCAAGTTTTCTTTGGGGGGAGGGACAGTGTGGGTCCAGGTTGGGGGTGGGTGGGTGTCATGAGCAGGCCTTTGGGGTCTGAGGAAGTGATGAGCCCCCAGGTGGGGTAGAGGCAACCCTCCTGTGTCTTTGGAGATTGCCATGGCGACCCTGCGACTTCCCCTCCTCCTTCTGATCTTACAGAGATCCCACTGTCCAAGGAAGAGAAGAGAAGAGAAGGAGAAGAGAAGAGAAGGAGAAGAGAGGGAAAGGAAAGGAAGAGATGTGAAGGAAGGAGAGAGAAGAGAAGGAAAGAGAAGGAAGGAGAGAGAAAAGGAAGAAAGGAAGGAGATAGAGAAGGGAAGAGGAAGGAAGAAGGAAAAAAGGAAAGGAGAAGAAAGAGAGAAGGGAAAAGGAGGGAGGGAAGAAGAAAGAAGAGAAGGAGATAGAGAAAGGAAGAGAAGGGAAGGAAGGAAGAAGGAAAAAAGAAAGGAGAGAAAGAAGGGAAAAGGAAGGAGGGAAGAAAGGAGAGAAGGAAGGAAAAGGGAAGAGAAGAGAAGGAAGGGAAGGAAGGGAAGGAGAAGAGAGGTGAGAGAGAAGGGAAAAGGAAGAAGGGAAGGAGAAGGAAGGAGAAGAGAACGAAAGAGATAAGAGAACGAAGGAGAGATAAGAGAAGGAAGGAAGGAGAGAAAAGGAAGGAAGGAAGGAAGGAAGGAAGGAAGGAAGGAAGGAAGGAAAGAGGAAATGGCCTACCAGTCGTTGGGCGACCCTTGCCAGGTAGGTATGGGAGAAGAATGGGATGCAGGCTCCAAGGGAGGGTCCCGGCCCGAAGTCAGGAGTGCCCAAATGCCCTCCCTCCTCCTTTGGGTGAAAGGGAGCTCTGGCGAAGGGGCAGCCCCAGACGGCTCCACGCTTGTCTTCCCAGCGCCTTGAGTTTGATTCCAGCGCCTTGGAAGGAGGGGATGCCAATCTCTTTTCTCATGTGCCCCCCCCCCATTATCCTCCAGGGTCTCTGGGGCGGGCTCCCCCCTCCTGGTTTCTTGGCTCCCAGCCCCACCCACCCACCCACCCAGCCAATCTCTCTCCTGCTTTGTACCCGGGCCCAGGAATCTAGAACTTCCTGGAGCAGAGCATGTCTAGCTGGGAAGAGGCCCTTCCCTTCCCTTCCCTTCCTTTCTTCTATGGTAGATTCTTTATTTCTTCTCTCCTTTGTCTTCCACTCCTCCCTACCTTTTCCCATCCCTCCCTCCCTCCCTCTCTCCTTCCCTTCTTTTATTTCTTCCCTTCCTCCTGCATCTCTTTTCCCCTCCCTCCTTTCCCTCCTTCCTTCTTCCCTGCCTCCTTTTCCTGTCCCTCCCCATTTCCTTCCTCCCTCCTTCTTTCCCCCTCCTATTCCTTCCTTCCTCCCAGTTTCCTTCCTCTTTCCTCCCTCCCTCTCTCCTTTCCTCCCCTTTCTCCCTTTTTCCTTCCCTCCCTTCCTCCTTTCTTTCCTTCTCTCCGTCCCTTCTTTACTTCTCTCTGTCCCTTCTTTCCTTCCTTCCCTTCCCTACGTCCCTTCTTTCCTTCCCTCCTTCCTTCTTCCCTCCCTCCTTTCCTTCCCTCTGTCCCTCCTTTCCATACCTCCCTTTTCCTTCCCTGTCCCTTTTCTTCCTTCCTTCCTTCCTTCTTCCCTCCCACCCTCCCTCCCTCCCTTCTTTCCTTTCCTCCCTCCCTCCTTTCCCTCCATTTTCTCTTCCTTCATTCCTGGTCAATCCT
The DNA here is from genome assembly GCA_029891615.1 of Natrix natrix natrix. NCBI lineage: Eukaryota > Metazoa > Chordata > Lepidosauria > Squamata > Natricidae > Natrix > Natrix natrix. Next base: position 78,912 of record JAKRSK010002765.1, read on the forward strand.
TTTCAAAGCTCCCAGTTGGGGTCCAATTCCTGACTATGATGCCACTTTCCCAGGGACACTTCACCTCCCTTCCCTGCCTTCGTCCCTCCTTTCCTGCCACCTGCTGCCTGTCTGTGGATTATCCTACCGGAGCCCTCCTAATTCTCCATTTTCCCCTCCAATCTTTCAGGCCGCCATGGAATGGAGAGGCTTAACAGGTAAGAAACACAACCACAACGAACAAAAAGGACCGTTTTTTCCACACGTACAACCATGGCAGCGTCCCTAGAGTCTCCGGGGTCCCAGGATCCGAATTCAGATACTCAGCAACTGACTTGTACTTATGACGGTTGCAGTGTCCCGGGGTTATGTTGTCCCCTTTTGCGACCTTCTGACCAGCAAAGTCAAGAGGGAAGCCAGATAATACTCTCTCTGTCTGTCTATTCTTAACTATCTATCTATATCTATCTATCTATCTATCTCTATCTATCTATCTATCTATCTATCTATCTATCTATCTATCTATCATCTATCTATCTATCTATCCATCCATCCATCTATCATCCACCCATCTCTATCACATCCATCCATATTTATCTATCCTGTTTGTGTCTATCTCTTTCTCTTTATCATCCATCCATCCATTCATCCATCTTTGTATCCCATCCGTGCATCCATATTTATCTATCCTGTCTGTCTGTCTGTCTGTCTCTCTCTCTCTCTCTCATCCACCCATCCATCTATTCTATCATCCATCCATCCATCCATCTTTGTATCCCATCCGTCCATCCATATTTATCTATCCTGTCTGTGTCTATCTCTCTATGATCCATTGAGCAGTGTAACTATACTCTGCCCTAACACTGTCCCCCTGTCTTCCAAACTCCCAGGGGACGATGCCGAACTCCGGCTCATCCTCGTCGGAAAGTCCGGCGGTGGGAAGAGCGCCACGGGCAACACCATCCTCGGATGGAAGGAGTTTAAGTCCATCCTGTCGGCTAAAAACACCACCCTGAGGTGCCAGAGGGGACAGGGAAGCTGGCAGGGCAAGATGATCTACGTGGTTGACACGCCAGGCATGTTTGATTCCGACGATTACAATGAGTATGTGCGACGGGAGGTCATATCTTGTATTGACTTCTCCCGGCCTGGCCCCCACGCCTTGATCTTGGTGACCCAGGTGGGACGCTTCACCGCCGAAGACGCGGCTGCCGCAAAGTGCGTCCGGGATATCTTTGGGGCAGAATCCACCAGGCACACGATCGTCCTCTTCACCTGCGTGGAGGATTTGGGTGGGGACCCCCTGCATGAGTACGTCCAAAACGCCGACAACAAAAATCTACGGGATGTGATCTGGCAATGCCGCAACCGCTTCTGCGGGTTCAACAACAAGGCCACGGGAATCGAGCGGAATAATCAGGTCTCGGAGCTGATGGAGATTGTGGAGAGAACCGTTTCAGAGAACGGGGGCGGATACTATACCAACCAGCTGTATTTGGAGATGAACCTGAGGGATGGCATTGTCAAAGCTTTCCTGGCGGAGAACCGGAAAGCCCGAAAAATGGCAGAGAATGCTTTGAAGTGGAAAGAAAAATTTTTAATGGCTGCAATCATCACTACCTGTTTCGTAATCTTCATATATATTCTAGTCAAACTATCTTAAGTCTTCTTTCGTTTGACAACTTTGGGACAGATCTTCTGATCTGAATGTGGGAAGGGGGCTGGTCTAAGTTCATGTAGATCATGGGACCCCCAACCGGGGACTGTGGAGAGAGGTTTTTCCGCAGACTGAAGGAGCCGTGGTTTCACCTGCCGTCTGCATCCTGCGGATGCGGCTTTACTTCTTTCTGCGAACCAGTTTCTAGCATGCGGCAGACCAGTGCTGCTCCATGGCCCCCGGGGAAGGGGACCCTTGATGTAAATGACCAGATTGAGCCCAAGGAAGGGGTCGAGGCTGTCATGAGTCTTGAGTCCCATCCTGCTGACAAGAGATCTGTCCATCTGATTTTGAATTCCACTGACTTTTCTCTCCCACTAATTTAGTTCTGACTGTTAGTTGACCAGATTCTTGTGTATTCACCCAAATAATAAATCGAACATGCTGTAACTTCCCATATGGTCTTGATCCTTTGCTGCACGCTGTAACGTAACATATGGTCTCAATCCTCTGCGCCATGCTGTAACTTAAGATATATAACTTAAGATATAGTCAACATAGTGACTAAATTAGTAGACCAGCGAAATACTGTGGACATAATAGACATCAGCAAGGGATTTGACAAACTGGATCACAACCTACTTCTTTGTAAGCTAGAAAAAAATGGGATAGACAGCTTCACCACCAGATGGATTTGCAACTGGCTGACAAACCATACTCATCGAGTAGTGCTTAATGGGTCCACGTCTGCATGGAGAGAAGTAAGCAGTGGGATACCACAAGATTCTGTCTTAGGCCTAGTACTCTTCAATATCTTCATAAATGACTTAGATGAGGGAATAGAAGGGGAACTTACCAAATTTTCAGATGTTACTAAGCTGGAAGGAATAGCCAACGCCCTAGAAGATAGGCTCAAGATCCATATGGATCTTGAAAGATTTGAACACAGGGCCCTATCTAACAAAATGAAATTCAATGTAGAGAAAAGTAAAGTCCTACACTTAGGTAAGAAAAGCCTAAAGTGCACATATAGACTGGTTGAAATCAGGCTTAATAGCAGTGACTGTGAGAGGGATCTTGGAGTCTTAGTGGACAACCAGCTAAATAGGAGCCAGCCATGTGCAGCAGCAGCCAAAAAGCAATCCTAAATTGCATTAACGGGGGATACAATCAAGATCAAGTGAGGTACTACAACCACTCGAGTAAGACCACACCTAGAGTACTGCAGTTACAGGAACTGGGCATGGCTAGTCTAGAGAAGTACCAGGGAAAACCGGTATAGCAGTGTTCCAATATTGGAGGGATTGCCACAGAAAGGAGGGGGTCAAGCTTGAAGGCCAGACGAGGAATAATGGAATCACTGGAGCCTTTCAAGAAGAGACCGGACTAGAAGACCTTCAAGGTCCCTTCCAACTCTGTGATTCAGTGTCTCCTGTTTGAGCAGGGGGTTGGACTAGGACTAGATGATCTCTAAGGTCCCTTTTAACTCTGTTCTATGTTCTTCGCAGAGGAGCAGATTTGGAAGGGACCTCGGAGGTCTTCTAGTCCAACTGCCTGCCGGAGCAGGAGATCCAATAACCATTTCACACGGTTGGTCCAGTCTCTTCTTAAAAACCTCCATCTAAAAAACTCTTAATTTTCACCCATCTACCCCCACCCCGCCTCACCCCCACCCCCCGCGCTTGGCATGCATTTAGTGAATATGGTGCCCCGCTGATTTACTTGGGGGGGGGGGGTCTTTAACCTCATCCTCCACCACAATGCCTCAACTCTGTACCCTCGGGGTGGGGAGCAGACTGGGTTCAGATCTCCCCCCCCCTTGTAAAAATTCTTGGATGGGGGGCGGGGGGAGGAAACAACGCAGGGGCTTTTGAGAAAAGGATCTCCATCGGATTCTTCTGGCGATGTTGGGGTTGGGGAGGGGGGAAAGGGCGGTGGGCGTGTGGGGGGGTGGGCACGAGGAAGTGGGCTCTCCCTCCCCCCAAGGTTTGTCTTCAGAAGGAAACCCGGTCCGGACGGAGAAAATCTCTGAAGAAGTAAATGACGTTGGTGGTCCCGGGACGATGGCTTAAACGGGGCTTGGGGAGGGGGCACCGTGAAATCGCGTTACGGGGGCGGAAAGAGCCCGCTTCCCAATTGCGGGGGGTGACATAGGGGAAGAGGGGAGGGAGGTCTCTGACGGGAGATCCCATGACCGCCCCCTCCCTCGCCTGGGCCGAAAAAGCCAACGCCGGGCTGCCAGACGCGGCACAGTCGCACTTTGAATTGCTTTCGCTTTCGCCTTCGTCCGCGTCGCGGATATTTTCTCGGAGCGAAAAACGTTTTTATGTTCGGAGTCTTCTCGAGGGCGCGCAAGCCCCAGGCCAGGTAGGGGGAGGGGAGGGGTGCAAGGGAGGCTTGTTTGGGGAGGGGGAGGATAGGGGGGTCTCCAATCCCGGATGAAGGACGTCCTCTCCCTTCCCTCTCCCGTTCTCCCCCGTCCAAAGCTTCTCCGTGCGCTGGCCCGATCTATCTGACCCCCCCTCCGCCACTTTCCCTTCCCCTCCCTCTTCTTGCCGGTGGTCCCGATCCGGAGAAACCCCTCTGTTTTGGGGGGGGCGGACCCTCATCGACGCAAGCCCCCCCCCCCGCGCCTGATTCCCTTTGGCTTGTAATCTGCCCCTCCCCCTTTTCAGCGCTTCTTCAGAGAGCGCAATAAACCCCATCTGTAACAGATCCCCGACTCCCCCCCAAAGCCCCTCCAGCCCCCCTTCCCATTGCTCTGCCGGCGAGTTTTTTTTTGCCCGGTAGATTCTTCCTTGCATTGCTCCAGCTGGGTAGTTAATGCTCGACTTTACGACGACAATGTACGTTGTGAAACGAGACATTTGTTCAGAGAGGTTTTGCCTCATCCTTTGCAGCCGCCGCCGTTAAGCGAATCGCCACCGTCAATCAGTGAGCGAGCTGGCTGTTAAGTGAATCTGGCTTTCTACACACACACACACACACACACACACACACACACACACCCCTCGGATGTCTCTGTTCCGCAGGTCGCAAAAGGCAGTCTCGTTGACCTTTGGTCGTAAGTGTGAGTCTGTTGCCAAATGTCTGAATTTTGATCCCGATCACGAGGATGCGACCAAGGTCATAACCTTCGAACAAGAGTCACAAGTCTGAGGTTTTTTGGTGCCGTTGTCCCGTTGAATGTTCACTAAATGAACTGCCGTAAATCCAGGTGACGAGTTGATCGAGGTGACGATCGCAACGGACAAACTCAGGTGCTTCGTATCGAATGAAATTTCGTAATATCATCTTACCACATTTTTGGGAGGTTGTTTTTGTTGGAAGGCGGCTGGATGCTGAGATTGGCGGTGAATACATTTAGGATGGAAGTCAATGGGCAGGGGGTTGGACTAGAAGACCTCCAAGGTCCCTCCCAGATTCTATGGGGATCAGAATTTCCACGGCTTAAGGCAGTTGTGAAGCGAATTGCGTGGCTTCCGCAGTTGGCCTAGTCAGGGGGTTTTTTCAGCGCTTTGTGACTTCCGACAGTCGCCAAATGAATGGTCATAACTTGAGGACTACTTTGTAAATATGTATTTGTGCGACAATGCAGTGACCAGGTTTATGATTGATTTTGTTAAGGCAGACCTAGCAAAGGGGGGCTTCCACAGTCCTCGACTTATGACCACAATTGAGCCCCACATTTTGGTTGTTATGTGAGACATTGGTCCCATGAGTTTTGCTCCGTTTGATGACCTCTCTTGCCACTGCCGTTAAGTGAATCACGGCAGCGGTTTAACTGAGTCACATGGTTCTTAAGTGAGGCTGGCTTCCCCGTTGGGTTTGCTTGCTCAGCTGGTCGCCAAAAAGGGGAAATCGCGTGTCCCTCCCACACAGCAACGGCCATACGTCCCTTTTTGTCGCTTTGAACGGTCGCTAAGTGAATGGTCACAAGTTGAGGACACCCTGTGCCCACAAGTCATTTAACAACCCCAGGGAACAGGTGGTCAAATTGGGGCTGACTCACTTAACAACTGTCTCGCTTCACAATGGGAATGTTGGTTTCAATGGCGGTTGTAAGTCGAAAGGGAAGCTCAGTTGACTGAACAGTTAACAGGTGCAGCGATTCATGCAACTCGCTTAACAACTGTCTCACTTAACAACAGAAATTTTGGTCTCGATTGGGGTCGTAAGCTGAGAACTACCTGTAATTGTTTTTGTTGTTTGCAGGGACCCAGGTCTTCAAAGCGTTGTGTGTGAAAGACGGGAAATGGCATTTCTACAGCGTCGGGAAAACGTCGAGGTATGTCGTATTTCGAAGCAAATCTACCTTTTAAAGTCACTTCTGTTCGGCCTGGGGTTCAATCCAGGATCCAGTCCAACGGCTGCCGCTTCTGGTGTGTTGGGAGGGTAAAATTCTTTACCAGTTGGATAACGTTCCACTTCTCCAGGTTGTCCTCGACTTACGACCACCGCAGAGACCCATATTCCCATCACTAGGCGAGACAGTTAAGCGAGTTTGGCTTCATTTTACCACCTTTCTTGCCACCATTTTAAGTGAATCTGTCAAGCCGGCCTCCCTCAGCAACCAAGAAAGAAACCACTTAACTCCATTTTGCAGGATTAAGAGTACTTTGACTGGTTATGAAAAGATAGCAGCTGAGCAAAGCAAGATCTGAGGCAAAAGCGGGCGAAATCATACATATCAACATGTGACCAAACCCCTTAAACTTCCCCTCCCAAATACCAGTCCCCCCCTCCCCTTTTCAATGGCAGCCGAAAGCAAATAGCGAAAGAGAGGCTGACAGAATCATTGCAGTTGTGAAGTGAATTGCACAGTTGTGAAGTGACTCTGACGACCGCAGTGACTTCGCTTGTCAGAAGCTCGCAAAGTGGGAGTCCCCAGATTCCCTGACACTGCTAATGTCGTAAATATGAGTCCGTTGCCAAGCATCCAAATGAGGGGTGTCAAACTCACATCGTCATGGTGGTGTCGCATGACGTATTGCGACTTCTCCCCCCTTCGCTAAATCGGGTGTAGGAGTGGCCAGAGCGTGTCATGTCCGGCCCACGGGGTGTTACTTTGACAGCTCTGGTCCAAATTCTGCTCTGTTGTCATTTCAAACGGTCACTAAAGAACTGCTGTAAGTCGAAGACTAGTCCTCGACCTACGACCCAAAATTTCCATTGCAAAGCGAAGCAGCTGTTAAATGAGTGCTGCGCCACTTCTCCACCTTTGCTGCCACAGCTGTTAAGTGAATCTGTGCAGGTGTTGAGAATCGTTTATACCGTTGTTAAGTGAAGCGAGCTTTCCCATTGATGTGGCATGTTAGAAGGTCGCTAAAAGAGATCCCTTCACCTGGGACACCACCACTGTCGTAAATACGAGTCGGTTGCCAAGTGTCTGGATTTCGATCGCAGGACCGCTGCAACGGTCGCACGGTTGAAAAAGACTCATTGGTCCCTTTTTTTCCTGTGCCGTTACAACTTTGAATGGGCACTAAATGAACGGTTGTAAGTCGAGGACTCTTTCTTTAAGGGGGGGGCTGAGAAGCGACCCTGGGCGGCAAAAGAATCTGAATTGTCGGGTGTTGCGATTTGGCTAGCTGAGTCTGGGCAAAGCCGTGCCATGGTTGCCCTCCACGTACCCTCTTGACGTTTCTTGGTTTCTAACCGAGTCTTTTGTTGCAGAACTTTCTGAAAGCCCTGAAAAGGCGTGGAGAAGGTAAGATGGGACACAGGAGTCTTGTGGGGAGGGGGACCCTTCATGGGTGTTTGGCTCTTTTCTTCAAAAAAGCTCTTGTACCCCGTGAGGTGAAAACAACACATGTCCCAACCATTCATTTTCCCCAGGGCCCAAATGACAAACCAAAATTTCAGTTGTTAAGCAAGACAGTTGCTTTGTGAGTCATGCCCAATTTTCCCTTTGTCGGTTGGGGGTTGTTAACCCAATCGAGACTGTGAGGGTCACACACACACACACACACATCCAGATAGTCCTCGACTTACTTAGCAACCGTCCGGAATTACAACAACATCGTCACATATGACTGTTTTTCACTCTTACATCTGTTGCGGTATCCCCACGGTGAAGTAATTTACCTTCGGATGTTTGACAACTGGTTCACATTTATGACTGTTGTAGTGTCCCGGGGTCATGTCATCCCCTTTTGCGACCTTCTGACCAGCAGTTCATGGGGAAACAAGATTCACTTAACAACCGTATGGTTAATTTAAGAACAGCAGTGATTCACTTCACAGATGTGGCAAGAAAAGTTGTAAAATGGAGCAAAACTCACTCAACAACATAATTTGTTCATAAATTGAAGGCTACTACTAATAGCAATCCACCCAGGCCAGTCAAAAGACCCAATGAGGCTCAGAGACCGTAAAATATCTGCACTAACATGTCCTTATTTTCAAATGCCAAAATTGAGGGCAGGTAGTCCTCGACTTACGGCCATAATCGAACCCCACATTTCTGTTGCTAAGTGAGACATTTGTTAAATGAGTTTTGCCCCCTTTTACGACCTGCGAATCACTGCAGAGGTTAAGTGAGTCACATTGTTGTTAAAGGAATCTGACTTCCTCATTGACGCGGCTGGTTAGAAGGTCGTGGAAGGGGAATGACGTGACCCCAGGAGGCTGCAACCGTCATAAATATGAACCAGTCTGGTCATGTGACCACGGGGATACTGAAATGGTTGGTAGTGAGAAAAACGGTCCTGAGACACTTTTTTTTAGTACTGTTGTAACCTTGATCACTACATGAATGGTCGTAAGTCGAGGACTACCTGTATCTCCAACTGCAATCAGTAAGGACTCTTCTTTAATGGACCTCAGCAATTCTGTGTCTTCAACACTCACAGAGGAACTCCGGCTAATCCTAGTTGGAAAATCCGGCGGTGGGAAGAGTGCCACGGGCAACACCATCCTCGGCCGGAGAGAGTTTGAGTCCACCTTGACGGCAAGGATCACCACCCTGAAGTGCCAAAGGGGGCAAGGAAGCTGGCATGGCATGACGGTCTCCGTGGTTGACACGCCAGCCATGTTTGATTCTGACAACTACAATGAGTTTGTGCGACGTGAGGTCATGGCTTGTGTTGAAGTCTCCCGGCCTGGCCCGCATGTCCTCATTTTGGTAACCCAGACGGGACGCTTCACCGCGGAAGACATGACCGCTGCAAAATGTGTCTGGGATATCTTTGGGGCCGAGTCCGCCAGGCACACGATCGTCCTCTTCACCTGCGTGGAGGATTTGGGTGGGGACCCCCTGCAGGAGTACGTCCAAAAGTCCGACAACAAGAATCTGCAGGCACTGATCCGGCAGTGCGGCAACCGCTTCTGCGGGTTCAACAACAAGGCGGTGGGAGACGAGCGGGAGAGCCAGGTGTTGGAGCTGATGGAGATGGTGCAGAGAACCATTTTGGAGAACAGGGGGAGATGCTATGTCAACCAGCTATACTTGGAGCCCAACTTATGTGACCAACGCATCGAGCGGTTCTTGCTTCAGAACAAAACGGCCCGGAGAAAATCGGAGAGAAGTTGGCTGCGTAACCGTTATTGTGTTGCCGGTGTCATTGCGGGTATTGGGTTTGTCATTGTTGCCGGTGTCATTGTGGGTATTGTGTTTGTCATTGTTCTTGTGATATATTTTTCCTAAGGTGTTCTCCTTTCTAAACGTCCGATTGTCGTACGTGCAATAAAAAGGCTGTTGGAAATTGGCGGTTGTGCATTTGTATACAGCAAGAGTTCTAGAAAGTGTGTCCGCACAAGTGAACTAAGTTTCATCGTGGATATGCGGACTCTAGGTAGCTCGTGAAGCCCCACACAGAGACAGACACACACACACACACACACCAGGTCCATGGAAAAATTGTCTTCTACAAAGCCGGTCCGTGGTGGCCAAAAGATTGGGGACCATTGGTATACAGCACAGGTGCGAAAGTCGATTGCGTTGCGAGCCTGACTGTGTCTATCGTGACATATTCTGCCTTTGCCGATCCATATCCGCCCCGCCTGCCACCTGTTCGACATCCCTGGACAGCCCTACAGGTAATCCTCCATTTACAACCATCCATTTAGTGACCGTTCAGAGTTACGACAGCATCGGAAGAGTGATTTGCGACTGTTTTTCATGCTTAATGACCGTTGTAGTATACCTGCTGTCATATGAGGCTCTTGACAACTGACTTATTGGCAATGGGAAAGACGGACTCATTTAACAACTGCATTTCTGTCTTACCAATGGCAGCGAGTCACTTCATCGCTGTGGCAAGAAAGGGCGTAAAATGGGGCAGAACTCAAGAACGGCCCTAGAGGCGGAAAATCCACGAAAGACGCTAAATACTCATTGCAGGAACCCACACATAAGGAGCTAAACTGTGAAGAAGGATTACCGGTAATTCGTGGTTTAGCAGCCACAATTGAGTCCAAATTTCCAGTTGTTCAGTGGGACATTTGTTAGGTGAGCTTTATCTCATTTGCGGACCTTCCTTGCCTCCGTTGTTAAGTGAATCACTGCCATCATTAAGTTAGTCACCTGGTCATTAAGCGAATCTGACTTTGCTCATCTGAAGATTACACGAATCGTGTCATCTTTACACCCTTGGTAGAACCGGGTGGCAGTCATTCGTGTGAGAAATGTTTCACTTAGTGACGTCAATGTTTGAGCTCCATTGTGGTCCGAAGTTTAGGATTTCTGGGTTTCAAAGGAGCGGGATTGTGGCAGTTAAGTGTCTTCTGTCGTTCGGTTGAGAGATATATTGTAAAATTCCCAACCTGAAAGAGAAATCATTGGTAGTCCTCTACTTACGACCACAATGGGAACTGAATGATCCATCACTAAGTAAGACAATGGTTTGGTGAGCTTTGCCCCATGTTACGGCCTTCCTATTGGTAGCCCTCAACTTATGGCCCCGAGGGAGCCCAAGTGTTCCATCACTAAGTGAGACAATGGTGAAGTGAGCTGCGCCCCGTGGTACGAGCTTCCTCGATTGAGCTGCTAAGTGAATCCCTGCCCTGGTTCAGTTTGTATCACGGTGGTTATAGGGAAGAAGGCTCCCCCGTTGACTCATTGGTTTGTCGGAAGATCGCAGAAGGGGATTGTGTGATCCCAGGACACGTAACCGTCGTAAATATGAGTCATCTCAAAGGATTGGGGAGAGTCAAAGGATTCTGAAGGTCCACCCGGGCTGGAAGTCCCCCCCCCATCCAAACTCAGTGCCCCCACTTTCCTAGCTAGTGTTACAGCAGCCTAGTTAGAATAGTTAGAATAGAGTTGGAAGGGACCCTGGAGGTTATTTAGTCCAACCCTCTGCTCAAGCTGGAGAAACTAGTCTCTTCTTCAAAACTCCAGTGAGGAGCACTCACGATTTCTGAAGGTAAGCTATTCCACAGGTTAATTGTCCTCCCTGTTAGGAAGTTTCCCCTTCATTCCAGGTTGCTTCTCTCTTTGGTTAGTTTCCATCCATTGTTTTTTGTCTCCTGCCGAGATCTCCCGCCTGGGATTTAACCTCTTGGAATTTGGGCCCTTCCTGGGAGGAGTCCCACAGGAGGGTGTGATCTACCCCATGTTTCATCTGGGTCTCCTTTGGGGGAAGCCCCTGCTGGGATGACCTCGGAGGTCTTCTAGTCCAGCCCCCTTCTCAAGATGGAAACCCTTACAGAATTATATAATAACAGAGTTGGGAGGGACCTCGGAGGTCATCTAGTCCAACCCCCTGCTCGGGCAGGAAACCCTAGAGTCCATTTCAGACAAGTGGCTGCCCAGTCTCTCAAACAGACATGAAGATTTCAGCTGGAGGCCCGAGGAGCTCTGGGTGAAGAAAAACACACTTTTGCTCTCAACTTCACCCTGAGGAGGGGCTGGGCTGGATGACCGCAAGGTTCCCTTCCAGCTCTGGGATTCTGCGGTTCTAACCAACCGGAGCCTCTTCTGCTCCGCTTGTCCTCCCTAGTCTGTCTCTCAGTCCCCTTCTACCCCCTCCCCACGTCCTCCTTCCCGAGTCTCACCCCTCACCGGATGCCCATTTCAGCCCACCCATCCTGCCCTCCGGACAATGCAGGCAAGCCGCCAGTAGAAAGCGAAAGTGGGGGCGGGGATGGCGAGAGGGCTCTGCGCTGCCCGGCAATCACGTGACTGAAGAAAAGTCACCCCCCCCCATTGCCCCAAAGCAGCCAACCCCTGCCCAGTCACGTCCAACGAGATGGGAGGGGGAGACCCGGTTTGCCAAGCGGGGCGTTGTTCTCCCCTTATGTTTGAAATGCAGAAGGATGGCTGTTTGCGCTAAGCATTGGAGACCCCCCCCCCACACACACACAACGCTCGACCCCGGGGTAGCCGTTACTTATGGCAAAGGGGTGGGCAGTGGAACATGGGCTCCCCCGTCCCTCCCCTCTAGGCAGTCCAGATCTGCCACTCGGGGGGTCAGGGCATCACTTGCAACTCGTGAGGAGGATGGGTGCTGTTTCTCCCCTTCCCCTGAAGTTTTAGGCTGCCGTTTCTGAACTGATTGAGGTGTGGGGGGGGTGAAGAGCGGAGAAAGTTGAAAAGCAGGGCTCTCCGGGAGAGCAAATCTCAATGAGGACTAGTCGCAAACAGCGATCCTTCTGCATTTCAAACATAAGGGGAGAATAACACCCATCTTGGCAAACCGGGTCCCCCACATTTCGTTGGACGGGACTGGGCGGGCGTGGGCTGGTTTGGGAGAATGGGGGGGGTGACTTTTCTTCAGTCACGTGATTGCCGGGCAGCGCAGAGCCCTCTCGCCACCCCCGCCCCCACTTTCGCTTTCTACTGGCGGCTTGCCTGCATTGTCCGGAGGGCAGGATGGGTGGGCTGAAATGGGCATCCGGTGAAGGGTGAGACTCGGGGAAGGAGGACGTGGGGAGGGGGTGGAAGGGGACTGAGAGACAGACTGGGGAGGACAAGCGGAGCAGAAGAGGCTCCGATTGGTTAGAACCGCAGAATCCCAGAGCTGGAAGGGAACCTTGCGGTCATCCAGCCCAGCCCCTCCTCAGGGCAAAGTTGAGAACAAAAGTGTGTTTTTCTTCACCCAGAGCTCCTCGGGCCTCCAGCTGAAATCTTCATGTCTGTTTGAGATTGGACAGCCACTTGTCTGAAATGGACTCTAGGGTTTCCTGCCCGAGCAGGGGGTTGGACTAGATGACCTCTAAGGTCCCTTTCCAAATTTCTATGATTCGGTAAGGGTCTCCTGCTTGAGGAAAGGGTTGGACTAGAAGGTCTTCCTTCCTTCCTTCCTTCCTTCCTTCCTTCCTTCCTTCCTTCCTTCCTTCCTTCCTTCCTTCCTTCCTTCCTTCCCTCCCAAAGTGAATCCGGAAGAGTTAGAAAGGAGGATTGGAATCGCGCGCGTCGTCTCTTCAGGTTGCTCGGCCGAGCCAGGAGCGCAACGAAGGCTCCTTCCGACTCCTCACCCTCCTGTTGCAGCTGGAGAGCGGCGGCTGCGTCTGGAGCTTTGGGGGTGGGGCATCAGGCATCGGGTGGGTGGGTTGTTCTTGTGGGAGGAAGCCCCCTTGGAGAGAGAAGAGGGGAGAGGTCTCTGCTCTGGGTCGCCAAGAGATGCTTTTCAAAAGAAGTTGGGGGTTAATGTTCGAGCCGCGTCCCTTAGCCATAACAGAAACAATATTTATATCTAAATAGGAGCCTGGACGCCCCAAAGGGTTAAATTCCACCCAAACAGGACGCTAATTTTGGGTTTTTTGCGGGGGGGGGGGTGAAGGGTTTGTCGGACTGCCCAGCCCACCATATCCTATCCAGAGTTTCTGAACTTCTCCACCCTGAGGGTCAAAGGGCATGTTTTGTGTTTGTAATCGGTTAACTAACAAAGTTCCTTGGTCTTTTCCTTGGGTTGATTTGCTCTCTTTTAAAACGAGGTGCAGGTTGATTCGCTTTGAACATTCCTACTGATAAGCAGACTAGATAAGAAAAGTTAGCACAAATAGGGAACTCCCAACTCTATAAACAACCTTTCCCCCCTCCCCCTCCCAATGAGGCCCCTTTGGACCTCGGACCTCATTTTAAGGAACATGTGGCTATTATGGGAGGCGAATATGGGAGGTGTTTGACTGCAGCAGATTCCCTGAAGGGGAGGTGATATCTCATTTCCTCTTGCAATTTTCTCTGTTTGTGTTCGGTATAAAAGTGAGGGAAACAAGGGGCTCTGGGTTTTCTCTCTTACTTTTTCACAGAGAGACCCCGCTTTAGCAGGGGACCCTAATACATTGTTTTTAAATGATCTTCCGACTCGGTGGCTTGGTGGGAAGGTAAACTGAGGCACAATCCTGAGCAGGGGTGTCCAACTGGATTTCTTTGAGGGCCGCATCAGCATTGTATTTCGCTTCCTCGGGACGGCGGCAGGACAGGGGGCAATGGGACGGGGCTGGACGGATGCCTCCTTCAGCACCCTGCCAGCCAAAACAGGGCACAGGGGGGAGTCTGCATGCGCCCCCCTGCACCTCGATTTCACTCTCCATGGCCTTCTGCAGCACTCTGCTGGCGTTTTTTTTTTTGTCCCATTTTTTGTCCCGTTTTCGGCCAGCAGAGGCACCACTGGCCGCTCCTTTGATATTTCCAGGCTGGCCCCATGGGCTGGATTTAAGCACCCCATGGGCAGGATCCAGCCCATGGACCTTGAGTTTTACACCCCTGACCTCGAGCCAGTTTTGCCTCTCAACCCTGATGGACAAAAGCAGAAATGCCACAGAGAGCTGCTGGTTTCTTTCTTTTTTTTTTAAAGGGGGGGGGGGGAAAGACCTGGATAGCCAAAGCCCCTCCCCCCTCGGAATCCCGTCCCCCAGTTTAAGCACTGGGGCTGCATCTGAACCCAGTCCTTTCTTCCCTAAATCCAAGCAACGTAACAGGGTTCATGTCAAACTTGGGTGAATGGACGGGAGGAAAGCTGGCTGTAAATGGGCTGGGGGAGGGGTTGGGGAAGGTGGGGCCAAGGGTGGGATCCTAAAATGGCTATGGGTCCTCCTGTGATCCAGGAGTTCCTTCCTGACCAATGAAGACACCTGGGGGATGCCATTCCCAATACACCTGGACTGGATAGGTGGCCATGACATTCCTTGGCTGCCTCATCCCAAAGCTTCTCCCCCCGCCCCAAAAAAGGCCACAGGACTTCGTTTTTTTCCCTTGAAGACATTTCGCTTCCTATCCCAGAAGCTTCTTCAGTTTTGACTGATAACGGACTACACAGCTTTAAAAGAGACTGGAAACCATTTGTGGACTTTCTGCAGGCTGAATGTAATAACGGATGGTTAAGAGAGGGACTTGAAGAGTAGTGCAATGTTTAGCTCAACCTCTTGTCTGCGTTTTCTTCTTTTTTATATATACATTTATACACACACACACATGGATGGGATTACCATTTTGGCTATGTGCCCTCCTGTGATCCAGGAGCTCCTTCCTGACCGATGGAGACACCTGGGGGATGCCATTCCAAATACACCTGGACTGGATAGGTGGCCATGACATTCCTTGGTAGCTTCATCCCAAAGCTTCACCCCTCTCTCCTCCCCCTTTGGTCTTCCTTCTCCTCCATTAATTCCTCCTACCAAAAGAGGCTTCTTGAACTAACCCTGGCTTGGTTTTTGCTTCCCATTAGAAACCCTGAAGATCGGCCATGGATGCCATCAATATGGGTGCAGCCGAGTCAGGTAAATCACGGTTAGGAGAAGGGTGGGATGAGCCATCTTATTTAAGCCTCTTTATTGCAGCATGGACCAATAGGAATTGGAATGGAATTAGAATGAACAGAATTCAGAATGGAACGGAACAGAACAGAACATGGAACGGAATGGAATAGGGAATGGAATGGAATAGAATAAGGAATGGAACGGAATGGAATAGGGAATGGAATGGAATAGAATAAGGAATGGAATGGAATGGAATAAGGAATGGAATGGAATGGGACAGGACGGGACAGAACAGAACAGAACCGAGTGGGCAGTGATGCTGCCTATCCCGCATTTTTTCTAACTTACCAAGAATTAGATTGTGGTCTACTCTGTCAAATGCCTTACTGAGGACATAGTAAATTATATCCACCACATTTATTTAGTCTCCTCATTTTTTTCAACTTTGTCAAAGAAGCCAATAAGGTGTGTCTGGCACGATCAGTTTTTGGCCAACTCTTATTGGCTTTGCGTTATGACCTGGTTTGCCTCTAGCCGTTTGCAGATTCATTGCTTGGTTATCTTTTCCAGAATCTTCCAGGCTGTTAGGCCTGTAGTTTCTGGATCCCCTCCCACCTTTCTTTAAAGATGGGGACCCCATCAGCTCTTTCCCAGTCTTTAGATAGTTCCCTGGTGATCCAGGTTCTTTGAAAAATATGTGTTAGGGGTTCGGAGATCACACCTGCCAGCTCCTTCAGAACTCTGGGACGTAATATCTCAGATCCCGGTAATTTACCGTACTTTTCTGTGTATAAGACACCCCCATGTATAAGACACTCATGTTTCATGTAGTTTCTTTTTTTTTCAAACAAAGGTTTTTTTTTTTTTGTTACAAATTTTAAATTCTTTTGTAAACAAAGTGTTGCCCGGGTTTTCCCCTTTAACATTCTCTCATACCATAATTCATTTTACATCTTATTTCCATTTCCAATTTTAGCCATATTATTTTCTTCCCATATTTTCCATCTTAAATTTATTTTTTTCTTAACACATAAACAATATCATTATTTGCTCCTTCAGAAATAAACCACATTTATCATTTCATATTCTATTTTCTATAGGTAGCATATATCCTCAAATTCAATTTTTATATAAGCATTTTATTTAATTAGTTATCCACAATTAATAATGTTAATGTAATTTCCTCTCATCTTAATTCACTACTTATCATTAACAGTATTAACATATTTCATTTTATTCTACTAATATATCCCTTCTTTCCTTTCCTCCTTTTCTAACCATTTCCTCTTAATTCACCTTACTCTTTAATGTTCCACTTTTCATTAATTTTTTAGTTGTCCTTTTATCCCATGTTCTTAGATTCCTTTCCCCGCTTTTTTCCTTTTTATATGTATTATGCCGTTTCTTCTGAATCTTTTCTATCACTTTTTTTAATTAAACAATTTTTATTTGTTTTTGAACAAGGACAAACAAATATAAAAAAACCATCTTCCATTACAAATTGTAGAAAGTGTGTCAATTGGTTACAGTATTCTCTTCCATAGTCCCCACCTACTTTTCATATCAAATCGCATATTTTAAATTCCCCTGTATTCATGTATATCACAATTATTATATCTCAACCTTAATTTGACTATAATTGTTTTTACAAATCTAGAATAGGATTACATGATAACATTCCATTAAATCATCCTAAAATCATCCAATCACAATACATCTTTATAACATATTCTAGATAAAGCTTTTAAACCTCCTCTCATAATCTCTATATATTGTTTATATAAAATTTCATATTATCAAACTATAATCCTCTTCACCTCCTTTCTCCTCCTCCCGCTCTTCCTCCTTCCTCTCCCTCTTCATCTCCTCCTCCCCTCCTCCCTGTCCTGATTCCCTTCCCCTTCTCCCCCTCCGGCTTCCCTCCCCCTTCCTCCTTCTCTTCCAATTCTCCCCCTTCCTTCCTCCTCCTCCTGTCCTCCTCCTTCCTCTCCCTCTTCATCTCCTCCTCCCCTCCTCCATGTTCTGCTCCCCTCCCCCTCCAACTCCCCCTCCTCTCTTCTACCTCTCCCTCCCCTTCTGCTCCTCACCCTGTTCCTCCTCCTTCCCCTCTTTCCTCCTCCTTCCTCTCCCTCTTCATCTCCTCCTCCCTGTCCTGCTTCCCTCCCCCTTCCTCCTTCTCTTCCAATTCCCCTTCCTCCCTCTTCCCCCTTCTTCCTCTCCCTCTTCCTCTCCTCCTCCCTGTCCTGCTTCCCTCCCCCTTCTCCCCCTCCGGCTTCCCTCCCAATTCCTCCTTCTCTTCCAATTCCCCCTCCTTCCTCTTCCTCTTCCTCTCCTCCTCCCTTCCTCCTTCCCTTCCAACTCCCCCTCCTCTCTTCCACCTCTCCCTCCCCTTCTGCTCCTCACCCTGTTCCTCCTCCTTCCCCTCTTTCCTCCCTTGGCTCGTGCCACTGCATCCACTGATCCCAATTAAGCAATTGGATGATATTATTTTATTCCAATTTATTCAAAAACGGTCTGATAAAAATGGGGTACTCTCTTCACAGAGGGAACCCCAAACATCAACTTGCATTCTCTTATATAATTGACACATCAAAGGAATTTTTTTTAAAAAAGTCGAGATTCGGTATGAGAAACACATCCTCCCATTTGCACAGAAAATTACACAAAGTGAAACATGTTACATAGAATACCATACAGGTAGTCCTCGACTTATGACCACAATTGAGCACCCGATTTACGTTGTGAGACATTTCTTAGGTGAGCTTGTGGCCCCCTTTTACGACATTTCTCCTCACTGTTGTTCATTAAATCCCCGCGGTCATTCAACTCCCCCCCCCTGGTCGTTAAGCTTCCTTGGTCGTAAAAAAGGATTGGGTACCACACACACACACACACCAGGCCACTGCTACCGTCATAAATGTGAGTCCACGGTCAAGCATCCAAATGCCAATCACGTCAACATGGAGAATGCTGCAAAGACCATAAGTGTGAAAAATGGTCGTAAGTCACATTTTTTCCCATGCCGTGGTAACTTTGAGCGGTCGCTAAATGAGAGAGAGAGAGAGAGGGAGGGAGGGAGGAGAGAGAGGGGAGAGAGAGAGAGAGAGACTGAAAGAGTTAGAGTTGAAATATAAAGAGATTGTCAATCGCCATACTGTTAGATTGATAGGCAATTATAGACTATCTTGATTATATCCTCCGAAGAAAGAATATGCTTCTGGATGGTTGAGAAAAAGATCAAACTTCATTCCATGGAAGTTCATAGGGAGGGATTTCTTTCTACGATGGGCTTCTTGGGTCAACAGTGAATATCAGTTATCAAAAACGTAGGTAGAAAATTAAGCAGACAATAGGCAATTACAAAAAGGGAAGACAACTTTCTGAATTCTGTTTCTTTGCACTTAGTGACATAAACAGACTAATGTTCTGAAAACCTGACCTAAATTAATATATATTTTAAATAGCTGTAAAGCTATGCTGAAAAGTTGTTCTCAAGGTATTGTGATGAATTCAATAAAAAGAAGGGAATTCTTGATGAATTTAAGGAGAAATGAGAGTATTGGATTGTAAATGGACAAATAAAGTTACCAAACAAAGAGAATATTTGCACCTCAGGGTTGAAATGAGATGTTCTCTCTTACTCTTTCCTCTTCCTCTCTTCTCTCTCTGTCTCTCTCATCCTCTTTCTCTTTGTCTCTCTTCTCTTTCTCCCTCCTTCTTTTCCATTCTTCTGTCACTTTCTCCCTCCTTCTCTCTCCTCTTTGTCTCTTTCTGTCTCTCTCACCCTCTTTCCCTTTGTCTCTCTTTCTCCTTCTTTCCCACTCTTCTGTCACTTTCTCTCTCCTTCTGTCTCTCTTCCCTCTTTTTTCTTCCTCTCTTCCTCTCTCCCACTTTTTTATCACTTTCTGTCTACCGCCCAACCTGTCCCCATACTTATCCTCGACTGATCATGTTTGCAATAATTTACCTTTTCTAAATAGGCGCAGTTCCCTTACTGGACCCCTCGCTCACTCAAACACACACACACACGCACAAAACCATTCTCCATTCCAATTCAGATCCTATAAATCAATTGTTCTGTAAAACATCTGTGAAAAAAACTCAGGTGCTCAGGCATGAAAATGTGCCACTCAAACACTAGACTTTTCCGCACACACTGACAAAAAATTAGAGGGAACATTGGCAGGAGGCTGACTCGGTAAACCGCTTAGAGAGGAACTTAAAAGCAATATGAAGGAGTGTATAAATGCTATTGCCATCGCTGTAGATACACCGAGACCAAACCAAGCAGGGCAGATAAATATTGATAATATTGATAATGGGATAATATGGAAAGAAACTTGACCAATAGACATAAATTAAACTCCTCTCCTCTTTTCGGAAATTGAATTTACTCAAATGTACAGTAGGCCAGAACACACCTTTGTATCGACTAGTTAGAGAGACTTCTGACTCCTGTATAAGGTCACCTATGCTGCGATTGGTTGCCACAAATAAAAGGGGGCGTTTCCCTTTTTCCCGCCTTTTTCTTCCCTTGTCTTTGGTATGCCGTTTTATTTTACCTCAGGGTGTGCCCGGGTGCCTGACTAACTTGTATTGTTTCTCTCTGGAGGATGACAAAGATCTCCATGAATTAGACAAGAAGTCTTTAAAATGCTCCAAGGGTCTCCGGTTTCTTCTAGAAAGCTGCTGCAGAACTCCATGACATTTTGTCTTGTCTTAGTACCTTCTCTGATCTCATATCCACCGCATACCTTATTTTGTCTTATCCTCTCATATCAATATCTTGTCTTGTCGTCTTACCCTATCTCAGGGGTCCCTGGCCTAATCATCATCAGGCTGCATAAGTGGCCAGCTGCCTCTGCATGCATACACAGCCCCACTCACACGAGCCTCATCGCGGGAGCTTGAGGGCCCATTCGTACTAGCCTCATCCCAGGTGCCTGTGGCCCAAGTCGTGTGAGTCTCGCCGCAGGCACCCGCAACCCCAATTGTGTGAGCCTCATCCCGGGCATCTTGGCCCCACTCGCATGAGCCTCATTCCAGGTGGCCGTGGCCCCCGTCGCGCGAGTCTCATCGTGGGAACTTGTGGTCCCACTCACACTAGCCTCAACCCAGCCTCATCCCCGGTGGCCGGGGTCCCAGTCATGCGAGCCTCATCAAGTGAGCCTTGTCATGGGCACTCACAGCCCCACTCACGCAAGCCTCATGCACTTGCCCCTCCCACAAATTCACCCCCTCTTTCCCCCCTCCTGCTGCTCTGGGCTGCCAACTCAGAAAGGTTGGGGACCCCCACCCTATTTCATATTCACTCCATATCTTATCTTATCTAATCATCGCAATCTACTCCATATCCACCACATATCTCACCATCTTTTTCTATCTCATACTCAGGTTGTATCTTATTTTATCTTATCAATTCCAGAGCCATTTAGGAAGGAACAGCTGCCACCAAGAGTGGGCTACGAGGGGTTTGCAACCGGCCCGCGGAAACAGTATGTGAGTACATGTGCACACCCTCCATTTAGCGAGTGCCAGGCACGTATGTACACTGGTCGCGCAAATGCGTGTGTGCGCTGGCCACTCGCGGAGAGCCATTCCCTCTTCCCGCCCCTCCCCCAGTCTGCAAAGCCAGAAACGTTGGGGAACTCTGGTGAAGGGGGGGCGCGATCCTGCTGCCTTTGGGAAAGATGGAGGAAGATCTTCAAAAATGAGAACCTGCTTTTATCACCGGCTTCCAGGAAGGGTGACGAAGACCCCTGGCTGACACTCCCTCAGGCCCATTTTGGCAGGCCAAGGAAAAAGGAGACACGCCGAGGATACCAGAACAGAAAACATATTCTGCATGCCTGCGATGGTTACTTCTCCATTAAAGAAAGGGAAACAAAAATTACAGGGAGTCCTCACCGTTGAAAGTTACAACGGTGCTGAAAAAAGTGACTTAGGACCAGTTTCCACCCTTACAACCATTGCAGCATTCCCATGGTCACATGATCAAAATTCAGATGCTCAGCAATTGACTCATATTTACGACGGTTGCCATGTCCTGGAGTCACGTGATTGCCTCCTTTGACAAGCAAAGTCATTGGGGAAACCGGATGCACTTTAGTTTGAACAATGACGGTGACAAGAAAGGTCACAAAATGGGGCAAAGCTCCCCTCACAAATGTCTCCCATAGCCATAGAAATTTGGGGCTCCGCTGCAGTCGTAGCTGGAGGACCAGCTGCGTGTTGTTTTCGTGACCTGGAGGCAAAACGAAGTCGGGATCCGAACGCTTAAGAGAAGAAGTATCGATACGCTGCGACAAACACATTTCTCAGGCAGGAAAACACCCTAACAAATCCATTTCTCAGGCAGGACAATGCTGGTCTGCAACAGGCACAACAGAATATAAGGAGACCGAGATAACGTATGTAGTTGTGGCTTCGGTATTGCTCTTGGTTCTGCTTTATGAACATCTGGATGTGCTCATCCTGTAAGTTGGGCTCCAGGTACAGCCGGTTGACGTAGTATCTCCCGCCATTCTGGAAAATTGTTCTCTGCACCATCGCCATCAGCTCCGAGACCTGCCTCTCCCGCTCGGCTCCTGTAACCTTGTTGTTGAACCCGTAGAAGCGGTTCCCGCACTGCTGGATCAGGTTGCACAGATTCCTGTTGTCGGAGTGTCGGACGTACTCATGCAGGGGGTCCCCACCCAGATCCTCCACGCAGGTGAAGAGGACAATCATGTGCCTGGCGGATTCGGCCCCAAAGATATCCCGGACACATTTTGCGGCGACCGCATCTTCGGCAGTGAAGCGTCCCACTTGGGTCACCAAGATGAAGACGTGGGGGCCGGGCCGGGAGAAGTCAATGCAAGCCATGATCTCTCGTCGCACAATCTCTGGGTAGTGGTTAGCATCAAACATGGCTGGCGTGTCGACCACAGTGATCTTCATGCCCTGCCAGGTTCCCTGACCGCTTTGGCACTTCAGGGTGGTGGATTTTGCTGTCAAGATGGACTCGAACACCTTCCGGCCAAGGATGGTGTTGCCCGTGGCACTCTTCCCACCTCCGGACTTTCCAACCAGTATCAACCGGACTTCGGTATCGTCACCTGGGAATTTGGAAGACAATGTTACTGAAATGCTGACATCCCCTGTAGCCCTGGAATGCTATTGATCCTTCCCTCTCCTCTTTCTCCTTCCTTCCCTCTCCTTCCTTCCTCCCATCACTTTTTTCTTTCCTTCCTTCTTTCCCTCCCTCCCCTCTCCTTCCTTCCCCTTTCCTCCCCCTTCCTTCCCTCCTCTTTTCCCTTCCTTCCTCCCTCATTCCCCTCCCCTCCCCTTTTTCCTTCCTTCCCACGCTTTTCCTTCCTTCTCCCTCCCCCTTTTCCTTCCCTCCCCCTTTCCTCCCTCCCTCCCTTTTCTTTCCTTCCTCTTCCCTCCCCCTTCCTTCCTCCCTTTTCCTTCCTCCCCTCCCCCTTTTCCTTTCTTCCTCTCCACCCTTCTTCTCTCCCTCCCCCACCCTCCTTCCTTCAATTCGCCCTTTCCTACCTTCCACCTCCTTCCTTTCCCTTCCTCCTTCCTCCTTCTTCCTCCTCTCCATTTTCCTTCCTTTCCTATCTTCCTCCCCTTTTCCTTCCTTCCCACCCTTTTCCTTTCTTCTTTCTCCCTCCCCCTCTTCCTTCCTTCCCTTCCCCTTTTCTTTCCTTCCTTCCTCCCTTCCCTTCCACCACATTCTTTCCCTCCCCCTTTCCTCCCTCCCTTTTCTTTCCTTCCCTCCTCCCTCACCCTTCCTTCCTTTTTCTTTCCTCCCCTCCCTTTTCCTTTCTTCCTCTCCTCCCCTTTCTTTCTTTCCTCTCTCCCTCACCTTCCTTCAACTCCCCCTTTCCTTCCTTCCACCTCCTTCCTTCCCCTTCCTCTCCTCCCTTTTCCCTTCCTATCTTCCTCCCCTTCCTTCCTTCCACCTCCCTCCCCTCTTTTTTCTTTCCTCCCCTCCCCTCTTTCTTTCCTTCCCTCTTCCCTTTTCCTTACTTCCTCATCCCTCCTTCCTTCCCACCCCTTTTTCCTTCCTTCCTTCCCTTCCCCTCCTTCTCCTTTTCCCCTTTCTTTCCTTCTCTCCCTCCTCCAGAGTTTCCAGGGAAAGATCCGGGAGAACTCTGGGATTTTTACCTCTCTCGGCGTCCATCTCTCCTCCAAGGCCACTTCAGATCTCCCACTCCTCAAAATCCCTGCGGGGAGAAAGCAGAACCCAAAGCTTTTTTCTCTTTCTCTTCCTGCTTGTGTTAGGGTCTCAGGGGAGGGTCTGTCCATCCCAGGAGGGCACGGCTGCGCACTGAGGACCCTCTCGGTGGGGTGGCCTCCTCCAACGGTGCCCAGTGAGTTGCACAGCCAGGCTCCCTCGGTGCCTCCCACAGCCGCTCCGCCAGGCTCCCTTTGGAGGAGCAAGACCCAGAGCCCAGCAGAATCCGTCTCTAGCACCTTCTGCCTTAAGAGACCCCAGACCCAATTTCCTGTCCTGCCCATCTTCGGAACCTCACCACAGCCCCCTTTGCAAAGCGGCTACAGGATCTTTGGAGGGACTCCAGCGTAGGGCAGCGGGGTGCGCCAGGCTCCCAGGACCTCCTCCTCGGGGATGGGGGAGAAGACCCCTACCCAATATGCCTCGGTCCTAACAGTCCCCTCCCCGAGTGCGCAGCAAAGCAGCTGCGCCAGGAAGTCACGGAGCCCTGGGAAGGGAGGCGGGGAGGGGCTGGGCGGGGGCTTCTTCACCCTCCCCCTTTCCCCCGCTTGAGCCGCCCCCAGACCCATTTCAGCCCGAAGGAGCTTCCTACCGGATCCAGGAGAGAGACACACAGAGAGAAAGCACTTTTCCCGAACGGAGGATCGCGCAGCGAATGGGCCTGGCGGACGATCGCGGGATCGAGAGCGCAAGAGCCGCCCCCCTCCCTCCCCGCCCCCCGCTGGCCGATTCGCGGAAAGCGCGTGACTCCTGTGAAAGTGAAAGCGAAGCCTGAAAGGAGAGCCGGGCGGGCGGGGCTGCGGAGGAGCAACGGGGAGGGGAGGAGGGGCGATGGAGCAGTCGGGGGGTCACGGCTGGTGTTGCTCTTTCTTTCTTTCTTTCTTTCTTTCTTTCTTTCTTTCTTTCTTTCTTTCTTTCTTTCTTTCTTTCTTTCTTTCTTTCTTTCTCTCTCTTTCCTTCCTTCCTTCCTTCTTTCTTCCTTCCATCCTCCCTTTCTTCCTTCCTTTCTTTCTTTCCCTCCCTTCTTTCATTCCCCCTTTCTTTCCTTCCCTCCCCCCCTCTCTCTTTCCTTCTTTCTTCCATCCATCCTCCCCCTCCCTCCCTCTCTTTCTTTCTTTCTTTCCTTTCCTCCCGCCCTTTCATTTCTCCTTTCTTTCCTTCCCTTTCTCTCTCTCTCTTTCCTTCTTCCTTCCTTCCTTCCTTCCTTCCTCCCTCCCTCCCTCCCTCCCGCTCTTTCTTTCTTCTTTCTTTCTTTCCTTCCTTCCTTTCCCCCCTTGACCCCTTCTTTTGGGGGCAGCCCCTCTAATACTGGAAGTATTAGAAGGACTAGGGGGGAATCCTGTCCCCCCCAGTCCTTCTTTTCTCTAGACTGGCCAAACCCAAATCCTGCAACCGTTCGTTCTTCGTTCTTCGTAAGTTTAGCTTCCAGGCCTTCGATTATCTTAATTGTTCTTCTTTGTGCTTTTCCCAAAGTCTCAACCTCTTTTTTGTAACGTGGTGACCAAAACTCAATGTGACATTTCAGGTCTGGCCTTACTAAAGCTTTACAAAGCGGTACCAACGCTTCACATCTATGTCTTTGTTTATGCAACCGAGGATTGTGTTAGCTTTTTTGGCTGCTGCCGCACACATCGGCCTCCTACACTTCCTTTCAAAGGTCAGGAAACGGGGGCTCCCCCCCCCTTTGAGTCTGTGTCATTTCTTTCATTGGGCCCAAACTAGCCTTTTCATCAACCAAACAACAGGGCTGCCTTCCAAACTCTCCCATTAATAATAATAATAATATATTTATTTCTTAGCCGTACCCTCTCCCGAAGGACTCGGGGCGGCGTACAACAAAACATACGAAATAAATATGTAAACAAAACAAACATATAGCAAAGACATACACTGAAACATACACAAGGAGGAGGTCGATTGATAAAAACAATTAAAATACAGAATATAAAACCCCTAGAAATTAAATATAATTAAAATACCCAGTTAAAAAAAAACCCGTCAGGAGCGATATGGTTAGATCAAAGTTGAGCCAGGCCAGCTGCTTGGAATAGGTGGGTCTTAGAGCTGCAAAGTGTCCAGAAAGACACAAACCTGGATGGGAAAGGAGCAGATGCAACCTACGGTGTGTGTGTGTGTGTGTGTGTGCCTTTTCTCTCATGTAATAAAACAAAGCTTTCATTGCACACTAAATTATTTTATTGCTTGCTTTGTTGATTTCCGATACAATCATCCCATAACCCGTATACCCAAGCCTTGATTTCTGCACCCTGGAGAAAGACTTCACCATACAGGTAGATCTCAACTTATGACCACAATTGAGCCGAAAATTTCTGTTGGTCAGTGAGACACGTGTGGAGTGATCTCCCACCTTTTAAAAACCTTTCTCGCCACATTTGTTAAGGGAATCCCTGGGGTTCTTAAATGAGTAACATGGTTGTTAAGTGGATCTGGCTTGTCAGAAGGTTAGAAAAGGGGATCACGTGGCCTCGGGACACTGCGACCGTCATAAATATAAGTTGGTTGCCAAGGATCCAAATTTTGATCACGTGGCCGCGGGCATGCTGCAAAGGGCATGAAACTGAAAAACTACCGCATTTTTCGGAGTATAAGACGCACCTTTTTCCCTCAAAAAAGAGGCTGAAAATCTCGGTGGGTCTTATACACTGAATATAGTATTTTTGCCTCCCAAAACCCCGCCCCCTTCACCAAAATGGCCATGCAGAGCCTCTAGGAAGCTTTTAGAGAGCTCCTGGGGGCTTTTGCTCAGAAATGAGCAATTTTACCAACCACCACCACCCCAGCCCCCAGCAGCATTCTGTAAGCTTCCTAAAGGTTATCCATGCCCTTTTTTAAAAATGAAAAACAAATCCATTTTTGCAAAAAATGGGCAGTTTTTTCATCATTCCCTCCCCCGCCCCCCGCCCTCCCAGGAATCGAGCTTTTGGGAGCTGGCCTGTTTTTGGGAGGTTTGCAGAGTGCAAAAACTTTTTTAGAAAATTTTCCTCTTCAAAACCTTGCTGCATCTTATACTCCGGTGCGTCTTATACTCCGAAAACTATGGTAAGTCACATTTTTCAGGGCTGTTGAAACTTTGAACGGTCACTAAACAAACGGTTGTAAGTTGAGGACTAGCTGTCATTGCCCTTTTTTGAGCTGCCTGAAATCTTGTCTACTTTTCTTTCTACTTTTCAAATGCATATTATATGTCGCGCGTGGTCTCCTTCCTAGGGATGCTGTCTTCCTAGATGGCCGAGGGTGCTCCAGGTCGGGAGAGACCCCACAGAAGGAACGGCCTCCCATAGATTAGTGACCTGCGTACGGGTTTTTTTTTGCCAGAAAGGGCATGCACAGTCTTTAGGAGGCTTGTAGAGTGCTCCTGGAGGCTGGTGGTGGGGTGGGGCGGGCAAACACAAGCAAAAAAACGGCCCGTTTTTCACTCGTTTTTGCCCCTCCCCAGCCCCCAGGAGCAATTTGCAGCCTTCCCAAACTCTCTGAGCATCTGTTTTTGCAAAGGGGGAGAGGGTTTTGGGAAACAAAAAACGCTGTATTTAGTGTATAAGACGCACCCAGATTTTCACCCTCTTTTTTGGGGGAAAAAAGGTGCGTCTAATACTCCAAAAAATAGAGTATGTATGTATGCATGTATTTATTTATATCCTTAGCCAAAGTGCCTCATCCCTGACTTGAATACTTTCGTTCAATACCACTAAAAAAAGAAAAAAAAAGAAAAAAACCAAGAAAAAACCCAGCATGGTTCTACAAAGAACTCTCAGATCCACCGAGAGAGAGAAAAGAAAGACAAGTAAAAAAAATAAACTGGAGTGAGGGACACGTCACTGAGACAGAATGCCAGCAGCTTGTTGTGGCTTGTTGGCCACTGGCCCCTCCAGCAGCCAAATCAGAGGAGGAGGAGGAGGCGGCGGCGGTGTGGAGTCAGGGTCAGCATCAGGGCAACTTGAGAGGGGGAAGAGGGAATGGAGCTGGCAGAGAGAGAGAGAGAGACAGAGGTGGAGCCTGAGCTGTCCGTCAGCTCTCAAATGGAGAGTCAACAGTCCCCAGGTCTGGAGGTGGCTGATGAGGAAGAGGAGGAACAGCTGGGTCCAGTGCCTGATACGTGGATGTACAGAGAGCAGAGGAGAGGAGAGCAGTGGAAATCTATGGGCCGGTCCTTGGGACGGAAGAACCACCGCTGCTAGTGAAGTCCCCCGCTAACTCTGGGGATCAAAGGCAGGGGGCGGAGATGAAGAGATGTGTCAAACAACTATTCAACTTCCAGCCAGCACTTCCTGTTAGCCGGCAGTGAGAGAGAAACTTTTCGCCGGGGCTGCTGAAACTCGTAATAAAGGAATCATGGATTTGACTATGGAGGGTTTGTCATGCTTGGAGAGCTGGGTCAGATTCAGAACACAGCTAGCCCGAATCTGCAAAAAGTGAAGTCAGGAAAGTTAAGGCTTTGGACGAAGTAAGACTTGCAACCAATTTCAAAAACAACTGACAAAAAGTTTCTTCCGACACATAATAAAACAAGGAAAAAGTCACGGCTAAGAATTCTGTGGATGACCAGTACCTTGGCTGCTGCAGCTTCAACTCTTTCATGGGTTGCAGCCAAGGTACTGGTCATCCACAGAATTCTTAGCCATGTCGAGTGGAATCCTTTGGAGACCCAAGACCTGTCCGAGGAAAGAGAAACTGTGGAAGGACATGAAGGAGATAAAAATGAGTAGATGGGCCCTGCTCTGCATCTGGTTCTGAGACCTCCTCCTCAGAGCCTTCTGCAGACCCTGATGGTAACCCAAGCACCCCCTCCATCTCCTCAACACAACACCGGTGGCTTACCTGTCCTGACCATGGGAAGAAATCACCATGGACTTTATAGTAGAGCTACCAGAGAGTGGGGAAAACACGGTCAAAGCAAGCCCACTTTATAGCCTGTTCCAGTCTCCCGTCAGCCCATAGGCTAGTCAAACTATTCATCAAGCACATTTCAGGCTACATGGTGTACCCTGGAGGATCATCTTTGACCTAGAAGGTCCAATTAATGGCTATGTTCTGGAGAGAGTTTGTAAAGTCCATTGCATCCTCATGAGGGCTTAGTTCTGTATTTTATCCGAGTACAAATGGAGCTGTGGAACGCACAAATGTAATAGTTGAACCATATTTAAGATGCTGCATAAATTATCAACAAACCAATTGGGCAGACCTGCTGCCCTTTGCCAAAGGGGCACACAATAATGCAGTGCACAGTAGCACCGGACTAACCCCTTTCCAAATCACCAATGGCATGGAGTTGGTCCCCATGCCCTAACTCCCTAGGAGCCACCTTCCTCTGTGATCTTAAAGGAATGGATGGAGTCACTGAAGAAGGCATGGGAGAACACCAAAAGAGCTCTTCAGGAAGCAGCAAAGACATGCAAAGCACAAACCGATAAGCATTGGCTCCCCCCAAATCCCTTCCAAATAGGGAACAAGGTTTACCTCTCGACTAAGTACTTGAGGCTGAAACTCCCCTGCAAAAAGTTTGGGCCGAACTTCATAAGACCTTTTCCCAATCATGAAAGTTATTAATCCTGTCACGGTGGAGTTGAAGCTTCCCTGCCTGTTAGGGGAAGCACATCCAGTCTTCTGCAGCAGTTTGTTAAAGCCCTCAATAGACTCCCAACCGAGGCCAGTGGACTGGGCAGCTCCAAAACCGATTGTAGTGCAAGGGGAGATGCATTACAGAACAAAAAGAATCCTAGATTCTAGACTGTATAAGGCCATGATGGCGACCTATGGCATACGTGCCACAGGTGGCACACAGAGCCCTCTCTGCAGGCACTATTGCCCCAGCTCAACTCTACTGCGCATGTGTGTACACCTCCAACCCACCAGCTGGTTTTCGGGCCTCTGTCACACATGCAGGGGATGTGCATGCATGCGTGAGGGGCATGCAGGGGTCATGCACACAAGTTGGGCCCATGTGGAGGTTACATACTTGTACGCGGGGGGTGGGGCACACAGGGGTTAATGCATGCATGCATGGGGGCCAGGGCATGTGGGGGTCACTTGCACGCATTTCATGCGCAGAGGTGGAGCGCACACAGGGTGCGGGGTGCACACGGGGAGCACACGTTAGCCATCACTGATATAAGGGAAGACTACAATACCTAGTGCAATGGAAAGGATCCCCGATATCCAAAGTTACACGGGTAAAGAGCTGGGACGTAAAGACAGATTGGTTAACTAAACGATTTCACGATAAATACCCTCAAAAACCAAAAGCATCTCCGGGGGTGAGGATGGCGAGGTGGTTGATTGAACCC
Source organism: Natrix natrix natrix (assembly GCA_029891615.1). Classification (NCBI taxonomy): domain Eukaryota; kingdom Metazoa; phylum Chordata; class Lepidosauria; order Squamata; family Natricidae; genus Natrix; species Natrix natrix. The sequence goes on from JAKRSK010002765.1 coordinate 108,718, forward strand.
CAATTGACTTCCATTTGCATCTTCCAGGAACTTCACTCAAGTTAAGGGGGAAGGCCCGACTGTCAACTCTGAAGCGAACCTGGCTGAAGCCGTCTTTTGCTGCCTCCTACAAGCCCTGAGATGGGGAAGGGAGGGGGAAAGTAGATAGACCTGCTTGGCCTTCGAAACAAAAAAGTTTTACTGTGGGAGCCAAGGCCATCTGAGCAGGTGGCTGTGAGAGGAAGAGAGGAGTGACCCAGCAACCTCTACTGACCATGTGACTGATGACATCGGGAAGGGGGAACTTTTACTTTTCAATAGGTGAAAAAATGTGCGAACTTTCAGAGTTAGTTTTCACCCGATATGTTGCATGCAATAAACATGTTCTTTGAGGAATCTACCAGCCTTGGAGTTCTGCTTTCAATGGGTGCCTTATTCAGAATGCTGACAGTTAAATTAGAAGACCCCCTTTGTCCCTTCCACCTCTGTTGTTCTGTTAAAGGCCCTGAGGGTAGATGGGACCAAGCTTTCTGGATTATGCTTTAGTTTCAAGAAGAAAGTTCCAATCAACCATTCAGATCTGATTCCTATTTAGGATCTTTCAGTCAAAGAACCCCCTCCACACACCCATCTCCCACCTCCATCGCAGAAACTCCCTCTTGCTCACACCGCACAGGGCCCAGGCAGAGCTGTGGGAATTGATTTATTCCGGGGGAGTTGCAGAGGTTGGTTCCAACAGTTCGCACTGGTTCGGCCGAACCGGTTGTGGTTTGCTGGCCTGGATCGCTGGAACCGGCAGTGATCTCTCTCTCATTCTCTCTCTCTGTCTCTAACACACACACACACACACACACAAACACACACACCTCTTCCATTCCTCTTTCTGGGCTGAAGATGGGTGAGAAAATGAAACACGGGTCAAGGTTTAGGCTTGATTGTTAGCTTTTTAACATGGTGCATACACAACCTTTAAAAAAAAAAGCCATTGGAGTCCCTTTATAATTGCCAACCAAATTGCCAAGCAAATCAGTTCAGATTCATTCTTTCTTCCAAGCAAGGAGAGAAGTGGTGAGCAGAAATCAAGACACAAAGCAAGATCCATATGGAAAGGAGGTTCTACATATTTGCCAGGAGGGGAAAAACACTTTGCATAGGTATTTTGCATGTTGCACTTGGTCTCCTTCCTAGGAATGCTCCCTCCCTAGATGGGGAGGTTGTCAGAGGCTTCCTATCCAGGTCAGAAGGAGACTCCACAGAAGGAAAGGCATCCCCACAGGAGTTAAGAGGCCTATAGTTCTTTTTTTAAAAAAAACAAAATTTTATTGGTTTTAAAAAGAATATACAAGGAAAGGGGTAGTGGATGAAATACAAATTTTGACAGTTACATTATGCAGGAGATGGCCCTCCCCCCCATTCTCATAACTTTCATTTGTTAATACATTAGATTGTTGTTACTTATTAATATTTTGTCAGCATATAAACTTTTATCTTAGAATAATTTCAATCATTTTATATCAAACAGATTTTCAAGTTCATTTTTGTGATCTGAGTTTTCTCAGTGTTGCCTCTTCTCCCCCCCCCCCCTGGCAGAGCTCCGGCACCTCCCATGTCCTGTATGTCCGGTGTAGTGTCATCAGGTTTATCCAGGAGGACTTAATTTTTTTCCATAAAGGCCTCAGCCTCAATAGTTGTATTAATTCTAACTCTCCTGTCCTCCCAGAATATTAACATACCTTCTGGAAAAAGCCATTTAAACCACACCCCTTTCTGGTATAATTTCTTCTCTAGGTGTGAATAGTTTTTTCTTTTATCTCTAACTTTCTTTGGGATCTGTTTCAGAATGGCTATTTCTCTATCCTTGTATTTTAATGCTTGTTCCCTTTGTGCACTCAGAATCTCGTCTCTTGTGGTCTTTCTAAGAAATTTAATGTGTACCTCCCTTGGAACGTTGTGTGTTCTAGCATATGCTGAGTTTACTCTATAAACCAGGTCCATGTCCCACCCCATCTGTTGTCTGTCTTTTTTAATATATTCAGCCAATAAATTTTTCATAATATCCCTCAAATCTTCATCATCAGCCTCAATTACATTTTGAAATCTAAGAAAAAAAGACATCTGTTCAAATTCCGTTTTTATCTGGTGGTTCTCAAGTTCTTGATTTCCTTTCTGGACCACTTTCACCTCTCTCCTCATCTCAGCCGCCCCCTCCTCCAAAAGTTCCAGCCTCTGTGAGTTTTGGATCACACGGTCTTTATTCTCTTTAAGCTGTTCGTTCATTTCTTTCAATTGGTTTTTTTAAGTCCTCCTGCCCCTTTAAGAGTTGTTGAAACATCTGTTGAAAGTCCACCTCAGAAGGCTTAGGCTGGAACAAAGAAGTTAGTGTCTGTTGTCCGCTGGGGCTGGACGTTGAGGATGTTGGGGTGGAGCCCGCAAATCCCGGCTTCCCCGGTGGTGGTCTTTTAGGTGGCATTGTAGTAATCAGAGCTCAGAGATGGAGGTATCAATACAGAGAAGAAACAACTGGAAAGGTGGTTAGCTTGGAGAGATCGCGAGGCAGGAAGTCCAGACAGTTAGGGACCTGGGCAATAAAGCAATAAAATCCTTTGTTCCAAGTCCAGGATAAAGTGTAACACGAGATTTCTCTGAGTGTCACAGAGACAAAACCAAAATGCCAGCAATTTTTATGGGTGGAGTCAAATTCTCAAAGTACATGAAGACAACGGAAGTGTGCCATCTTGCCCTGCCAGCTCCGGGATCCAAAGGCAAAAGTTTTCAAAGTTTTCAAAAGAAACATATCATCACCTCATTTTCGCAATTGCAGTAAAGGAAATCTGCTATTTGCTATGAGAGTGATTCCATTCCAGGGCTCCCCCCCTTCCTCCTCTTCTGGGGGCAGGGAGCAAAACAGTTTAAAGCTGCTTGTCCAAGGGGGGGGGGAATCCCCCTCCCTCCAATCACACTTCCCAGCCACAAGTTGAAAGCTTTTCTAAAGAGCCGACAGTTTTTTTTCCCCTTTAATCATCAAAGGGAACAGGGGGAATCTCCATCTCACCGCACAGCAACTGCGTCCTTCGAATCTTGAGTTTCTTCCAGCTGCCTTCGACGCAAAGATGCCGCAGCGCCTCCCCTCTTGCCTCCTGATGCCTAGGGCGATGTGGGGAGCCCCCCGGCCGCCGCCGACACAGGGGGTTCCCCGCTACGCTGCCCCCTCGGCAGGAGCCCCTCCAGAGCATCCTGTGCCCCCCCCCGATCAAAGGGGAGCCCACCAGGAGTGCGCGGGGCGAGCAAAGCCTGCCCATCGCGTACCGCAGCAGAAGAGGCCTATAGTTCTGAAGACAAGAAAAGGGGTGAGAGAAGGGAGAGGGTAAAATGGTAGTGAGTAGGTCATCTAATCCAACCTCCACCCCACCCAACCAGGAGACCCTACACCATTTCTGACAGAAGGCAGTCCAGTCTCTCATTGAAAGCCTCCAGTGATGAAGCTCCCACACCTTCTGACGGCACCTTCTGTTCCATGGGTTGATTGCTCTCACTGTCAGAAAATTTCTCCTTATTTCCATGTTGAATCTCTCCTTGGTCAGTTTCCATCCATTATTCCTTGTCTGGCCTTTGGGTGCCTTGGAGAATAGCTTGATCCCCTCCTCACTGTGGCATTGGGGTGGGATGGGCACTGTCAAAGAAAAGAAGTGATGGGGAGGGGATCAGGAAGATTGAGAAGGGAAGCCGGAAGCATTGCAGCGAGATCGGTTGGAAAAAAGCGGGCTTTGCCGACATTATTTCTTGTCTGGCCTTCAGGTGCCTTGAAAAATAGCTTGACCCCCTCCTCTCTCTGGCAGCCCCTGAAACATTGGAATATTTGATAGGTTCTCATTTTATTCTCCCACCTAAGTAGTTTATGAAGATATGGACGCATCCTGAGCCTCAGACAGAACCTTGTGGATCCCCAGTGCTTCCTTCCTTCCAATTAGAAGTAGTACTGTTAAAGACTACTCATTGAGTACAGTTTGTCAGCCAGTTACAAATCCATCTGGTGGTGAGACATGGTCCATCTGGAAGTCTCGGAGCTGTTTGGGGGAGGAGGTTCTCTAAAAATGTTTTGCTTTTCATCCAAGGAAATTAAAGAATCTTCTGGTGCGCCAATTGCCTGGTGCGCCAATTGCGCCCCCTATTGAACTGGGACGCCCTACGCACAGTCATTCATGCGCTGGTGACGTCTCGCCTGGACTACTGCAATGCTCTCTACATGGGGCTTCCCTTGAGATGCACTCGGAGACTGCAGTTGGTCCAGAATGCGGCCGCACGGGTGATTATGGGGAGTACAAGGTACTCCCATGTGACACCTTTCCTGCGCGAGCTGCACTGGCTTCCTGTGGTCTATCGGGTGCGTTTCAAGGTCCTGATTTTGATCTTTAAAGCGCTCCATGGCACAGGACCTAGCTACCTGCGGGATCGCATCCTGCCCCATACATCCTTACGACCAATTCGCTCGCACAGAGAGGGGCTCCTCCAGGTGCCGTCCACCAAACAGTGTCGGGGGGCGACGCCTAGGAGCAGAGCCTTCTCTGTGATGGGCCCAGCCCTGTGGAATGACCTCCCCCCTGATATCAGGACTACCTCTGACCTCCACTCCTTCCGTGCAAAGCTTAAGACCCACCTCTTCCAATTAGCTGGCTTGGCTCAACCATAGTTTTACCGTACCGCTCCTGATGGGTTTTTAAATTTTGTAATTTAACTGAGGGTGTTTTAAATTGTCTATTTTAAATTCTATTCTATATTTTTGTTACCTCCTCCATGTATATGTATATGTGTACTTACGTATATGTGTTTATTTTTATTCGCATATGTATTGTTTATGTGTATATTTTGTGTGTTCATTGTACGCCGCCCCGAGTCCTTTAGGAGAGGGTGCGGCTAACAAATAAAAATTTATTATTAATTTATTATTATTCTTGGATGAGAAGCGAAACATTTTCAAAGAAAACACCAAGAAAATCATACGCTAAATGATTGAGAATCTCCATAGACATTTGATCCATCTGGAATTGACTTGGTTTTCCAGCAGCTTCAGATATGACCGAGAAATTCCCTCAGACCCCTGAACCCCACATTTTCAATTGTAGGTTTTCCCATCTTTCTAGGTCTTTCTTAGTTTTGTTGATCAGATTAGTATAGTTGTCTTCTTTGATGGACACACACCTCGCAGATAAGTGTATACCTACACACCTACACTTTATTATTATTATGATATATGTAATTGTTACCTCCTCCGTGTATGTATATGTATGTGTATGTGTGTATGTGTATGTTTATATGTATTTTTGTATGTTTTTATTGTACGCCGCCCCGAGTCTCTTGTGGAGAGGGAGCGGCTAACAAATTGAATTATTATTATTATTATTATTATTATTATTATTATTATTATTATTATTGTTATTGTTATTGTTATTGTTATTGTTATTATTATTATTTCACTTTTTTGACCGTTTGGATGCCCAATTTCCTTCAGACGTTGTGGGTGTACCAACACTGGAGGTTTTTAAGAAGAAACTTGCCCATAGTAGCATAGGGCCTCATGCTGGAGCAGGGGTTGGACTAGAAGACCTCCAAGGTCCCTTCCAACTCTGTGATTCTTTATAAATCTCTCCACTCAGCCTTACCAAGAGAATGGTGATAGACAACATTTGGAAATGGACATCAGGTCTTCTGATAGCTGATACGATTGGCTAGTATCAAGGGGAAGATGACTTTGAAAAAGCTTCCTCTCTCACCATAACATACGAGGTGAGGAGTAGCTGGGAGGGGAGGGGAGGGGTGAGGTGAGGAGAGGCCAGCCTAGGCGCCCTTTGATGTAAGTGACATTGAGTTGGCCACACCCACCCAGTCACAAGACCACCCAGCAGCGCTCAGCCAGCAGTCGTTACGGCAGAGAACTGGTTAAATTATTTGAACCCCACCAGTGGTCTCAGTGGTTAGAGTGCAGTACTGGAGGCTATGCCTGCTGATTGCCGGCTGACTGCAAATGTCAAGCCGGCCTCCCTCAGCAGCTCCACTGTCTGCCCCCAGGGCCCCCCTTGGGCGGAACAGGGCTTCTGCATAAAGAGATCAGCTTCTCTTTCGGGACCGCTCTCGCTTAAACGTCGCCTCTCCCAAGCCTCTTGAACGAGTTTCATAGCCTGGGACATCATAAGGTTCTCCTCGTCGGCGTCCTGCCAAGCAGCTGCCGCCCACGGATGTCACCTTGTGGTAACTCCAGCCGGAATTTCCTCAGGGTCATACTTCTGTCCCACTCCCAACGACCACCTGGGGTGAATGGATCGTTTCTCCAAGTTCAGATCTGCCATCCGCTCTGTCTCCAAGGGACACATGGATGTATCTGCCCCCATGTCATCCTCCTGGTCGCTGCCTGGGTAGGACATCCCTTTGAAGGTTTTGGTTTTATTTACACTCCCCTCGGAAGGTGTTAGCTCCGGGATGAGTGCTTAATGTCAAACCTCCCTCCCTCAGCAACCAAGAAAGAAACCACTTAACTCCATTTTGCAGGATTAAGAGTACTTTTACTGGTTATGAAAAGATAGCAGCTGAGCAAAGCAAGATCTGAGGCAAAAAGCGTGTGAAATCATACATATCAATATGTGACCAAACCCCTTAAACTTCCCCTTCCAAATACCAGCCCCCCCCCCTCCCGGTTTCAATGGCAGCCGAAAGCAAATAGCAAAACAGAGGCTGGCAGCAATTTTGAATCTCACTAGGCTCCAGGTTGACTCAGCCTTCCATCCTTCCAAGGTGGGTCAAATGAGGATCCAGATTGTTGGGGGGAATCCCCCCTGCCTCTAGCAGCACTCTGCTGGCCAAAAGCGGGTTTTCACGGAGGCTCTCAGGAGTCCCCGCATGGCCCGTTTTTTGGCCTCCCCAACCTCCAGCAGCAATCTGCCAGTCACAAATGTGTCAAATGCCCAGCATGGCTGCGCCCCCCACAGCCACCCCCACCCCCCACATGCCCAGCACTCTGGGGTCAAACACAGCCCTGGTGCAGCTCTCAATGAAGTCGAGTTTGACACCCCCGGCCTAAGTGGAGCTGCTGTTCCTAACCCTAAGCCTTGATTCTATCCCTGCATTCATGCAGCCTCCTCTCCCTTTGGAAATCATTTGACGGCAAGGACTATCACAGCCCTAGAGGAGAGATGGGCTAGTGGGGAGGAGAAGGAGGGGAAAAGGACCCCAAGGCAGGTGATCCTGTGGCTTCCGTGGCCTGGAGGGACCCCTCCCTGTCCTCGGCTAGTCAATGGCACATGTGGTTCTTCACCATCTCCCCTTTTTAAGGCACGACCAAGATTTTCACAGCAGGAAGTGGCTTTTTTGTCATGTGGGAGTGGGTGGGTGGAAACATACTGCCACCTGCCTGTCTGGCAACCAATTTAAATTTATTTATTTATTTATTTATTTCGATTTATCAGTCGCCCCCTCTCCGCAAAGGGACTCGGGGCGACGTACAATTAAATCAAAATACAAGTGTGGCATGGAGGAGGTGACATCAATATTTAACAGTCAGATACAAATGGAAGCCACTAGGTTCAAATAAATAGCAATCAATTAAAACAATTAAAACAGTTAAAACCCCCAAAATTTACGTATAAAATATTAAAATATTAAAATTGCCAGGGAGATTAGAAAGTTCTAGTTAAGCCAGGCTGGCTAGTTGGAACAGGTGGGTCTTGAGTTTCGTGCGGAAGGAGCGGAGATCGGTCGTTGTCCTGATATCTGGGGGGAGGTCATTCCAAAGGGCTGGGCCCATCACAGAGAAGGCCCTATTAGAATAGAATAGAATAGAATATTTATTTCTAAGCCGCACCCTCTCCCGAAGGACTCGGGGCGGCGTACAATAAAACAAATAAAATACAAAGTACAATACAATACAATACAAATCTGGACAGGACATACATATAACAAGGACGTATATAAAACGTATACAAGGAGGAGGTAGGCTGATAGCTAAAAAACAATTAAACAATTAACAATTAAAACAATTAAAAGGTCACAGTATTTAAAAACCCCAATAAAAAACCCGTCAGGAGCGATATAGTTGGATCATGGTTGAGCCAGGCCAGCTGCTTGGAATAGGTGGGTCTTGAGCTTAACTCTGAAGGAACGGAGGTCGGACGTCGTCCTAATATCCGGAGGGAGGTCATTCCACAGGGCTGGGCCCGCCACAGAGAAGGCTCTACTCCTAGGCGCCGCCCCTCGACACTGTCTGGTGGACGGCACCTGGAGGAGTCCCTCTCTGTGCGAGCGAATTGGTCGCAGGGATGTATGGGGCAGAATACGATCCCGCAAGTAACTAGGTCCTAAGCCATGGAGCGCTTTAAAGATAGTTATCAAAACCTTGAAACGCACCCGATAGGCCACAGGAAGCCAGTGCAGCTCGCGCAGGAGCGGTGTCACGTGGGAGTACCTGGTACTCCCCATAATTACCCGCGCGGCTGCGTTCTGGACCAACTGCAGCCTCCGGGTGCATTTCAAGGGAAGCCCCATGTAGAGAGCGTTACAGTAGTCCAAGCGAGACGTCACCAGCGCATGAGTGACTGTGCGCAAGGCATCCCGGTCCAGTAGGGGGCGCAATTGGCGCACCAGGCGAACCTGGTGGAACGCCCCCCTTGCCACGGCTGTCACATGGTCATCCATGGACAGCCGGGCATCTAGGAGGACGCCCAAATTGCGCGCCCGCTCCACGGGGGCAAGATGGATGCCCCCAATGGCCAATGATGGAGTTAATTGGCTGAACCGGGGGGCTGGTACCCACAGCCACTCCGTCTTGGAAGGGTTGAGCTTGAGTCGGTTGTCATCCATCCAGATCCGTACGGCTTCCACACACCGGGACATCACTTCGATGGCCTCGTTGGGGTGGTTCGAGGTGGAAAAGTACAGCTGAGTATCATCAGCGTACAGATGGTATCCCACCCCGAAACCACGGATGATCTCACCCAGCGGCTTCATATATGTGTTGAACAGGAGTGGCGAGAGGACCGACCCCTGTGGCACCCCACAGGTAAGGGGGCGTAGGGTCGACCTCTCTTCTCCTGTCAGCACACGCTGCGTCCGGTCAGAAAGGTAGGAGCCGAACCACCGCAAAACGGTGCCCCGGACCCCCAGCCCCTCCAGCCGGCGCAGCAGGATACCATGGTCGATGGTATCAAAAGCCGCCGAGAGATCTAATAGGACCAGGATAGAGGAACAACCTCTATCTCTGGCCCTCCAGAGATCATCCACCAACGCGACCAAGGCCGTCTCCGTGCTGTGACCGGGGCGGAAGCCGGACTGGCGCGGGTCTAGATAATCATTTTCCTCCAGATGTCGTGGGAACTGGTAGGCCACCACACTCTCTACAACCTTCGCCAAGAAGGGAAGGTTGGAGACAGGACGATAATTCGCCAGCTCCAAAGGGTCCAGGGAAGGCTTCTTGAGCAAGGGTTTCACCACCGCCTCTTTCAAGGCGGCCGGGAGAGACCCCTCTCCCAACGAAGCATTCACTAGGCCCAGGAGCCAGTCTCGTGTAACCTCCCAGGATGCCAGTACAAGCCAGGAGGGACACGGGTCCAATAAACATGTGGTGGGTCGCAGTCGTCCACGCAATCTGTCCAAATCCTCGATGGCAACCGAGTCAAACTCCTCCCAGATAGAAACCTCAAGACTCGCCATGGGCGTCTCCACTGGATCACTGACAGGAACCCAGTCTCTCCGGATTTGAGCGATTTTATCCTGCAGATATTTACCAAATATTTACCTATTCCTGGGCGCCGCCCTCTGACACTGCCTGGTGGACGGCACACAGAGGAGTCCCTCTCTGTGAGAGCGAATTGGTCTCAGGGATGTATGGGGCAGAATGAGGCGCACTCCCCCACTTACATAGCATAACAAGTCCTGTGATCAATCCGAACAATCCGATCACACCCAAGGCCACGCCCCCTGAGATGATGGCGTTCTTCATGTTGACTCCTGGGAAAAGGAAAAAAGGAGAAGCCACACACAATGATTTTATAAAACATCGGCCAGCTTAAGTGCTACCCAATAAAGGGGAATCTTTGTAGCTCAGGGTTGACATGAGAGGCCTTTGGGGCTCTCTGAGCTTGGTGGGTTTTGGGGGAGACGTTTCATGACCCAGCTAGAGAACATTATCAATGCTAGAAGGGAGGGGTTTGAAAGGATGGGGAGGGGGAGGGGGGATTCTGGGGTCCTTGGTGCTCTGTGAGCTTTTAGTGGTTTCCTTGATGACATTTCACAATCCAACTAGGGAACATTATCAGGGCTAGAAGACAGTGGGGTTTAGCAAAGAGGAGGAGGAAGAGGGGGAGTGGGAGGAGGAGGAGGAGGAGGAGGAGGAGGAGGAGGAGGAGGAGGAGGAGGAGGAGGAAGAGGAAGGCCTGTGGGATTCTTGGTGCACTCTGAGCTTGGTGGTTTCTTGCAGACATTTCGTGACCCACCTAGGGATCAGTGTTAGAAAGAAGCAGGGTTTGGAGGAAGGGGGAGGGGGTTGAAGAGGAAGAGGAGGAAGAGGAGGAGGGGGAGGAGGAGGACTGTGGGGTCCTTGGTGCTCTGTGAGGTTGGTGTTTTTCTTAGACATTTCATTACCCAACTAGGGAACATCATCAGTGAACAACCTCAGGGAGGTCTTGGAGTTTTCTTTGAAAATGTTTTGCTTCCTATCCAATGAAACTGAAGAAGCTTCTTGGATGAGAAGCAAAACGTCTTCAGAGAAAACACCAAGAAAATCCAGTTGCCTTTTAGAAAAAGAACACCTAAGGGACAACCAGGATCTGGATGATTGAGACATTTGGTCCACCTGGAACTGACTTGGTTCTCCAGCAGATGTGACCGAGAACTTCCCTCAGACCCCTGAACCCCAGGTTCTCCCTTCTTCCAGCCTCTTACCTTTCAGGACTTCACAGTTGAAGCGGCTGAAATTACTCAGGGACTCCAGCCGGATGTAGACCCCCTTCTGGGTCTTTGTGTAGTTGGCCACGGTGAACTTCTCATAGGGTGGGATGAGAACTTCCATTTCAGCTTTGTAGATTGAGATGGTATCAATGAGAACTCCGTAACAGGTCCTGATAGAGAAGAAGGTGTCCTCACCAAATACTTGGGCCACCTTTTTGTCCAACGAGGAGGAAGCAAACTGTCCAAAGCGGACTTCCGCCTTTTTGGAGGTGGTGAAATGGATGTCTCTTATCCCGCGGAAGACTTCATAGCATGTGTCCTGTTTCTTCTTGGCCTGAAGAGCTTTGGTGAGGAGGAGGTGGAAGTCCTTGAAGGCATATTGCTCGTAAGAGCTTTGGGATTTCCCAGCTTCTCTTGCAGCGGTATTGAAATCTTTGTACAAGGAACTTTCGATTGTGTAGGCCATAATCACAGTGCCATAAATTGCATCAAAATTGCTGTCATTTGGGACATATTTCGCCCAGCGCCATTTGGCCTTTTCCCAGGTTTCAAAATATTTTTCCGGCAGGGGACTCTTTCCTGAGTTCTTCAGCTCCAACTCTCTCTCGGGGTTGCAGTCAATGTACTGGTCATCCACAGAATTCTCGGACATGTTGAGAGTATTCTGTTTGCAACACAGGAAAAGAGAAAGTGAGGAAGGGCACGAAGGAAAGGAAGGAGTCCAACAGCTGATGAAGCCAACCTGACCCCAGTTGTCTTTCAACTCCCAAAGGAGGGGAAGCTAAAGGGGTCCCTGTGGATTTTACTCCACCAATCATGTCCGACTCTCGGGAATGGTGCTCATCTCCATTTCGAGGCCATTGAACCAGCGCTGTCCGAAGACATCTCTGCGGTCATGTGGCCAGCATGACGTAAGGGAGCACTGTTGCCTTCCCATCCGAGCAGTATCTATTTATCTACTCACGTTTTCATGCTTTGGAACTGCTAAGTTGGCAGGAACTGAGGTCAGTACGGGAGCTCGCCCTTTGTCAGGCCTGCAGTGACAGATGGAGGAGGGAGGAGAGAGAGAGACAGAGAGAGACAGAGAGACAGACAGACACACAGAAAGAATGACAGAGAGAGACAGAGAGGGGGGAGGGAGAGAGAGACAAATTGCTACACAGAGAGAGAGAGAGAGACAGACAGACAGACACACAGAGAGAGAAAGAGAAAGAGAGAGAAAGAGAAAGAAAGGCAGAAAAAATGAGAAAAAAAAGAAAGTGGGAGAGAGAGATGAAAGAAAGAAAGAGCCCCAAATTTTGGTTGCTAAGCAAGAGAGTCGTTAACTGAGTTTCACCACATTTTCCAAGTTGGCCACGCCCACCTGGTCACATGCCGCTGAGCCACTCCCACAAAACAGGCCACACCTACAGAATAGGTTCTAAAAAAAATTTGAAACCCACCACTGATGGCTCTCTTCATCAATTGGGACTTTGGGGAATCCTTTGCCTCGGACTCTGATTTAACTTTGGATGCTGTTTGGAACCCCGACACCCTTACTGTCAAAGTCCCTCAAGACCCGCTTAGACCACCAGGCATGGAGGTCCCAGGCAACTAGCCACATTCTTTCTTTTTTTACGTTTTATTTTTATAGAAACAATCCATTTTCCACGAACCAGTGTGTCATCTGGGTATAAATATTATGTGCCAACATTAAAATATACAGTCTTATTCATAATTTAATCTCATCTTAGCTTAATTTCCAATGCCTTAATTATCTGATATTATAAGAATCTCATTGTAATTTATTTAAATCTATTAGTTATATTGACTATTAATATGTTTTCTATAGTTTAGATATCTTTTTTTTCCTATTTATTCTTATGTCTATTCTCTAACCACCGGTAAAAAGATGCCCCGATTGTATAATAATCGGTTTGTTCTTTCTCTTTGATAGCCAGTATCCATCTGTTCATTTCTGCACATTCTAATATTTTCCTAATCACAGTCCCTTTTGTCGGGATCTCTTCAGTTTTCCAATTTTGTGCAAATACAATCCTATCTGCTGCTGTAACATGAATAATCAAATATACTCTTTCTTTACTAGTAACTAGCCACATTCATTATTAGCCACATTCTCAGATAGTTCCATAGTGGTGAATATTTTGCTCTCTCCATGGTTCCTGTATATTTTAATATATTTATAATATTTCCTTTTCAAAATGGCCAGTCAGCTGCATGCCACTCCAGCAGCCAAGTCAGAGGAGGAGGAGGCAGCGTGGGAGTCAGGGCCAGCATCAAGGCAACCGGAGAGCTCCTAGGGGGAAGTGGGAATGGAGCTGGAGGGGGAGAGAGGCGGAGCCTCGGTCATCCCTTAGTTCTCAGATGGAGAGTCAACAGCCCCCAGGTGGTGAGGAAGAGGAGGAACAGCTGGGTCCAGCGCCTGATGTGCAGATGCACAAAAGGCAGAAGAAAGGAGAGCAGTGGAAATCTATGGTTGGATCGTTGGGATGGAAGAGCCACCGCTGCCAGTGAAGCCCCACCCTAGCCCTGGGGATAAGAGGCAGGGGGCGGAGATGAATAGATGTGTCAGACAATGTGTTAGTCTGCGTTGGGGCTGCTGGCGCTCCTAATAAAGGAATCATTGATTTAACTACAGAGGGTTTCTCTTCTTTGGGGAGCTGAGTCAGAACATCCGACCACGGCCAAGTTTACATGGCTTTGCAATGGCCCACGTGGGAGCGTTTCTTCTTCAACACCTCTCGTTTTTTAGACACAACCAAGGGCTTAACAGCAGGAAGTGGCTTTTGAGTCAGGTGGGGGTGGGTGGGAACAGACTGCTGCCTACTGCCTGCCTGGAAACCCCTCCCCATTTAAAGAGGTGGACACCACCGCTGACAAAGCTGCTCAGTTCCTACCAGTTCACGTCCTACGACCAATGCAATCACATATAATGCTGTGACGACTGCCAGGATGATGGCCTTCTTCATCGGGACTCCTGAGAAAAGAAAAACAAGGAGAAACCGCAGTTGCGTGTGAATCCCCACCCACAATCTCCATAAAACATCGATCAGATCCCACCCATAAAGGGGAATCTTTGTAGCTTACCGAGGGTTGACACGAGGGGTCCTTGGGGCTCTCTGAGCTCAGTGGGTTTTTTCCCCCCAGACGTTTCATGACCCAACTAAGCTACATATTGGTGCTAGAAGGAAGTGAGATGTGGGGGGGGGGGAGGTGGAGAAAGGATTGCGGTGCCCTTGATGCTCTCTGAGCTTAGTGGTTTCCTTGCAGATGCTTCATGACTCAACTATGGAAGTTTATCAGTGCTAGAAGGGAGGGGGTTTGCAAGGAGGAGGAGGAGGAGGAGGAGGAGGAGGAGGAGGAGGAGGAGGAGGAGGAGGAGGAGGAGGAGGAGGAGGAGGAGGAGGAGATATGTCTGTCCTTCCCCAAAGAACGAACCCAAAGTCAAGTGGAAGGAACGCGAAAGCTTTAAGCTGGGTTTTGTGGGTTAGCTTTGTTAGGGATGTAACCCTAGTCTTGGCTTGGCAATGTATATATATATATATATGCATAAGCCATGATTGTAACAATGCATCTCTTACTTTAAATGCAAGTGAGATGTAATTGGATGCTGTTGCTTTAAGCAGCCATAAAAGGAAGTAGGAACTACTTCTGTTTGCTCCTGATTGTTCCTGGCTGTTCCTGTATGTTCCCTGTGCTTGGTATTGGGATTGAATACTGTGTATTGGGTGGTGCTACTCTGTATATTAGTTACCTGTCTACATGGTGAATCGTGAGTTGAGCATCTGTAAATCAACGTGTTGTATCATAGACTGTGTACATAATTCAAGACTACGTATAACGTGTTTTGGAGACTATTTATCCTATAAGTAAAGCTATCTGTTAGATATTAGCATATCTCGCTGTAAGTCTCCACTCAGGTCCGCCGCTAGGGCTGGAACTAGGGATCATTCTGATTGGTCGAGAGGCGTACCTGATCCCTATAAAAGGGGAACCCTCAGACCACACACCAAGCTGGATCACTACTACTACTAATAAAAAGCTATTAAGTCACTACGTGTCCGGAGTCTGTTCTCTCGTTGCCCGAATCTAACACTGGCGACGAGGATGGGATCGAGAGACAGATAGGACGAAGACGCTACCTCCAGAATCCAAGGATTCGATCCAGCCTAGGAATTCGGCGGGAATTCCGGCAGCCATCTCAGCGCGGCAAATTCAAACGCAGACAAGATGGCGATGCACACTCCTCCAGCTCCGTTTGATCCACTGAATGACCATTGGGAGTCCTACATGATCAGGTTTGAGTGTTTTCTCGAAGCAAACGAATACACGGGAGTACCAGACTCTCGCAAGAAGAACATATTCCTGAGCTACTGTGGGCGAGAAGTCTTCGAAACGGCCAGAGACCTCTCCGAGCCAACCCCTATACAAGCGGTATCATGGGCGGCGCTACAACAGACTTTACAAACGCACTACACGCCAAAACCTTCCCGCCACGTTCGCCGCCAGGAATTCAACACGAGGAACCAGAAGGCGGGAGAATCAATCAACCAATATGTTGCAGCGTTACGGAAGGCGGCCACGCATTGCGAGTTCAGGGATCTGGACGAGCAAATCCTGGCAAGACTCATATGTGGTTTGAGAGACATCTCTCTACAGAAGCGGTTGCTGGCCAAGTCAAACCTCAGCCTACAGATTGCACTCGATGAAGCAAGGGCGTCCGAATCAGCAGACAGATCATCCGAGACCATACAACGCGGATACAGCGCGACCCAGACTGGAACCAGACACGCCAGAGTTCACTATGAGGACACCGATCAAGAAATCGAGGAGTCCGAGTTCGAGGACAGTCACCGTATGCAGAGCAGTCACATGAGACCGGTGGGGAAACCCGAATTCCGTTTGCCACCATGTGCAAGTTGCGGAGGGAACCACCCCCGGTCTACCTGTCGGTTCAGAAACGTTGTTTGCTCGCATTGCGACAAACTGGGGCACATCGCAAGAGTGTGCCGGAGCGAAGTCCCTGCCTCACAACGGCAGCCTCCGATGTACCGCGAACAGAAGCCCAACCCAGGGGCTTGGCGAAAAAACAAAGGGCGCCCAGAGAGAAACCAAAGGGAGTTTGCTGAGAGAGAATACACACAAAGAGCTGAAAGGGCGTATTACCAGAGAGCCGAGAGAGAGTATCCCCAGGATACCGATGCCGAGAGAGAGTTGACCCAGAGAGAACCATTGCGAACCTATCTCACAACAATAGGTCAGGTCCGCACCAAGCGGCCCAAAAAGCTGAAAATCACTGTCCTCCTGGAGGACTCCCCTTGTGAGCTGGAAGTTGACACAGGATCGTCCCTGACGATCATTTCATGGTCCGCCATGTAAAAGGCAATCCCTAGCCTCAAAAAACGCCAACTGCGCACACCAGACATCCTGCTACGAGACTACCAGGGGAACAGGGTCCCCATCGTGGGTCAGGGCATGTTCCGGGTACAATTCAAGGACATCGTAGCCCAGCTGCCTGTGACCGTCGCCAGCGCGCCATTACAGAGCCTCCTGGGACTGGATTGGTTTGAAGCCCTGGGGCTAGAAGTTACCGGAATCAACGCCGTGGAAAACAGCAGCGCTGAACAGATTTTTAAGGAGTTCGAGGATGTGTTCAGCCCCGGTCTTGGTAAGTATGTGGGTAAACCTATATCATTCAATTTAGACACCAACATGGCGCCAATCCGACTCAAACCAAGACGAGTGCCTTTTGCGCTTTGTCCCAAAATTGATAAGGAAATAGATAAGCTCATAGAGCAAGGGATCCTTGAACCGGTGGATCACGCGCGCTGGGAAACCCCCATTGTGACCCCAGTTAAACCAGATGGGTCAGTCCGTATCTGCGCAGACGATAAATGCACAATTAATGTCGCTTTACAACAAAGCGCGTACCCTGTGCCAGTAGTCCAACACCTATTGCACTCGTTGGGGCCAGGGAAAATATTTGCTAAGTTAGACATGGCACAAGCGTACCAGCAACTGCCAGTGGATAGTGCCACGGCGGAGGCCCAGACTATAGTGACGCATAGGGGTGCTTTCAAATGCAACCGGTTACAATTCGGTGTAAGCATCGCTCCCGGTCTGTTCCAGAGCGTCATGGAACGGCTTTTGCAGGGAATCCCTGGGGTCGTCCTGTATTTTGACGATATCTTGGTGTCAGCTGCAAACGAGGAGCAACTATTGAAAAGGGTTAGAACTGTTTTGGAGAGAATTAGAGAAAAGGGTCTCCGCCTTAAAAAAGAAAAATGCCAAATTAACGTGCCTAGCGTAGAATTCCTGGGATATAGAATCGATGGTTTGGGCATACATCCAACATCGAAGAAAATTAAGGCGATCCAGGACGCCCCCACACCACGAAACCAGACCGAGCTGCAGGCATTCCTCGGACTACTTAACTTCTACAGCGTTTTTCTGAGACAGAAAGCGACCGTTGCTGAGCCACTACACCGACTCCTCGCCAAGAACGCAAAATGGACATGGGGACGCTCCGAGGCAGCAGCTTTCGCCGCAGTCAAGCGCCTGCTCACCACCGACTTGCTACTCGTGCAATACAGCCAGACGCTACCACTGGTATTGACCTGCGACGCATCACCTTTCGGAGTCGGCGCAGTTCTCAGCCACAGAATGCCGAACGGGAACGAAGCGCCGATAGCATTCTACTCAAGGACTCTTTCATCAGCCGAAAGGAACTACAGCCAAATGGACAGAGAAGCGTTAGCCGCTGTGGCAAGAGTCAAACGTTTCCATGAGTACTTCTACGGCCACGATTTTGAGCTCATCACAGACCACAAACCACTGCTTGGTCTTTTGGCGGGAAACCACCCCACTCCAGTCTCACTCTCCCCGCGCATGACCAGGTGGACTGTTTTCCTGGCTGCGTACTCCTACAAACTAATACATCGACCGGGTTCCACACTAGGGCACGCAGACGCCCTCAGCCGTTGCCCACTTCCAGAACTATTAACAGACCCCACTCCCGAGGTACCGGTTTTATTAATCGATTGTTTGGACTCAGGACCTGTTTCTTCCTTGGACGTTGCTAGGTTTTCTGCTAAGGACAATGTAATCAGACAAGTGCAAACTTGGGTATGGAGGGGGTGGCCCAAGGGAAATGTGGGACCCGAATTCAAACTGTTTTGGTCGAAACGTGATGAATTGTCAGTTTTACAAGGTTGTTTATTATGGGGGGATCGAGTTGTTGTTCCATACGCATTGCGGAGAAATGTATTAGAAGCGTTACATGTTGGGCATCCGGGGATCGTAAGGATGAAAGCGTTAGCTAGGAGTTACGTTTGGTGGCCAAATATGGACAAAGAGATAGAGGAATGGGTAGCCACTTGCGATCCGTGCCAAGAGTCTAGACCAGCACCCCCTGAAGCGCCCGCCACAGAATGGGACAAACCAAAGGCACCCTGGTCGCGAATACACATCGATTTCGCAGGGCCAGTCCAGGGACAAACATTCTTAATAGTTGTGGATGCATACTCCAAATGGTTGGAAGTAGTCCTAATGACTTCAATCACGGCAGAGGCAGTCATTAAGGTACTACAGCGACTTTTCTCCACTCATGGCCTGCCCGACCTCCTGGTCTCCGACAACGGGCCCCAATTCACGGCCATGTAATTAGAAACGTATCTAGCTAGTCAGGGAATTCGGCATGCCCTCGTCGCGCCATTCCATCTGGCCTCGAACGGACAGGCGGAGAGAATGGTGCGATCTGCAAAAGAGGCCCTCGCTAGGATGGGCCCAGGTGATTGGCAAACACGCATTGATCATTACCTCTTAATCCAGCACATTACCCCCAGCGCCACGATGGGTAGGAGCCCCGCTGAACTCCTCATGGGCCGCCGTCTACGGTCTCACCTGGACCGACTTCACCCAAATTACTCTGCCACATCGCCCACAGACTCTACAAGCAAAATTCGGAATTTTAGCATAGGGGATTCAGTATACGCCCACAACTATGCAGGGGGAACACTGTGGATGCCGGCAAAGGTAATTGGTATCACGGGTCCACGATCATACTTGCTGGAACTAGAAGATGGTAGGAATTGGAAAAGGCACATAGACCAACTCCGGGGTCGCCTGGCGCACTCCAACCTGCGTTCTGCTAACGAGGACTATCTTCCATCGGAAAGTCAGCAAACCGAGGACTTCCAGTTCCGGCGGCTACGGCGACGGGCAAGTCGCTCCCCGGTGGGCTTCCCTGCCTCTGGGGGGGCACAGGACGCCCCGGAGAGGCATCCTGCCGAAGGAGCGGTTCGCGGAGGACTCTGGCATTGGCGGCGGCTGGTGGGGGCTTCTCCGCTTTGCTCCAGGCATCGAGGAGCAGTCTCGGAGGGCGCGTGTGTGTCTCGCTTCAGGCTGATCGGACGATGCAAAATTGAAGGAAGCAGCGGCGGTGTGGTGAGGCGCTTCCTCTCTTCATTCCCTTTCTCTTGATTTGATGGACTTTTCAGCAATTTTAAAAGTTAAACTCTCGGATTTTTTTGGAGGTGCGGCTGGAGGGAGGGGGATTTCCCCCCCCCTTGGACAAGCGGCTTGAGAAAATTTTGCTTTCGCCCCCAGGACAGGAGGAGTGGGGAGAGCCAACCAATGATGCCTCACCCCTGTAAAAGTGATTTTCACTGGATTTAGCTCCAGAATTTATTGATGACCTGAGAACTTTGTGAACTTTTAAAACTTTACTATGCCTCTGAGCCCAAAGCTGGCAGGGCAAGATGGCACACTTCCGTTGTCTTCATGAACTGTGAAACCTGACTCCACCTTTAAAATTCAGGCTTCCGGTCTTTGTCCCCGAGTCACCCAGAGGAATCTCTTGTGGATTGTTTTTTTTTTTTCTGAACTCTTTGGAGGAAAAACTTTCATCTATTGCTAGAGTAACTAAAGAAACTCCCACCTGTTTGGATCCTCTGCCTTCTGGATTCGCCTGCCTGCTCTACTTCTCCAACTGTCCAGTTTCTACACTGACTGATCTCCTTGTTTTATAAACCATGTCTCCAAAAAGACCACCTCCTGGAAAGCCTGGCTTTGCTACTTCTGCTCCAGCGTCTGCAACGTCCAGCCCAGCCACACAGTCAAAGATAACAGAACTGATGCAACCTAAGACTACAGAGATAGACCTTCAACAAATGCTTCAACAAATTTTACAGGGCCAGGAGGAAATTAAGAAACAGTTAAGGGAAATGAAAGATGAAATTAAAGAGAATCAAGCTCAAATTTTTAAGAATTCACAGAGACTGGACCTTGTGGAGGGTGGGGTGGCGGAGGCGAAGGGGGGGGTAGAGGCCTTACAGAAGGGGAACAAAGAACTTGATATCCAACAAATGAAAACAGAGTTTGAGAGAATGTCCTTTTACCTTAGATTTCAAAATGTAATAGAAGTAGATGGGGAAAATATAAGGGACATTATGACTAATATTCTAGCTGAATACATACATAAAGATAAACACCAGATGGAATGGGAAATAGACCTAGTTTATAGAGTGAATTCAGCATATGCCAAAACACACAATGTACCCAGGGAGGTTCATATTAAATTCCTTAGGAAAACCACAAGAGATAAAATTCTGGGTGTACAAAGGGGGCAAACACTGATATACCACGACAGGGAGATAACCATTCTGAAGCAGATTCCCAAAAAAATTAGGGAAAAAAGGAAAAGTTATTCGCAATTGGCGAATAAACTATACCAGAAGGGGGTGTGGTTTAGATGGTTGATGCCTGAAGGTATGCTGATATTCTGGGAGGAGACAAGAATTAGAATCAATACACCCATAGAGGCACAGGCCTTTATGGAAAAAAACAAAGCGAACCTAGAAAAAACAGAAGACTCTACAACGGTTATGCAGGACACGGGAGGGGCCGGAGCTCTGCCAGCGGGGGGAGAAGGGGCAATACCAAGAAAGCTCAGATCACAAAAATGAATAAGAAAACCACATTGTTATAAACAGACCGAAAGTAATAATGAAATTATATGTAGACTATATATTATAATATATAAACTGATTGAAAATTTTTCTAGAATTAATATGCTGATTTTATATGATCATGTATTAATGTTTTATACTTAGATGTATTTTATGAGTTTGGAGGGAGGGGGCGTCTGCCACACTTGCAACTGCCAAAATTTGTACACCATTCCACTTACCCTTTTCCCTATAAATGTTTAAAAAACCAATAATTTTTTTTGAAAAAAAAAAAAAAGGAAAGTCAGCAAACCGAGAGCCCAAACACAGAGGATCACAGCACCCCGGAGCAAAGAGTGGAACCGGAGGTCAACGACAGAACGGAACAGCATCCGAGCGAGGAAAGCCTTCCACCCCCCGAGTGTGGAACGGAACTAGCCGAACAAGCCGATCTCACTCCCACTCCAACTCAACCCGAACTCCGACGATCCACCCACGTAAGACAGAAGCCGACGTATTTAAAGGACTTTATCACTAACAGGAACACTCCGTCTAAGAAGGGAGGGGTGTTAGATATTAGCATATCTCGCTGTAAGTCTCCACTCAGGTCCGCCGCTAGGGCTGGAACTAGGGATCATTCTGATTGGTCGAGAGGCGTACCCGATCTCTATAAAAGGGGAACCCTCAGACCACACACCAAGCTGGATCACTACTACTACTAATAAAGAGCTGTTAAGTCACTACGTGTCTGGAGTCTGTTCTCTCGTTGCCCGAATCTAACACTATCCTTGTTTTACCTTTGGTGGCTGTGAGTGACTATTGAGCGGCACATTCGTTGCTACCTTCTGTTACTCAACTCTAATCTCCAAAAGGAGATATACTTAACAAGCTTCATGGGCCTGACATACAATTTTGTGCCCCCAAAGAGAGTGACGTTTAGATTCTGTCTGCACCCGACGTGTAATTAGCCCAAAGGTGGTGGAAAAATTGGGTTTAAGACTGAGAACTATGAAAGTACCTGTCAGCCTCTGCTTTGCTGCTCGGCGACCACCTGCTGAACTTTATGCCAAATTGTCTAAGTGTGAATTTCACCAGGAGAGAATTGATTATTTGGGGTACCATATTTCCCATGAGGGCATCGAGATGGACCCGGAGAAAGTCCGGGCTATTACTGAATGGGCAGCTCCTCGCACCAGCAAGAAGCTACAAATTTGCTAACGTCTATCGCCAATTTATACCCTCATTTGCTAGCAGTGCAATGCCCATCACGAATCTCCTAAAATAAAAGGGAGAAATTAAACCTAGACCTAGTAAGTCCCTGAGCTGGACTATGGGCTGTCAAGCAGCGTTCGAGAAATTGAAGCAGCTGTTTGCAGCTGAACCAGTTTTAAAACACACGGACATGGGCGCACCGTTTGTGGTCCAAGCAGATGCAAGCGACGTTGCAGTGGGCGCAGTGTTGCTCCAAACAAATACAGATGGAAGCCCGCAACCTTGTGCCTACACCTCCCGTAAGCTAACAGAAATGGAAAGAAGATGGGCCATATGGGAAAAGGAAACTTTTGCCATCTGGTGCGCCTTGATAACCTGGCGAAATTACCTGGAGGGGGCAAAGCACCCATTTGAGGTGTGGACTGATCATAGAAACCTTGAAGCATTGAAAACCCCACAAAAGCCTTCACCTAAGCAGGTACACTGGGCACAACATTTCGACTGATTCAACTTTACCCTAAAATACATCCCTGGAGGGAAAAGCTTTATGGCGGATGCCTTGTCCAGGCTTCCCCAGTACAACAGTACCCAATCGGTCATGATTCATCCAGTCACCCCAGCTAAACACCTAGCTGCCCCAATGGTCACCAGGAGCCAGGGGACAGTGGATTTAGAGGTGCCCACTGACCTGATGGAAAAACTGAAGGAAGGTCTTGCATCTGATGACTGGTTCAAACAGCACTCTGATGAGCACACTATGCAAGGTGGCCTTGCTTGGGTAGAAGCTAAGTTGTATGTTCCTGCCAGCGTGAAAACTGTTGTCCTTCAACGGGCCCAAGACTCGAGAATGGAGGGACACTTTGGTTTTGTGAAAACCTTGCATTTGGTTAAAAGGCAGTTTTGGTGGCCTTCCTTTTAAAAAAGACATAGAATCCTAGATAGCTAACTGTCCCGTTTGTGCAGCAGCAAAGAGACCACCAGGGAAGCCTCAAGGACTACTTCAGAGTGTTGCCCGGCCTGGTGCACCGTGGAAGGAGATATCGATGGATTTTATTGTCGAGCTGCCAGAAAGTCTCAGAAATACTGTCATCTGGGTGATCACCGATCTGTTCTCCAAACAAGTGCATTTTCTACCCTGTTCCAAGATCCCATCGGCAAGGACATTGGCTAAACTGTTTATTTTACATGTGTATAGGTTACATGGGATTCCTAAATGCATTATTTCAGACAGGGGGATCCAATTCACCTCTCTCTTTTGGAAAGAGTTCCTAAAGTTAATAGGCTCCACCCCAGGGGGGCTAAGCTCCACCCACCATTCGCAGACTAATGGGGCTTGTGAAAGGGCTAACTCGGTTCTAGAGCAGTATCTTAGGTGCTATGTCAATTATCGACAGGATAATTCGGCTGACCTCTTGCCACATGCAGAGGTGGCGTACAACAATTCAGTACATAGCAGGACTGGAATGACCCCCTTTAAAGTCGTGTTTGGCCAGGATTTTGTTCCCATTCCTGAATTGCCTAAAGAGAAGCCACAGAATTTGTCCTTGTCTGAGTGGAGTGACCAGCTTCAATGTTTCTGGCCGATGACCCGCAAGGCTTTAGATGCGGCTCATCAAGCCCACAAAAAGCAAGCTGATAAAAAAAGGGCAAAGCCAAAAGAGTACCAGGTTGGGGATGTCCATCAACTTTCTTCAAACGACTTCCTCAAAATGGCTTTGTTCAATTTCTAAAGCACCCATCTCGCCTAAGCAGCTCTGCACAGTTTGCAACTGCGTAATAAAACACTAGAAACACCTGAATTTAAGCATAGATTTAAAAAAACAGAGTTCAAGCAGACATTTTCAGTGTGAATTCCACCCCACCCTACCCCACCCAGGCCTCTGACTTACGAGGTGTGGATGATCTTGATTTGAACTTGTGTGAGTCCCTTGAGCCCTGCACGACTGTGTTCACCTACCACGAAGTGTCTGCTAAGAGGTTCTTCAGTGGCCCCTCTCTGTCCGAGTGACTGCCAATGGTTGAGGAGCAACTTAGGGAAGGCCATTGGGGCAGGATGGGCACTATCCAAGGGGGCAGAAGGAGGACGGAGCAAGCCAGCAATTCTGTTGGGACCTATCCAAGCCTGGTGGGAAACCCCTGGACTTTGGGAGGAAGGGACCCCCCCTTTCAAATCAAGGAGGAAGAAAAATATAGAGAGGATGTATACAAAACCACAGTGGATTTTTAAAAAAACTCGCTCATTCACTGTGAAAAGAGGAAGGGAAGAATAAAGCATAGCTTTTCAATACAAATCAAAAGTTAAGACGTGCTCCGAAGACACTCAGCCATCGCCACGGAGGCCCATCATGTTAATTCATTCTTCATTCATTAATTCCAACATTCAATTCATTCAATGGCAGATAAAGACAAATCTAACACACACACACACACACACACACACACACACACTGCATGTAATGGTCTCGCTGCAGTTGTCATTTGTGAAAAACTAGGTAAACCTATGTGAAGAAAGAGAAGCTGGAACAGGATAAAGAGAATAACAAAATAAAGAGTGAAAGAATGACAGAGTAACAGCAGAGGTGGGTTCCTACTGGTTCGGACTGGTTTGGCCGAGTAGGTAGTAACTCATCCGGACAAGTGCCCGAACTGGTACTACCTACTCGGCCAAATCTTTTTTTTTACTTCTGCACATGCACGCACTCCCGAAGCACATCCATGAGCAAACCGGCAGTAAAAGAAGCCGGAACGCACCCCTGAGTAACAGGGCAACAGAATAGTTGGAAGGGATCTTGGAGGTCTTCTAGTCCAACCGCTGCTCAAGTAAGAGACCATCTACCATCAGGACTTCCGGTGGCGCCGCTGTCCTTGGAAGACGTTCTCTTTGGAACGCCAGCCCGTGTTTGAGTGACAAGCTGCTAGGATAGCATAAATCAGCTGTCCAGCAGTTAGAAAATCTCCCCCTCGAAAAAAGGGGGGGAGGTGAGCACTTTGGCAGAGGGAAGATTCGCCCAGCGGCCCCAGGAGCAATTCTGTGGCGTGAAAGGTTCAAGCTCCCCAGGAAGCCTGACGATCTCCTCATCACGGGATGCTTCTGCATTTGCAGAACAAAAGGCAGCGTCCACACCAGCAACTTCAAGTTTATTTTACATCTGAATGAGAAGCTGGCAGAGCAAACCAGGAGATCAACAAATGCAAGTACCAGCCTTAACTCCATAGATTATATCTCTTTCTTTAAACTTAAAAGGAACTTTTCAAAAAAAATGGCGCCGGAGGAACAAAGGATGTGTTGAAAACGAAAGTGAAGTGGGAAACTGATTAGCACTTTTTAAGTGCCTGTTAGTGTGGCCGATAGACTTCAAAGAATACTTTCTTTGGACTTTCTGGATTGAATAAGTTGGCTGTTTGAAAGCATGATCTAAATATTTTGAAATGGATATGGGACCACGATTGCGGCAGGCGATTGGAGCAATCTATCAGCAACAAAATGCACAACTTATTATTAATGGAAATTTGTCAACAACTTTCGAGATACAAAAAGGCACAAGACAAGGTTGCCCATTATCCCCATTGTTATTTATTTTAACTTTGGAAGTCTTGTTGAACGCAATTCGGGACTCAAAATTCTTAGATGGCATAGCTATCAGGCAAAAGGAATACAGAACTAGAGCATTCGCCGATGATCTGGTTGTTACCCTTTCACATCCTTTGAAATCGATAATCCAGATGAAAAATATCATAATAGAATTTGGCATGGTGTCTGGGTTTAGACTAAATCAAAACAAAACGAAAATGATGGTTAAAAACATGACAGAGACTCAAAGAAAGAGACTTGTAAGTTTAGCAGGTTTTGAAATAGTTTCTAAAGTTAAATATTTAGGAATACAAATTTCAGAATCAAACACAAAACTTTTCTCAAATAACTATGAAGTGTTGTGGCAAAAGATACAGAAAGATCTTGAAGCGTGGAAAAAGTTACAATTGTCTTTGCTTGGAAGGATCTCAGCAATTAAAATGAACATTCTACCTAGATTTATCTTTCTATTCCAGATGATTCCGGTGCTCAAGTCAGATAAAACCTTGTTAAATTGGCAAACAACATTAAATAAATTTGTTTGGAAGGAGAAAAAACCGAGAGTAAAGATGAAGATTATGCAAGATACACGTGAAAGAGGTGGCCTCAGACTCCCAAACCTTCGATTGTATTATGAAGCTGCGGTATTAACGCATGTAGCAGATTGGTTTGGGAAAACAAAAATGGAATTGCTCAATATAGAAGGCCATGATCTTGTTCTGGGATGGCATTCATATCTTTTTTATGAAGACAGGGTGGATAAAGTGTTCAACAACCATGTTCTCCGTAGTGCCTTGATGAGAATATGGAAGAAGCACCGGCCCAATTGGGATTATAAAATACCGCTTTGGTTGGATCTTGCAGACACCATGGGGATTATGAATATTAAGTCACTCGGGGGTTGTTTATATAAAGATGTCCTTATTGCTGATGGGGGCGAATGGAAGTTAAAAACTTTGGAACAGCTGTTGGAAGAAGGAATTACTTTAAATTGGTTACATTACATACAGCTTCAGAAGAGATGGGAAGAAGATCGCAGGGTCGGCTTTATGGATAAAGAAGTGGAACTGATTAAGCAGATAAAAGAGACTGGTCCAAAACAAGTTAAAAGAATATATAATGTACTGTTAGAAAGAGACTCAGAAAGTGAATTGGTTAAGGATTGTATGATTAAATGGGCTCAGAATTTTGGTGAAGTGGTTATGTTGGAAACGTGGGAAAAAATATGGGTTCAGAATGTTAAATTTACACAGTCACAGAATTTAAGGGAGAATTTTTATAAAATGTTTTACAGATGGTATTTAGATCCTAAAAAATTATCATGCATGTACCCAAATGTTCAACCAAAATGTTGGAGATGCGGGTGTCTAGATGCTACCTTTTTTCATGTATGGTGGACTTGCAACAAGGTTAAAGCTTTTTGGATAAAAATATGGTGGGTTATGCAGAATGTATTTAAGAAAAGAATACAATTCACTCCACAAATGTTTTTATTGGGTATAGTTAAGGATTTTACCAAAGGGGAAACAAAATTGGCCTTGTATATGGTTACAGCAGCTAGGTTGTTGATTGCGCAACATTGGAAAAAAGATTTTTTGCCAACAATTGATCAATGGATTCAGAAGGTGGCGGGGTTCGCTGAAATGGCAAAAATTTCAGCTTTCTTAAAAGCTCAGAAACAGGAGGATTACACACAGGAATGGGCAAAATGGATTGATTATATACAGAATAAATACCAGACTAGGAGTTATTATCTAGCCTTTAGGTAAGAATGTTTAGACCGATAGATGATCAGAGTAAATAGTATATGGGATGTTTGGAATTATTAGAGTGGTATACAGCGGAAGTCAGGGGGGTGGGTTTGTGTGGGAGGTGGGGGAGGGTTAGGGTGGAGGGTGGGGCAATATATATGTATGAATAAATTAGAAGATGGGACTAATGAAACATTGTTAGGCTAGGAGAAATTTATATTAAGAGTTATAGATGTTAAATTAGCTTAGAAAATGATCAATGTGTTATTATTAATTTAAGACTAATTTATATAGTTTTTGTTGGGAGGAGAGGGGTTATGAGTAATCTATTTTAAGATGGGGGGGTAAAGTGTTTGGTATAATATTTGAATGTGAATTTTTGCGGGGGGGTATAGCATTTGTATGAGATTTATATTGTATGGAGGGGGGGGGTGAAAAGGGGGAAAATTTGTTTGTACAAAACTCTTTTAATAAAAAAAAAAATATTTTGAAATGGCTTCTAAAACAAATTTTAATACTTCAAAGAGTGCGGGCAGTTCACCGGCCCAAACTTCAAGGTTACAGACTTTATTACCTCTGGTGGAAACACAACCACAAATCCTGACACTGGAGGCTCTACAAAATAATTTACAAAACGCACTAAAAGAACAGGCAGTTGCCATGGAGAGGAAAATTACAAGTGCCTTTAAAGATATCTCTGATGAAATATCTGGAATTAAGGATTTAATTCAAACACGTAACCAAGAGATAAGGGAGGATTTAGTTGAGGCACTTAAAGGATTATTTGGCTACGTGGCATCTCTCGATGAGAAGGTGGAAGAAATTAAGGAGGCTAATATAAAGTTGGATGACAAACTTGTGGAGGCACAAACTAAAATGGATAAGTCAGAGGCGGAGCTTACGATGATGCAATATAAGTCAATGGAATTTGCCCTGAGAATAAGGGGGTTGAAGGAACACGCTCAAGAAGACTTAAGAGAGATTTTTGCTGACGCTCTGGTCAAATTAACTGGGGAGCCAAGGGCTGCACGTCTCTGGCAAATGGATAAAATTTACCACGTTAATTCATGGATTGCTAGACAAAGACAACTGCCAAGAGATATCGGAATTTATTTTGTTACCAGGAAAATTAGGAATGAGATATTGCAAGCAACTTACAAAAATAAATTGCAAGTGGCAGGTCAAGATGTGACAGTACTGAAGGAAATCCCTCCCAAAATGTTGAGATCCAAAAAGGATTACGCATTTCTAGTGGATGAACTTAGAAAGCGCCAGGTTCAATACAAATAGACCCCAGCCGGATTGGTGGTGAACTACATGGGAGAAAGATATCGTCTCAACTCTGTTTGAAAGGCAAAAGATTTTTATAGTATGGTACTAAAGGCAGGACGCCCCCCATCTCCAGGTCCCAAAGAGAGAAAAGAGACAGAGGATCCCAGGCAGCAAGATAACAAGGAACAAACTAGAGGCGCGAGCCTACTGCAGGAAGCAGAAGAAATTATGGAACAGAGACAAACCCGTGCGGCTACTAAACGTAAAGGACAAGAATTAATGGCCCAACAAGCCCAGATCGCAATTCAAGAGAACATAAGCACGAGCACAGAAGCAGTGGGAGGAGCTAGACCGAAGGTGAAGTCCCAGCAAGATTTCCAGGCAGCTCTTAAAAAGCTTCAGTGTGCCTAAACAACTAAATTTCTAACATGGAATGTCAATGGTTTAAATTCACCACAAAAAAGGAAAAAATATTTCACTACTTGAGACAATTTAAAAATGATGTAATTTGCTTACAAGAAACACATATTAGAATGCAGGACAAGAAATATTTGGTGAATGCAAGACTGGGATTGCATTTTGTAGCATCTGCCCTGGAGAAGAAAAATGGAATAGTTATATATTTAAGAAAAGATTTAAAAGCTGAACTAGTCGAAGCAGATCCTCAAGGCAGATACATTGCAATTGAATTACTAATAGAAGGGAAGAAAATTCTCTTAACAGGAATATATGCTCCCAATCAACAACAAGAAAATTTTTATAAGTTGCTTCACACCAAATTAACACAATGGGGCTATAGATCCTGCATTTTACTGGGCGATTGGAATGGAGTACTGGATCCGGTTCAAGACAAGAAGAGACTTTTGGAAAACACACGAATACGAACAAGACTACCTAAATCTTTTTTTGATATGATGGATGACTTTGAACTGAGGGATATCTGGAGAGAACGGAATGTTAAAGAACGGGACTTTACCTTTTTTTCCGATAGGCACCAATCCTTTTCCAGAATTGATTTTATACTAATTACAAATGATCTTTTTTCCAGGGTAAAGAAGACTAAGATATGCCCGAGAACTCTAACAGATCACAACCCGGTTTGGATGAAATTTGAATATGGAGACCGACCCAGTAGGTCTTGGAGATTAAATGAAAATTTATTTATATATGAGAAAAATGTTATGGAATGTAAAAAACTATTGAAAGAATATTTTGCTTTTAATATGCATAAGGGGATATCAATGGAAATGGTTTGGGACGCAAGTAAAGCATACATGAGAGGTGTTTTAATAAATTTGAATAATGTTCATAAGCGTAGACAAAGGGGAAAAAAGGGAATTAGAGGAAGAGATTAAAAAAAAGAGCAGGAGTTAATGTCTAAACCAGATGATAAGAAGACAAAAGAGATTATTACTTTACTGCAAGGACAGTTCAATATGTTAATGTCGGATCAGATAGCCACTAATCTTTTATTACTTTTTGTAATGCCAATAAACCGGGTCGATGGTTAGCATACATGTTAAGGAAAAAACAAAGATCCCGTAATATAAAGAAAGTAGAATATAAAGGGAAGGAAGTTTTTCAACAGGATATGATTAAAAAGACTTTTTTAGAATTTTACACCAGATTGTATGCTGGTGACAAAATACAAGGGTCAGATATAGACCGATATCTGGAGAGAGAAAAAATTCTTATACTTACAGATGAGCAAAGGGGAAGATTGAATCAACTTAATACAATGCAATACAATACAATAGTAGAGTTGGAAGGGACCTTGGAGGTCTTCTAGTCCAACCCCCTGCCTAGGCAGGAAACCCTATACCGTTTCAGGCAAATGGCTATCCAACATCTTCTAAAAGACTTCCAGTGTTGGGGCATTCACAACTTCTGGAGGCAAGCTGTTCCACTGATCAATTGTTCTAACTGTCAGGAAACTTGTAACTGTAGAGGAAATCCTCCTGGCAATTAAGCAGTTAAAAGTTGGTAAGGCACCTGGCACAGATGGCCTGACAGCGGTTTATTATAAAAAGCTACAACTAGAAATGATGGAACCTCTTAGGGAACTATTAATAAAATTCAAATGGAAGGCAGGGCTCCACCATCGTGGAAAACAGCTTTTATTTCATTGATTCCAAAAGAGGAACAGGATCCTACCCCAAAAACTTTTTTTGGCCTATAGCCAAAAAACTATAGGCCTATCTCATTACTTAATACAGACTACAAAATTTTTGCTAAAATATTGGTGAATAGGTTGATGCCAATTGCGCAACAAACAATTC
The DNA here is from genome assembly GCA_029891615.1 of Natrix natrix natrix. Classification (NCBI taxonomy): domain Eukaryota; kingdom Metazoa; phylum Chordata; class Lepidosauria; order Squamata; family Natricidae; genus Natrix; species Natrix natrix. Next base: position 139,658 of record JAKRSK010002765.1, read on the forward strand.
ACAATGACCAGTCTGGTTTTATACAGGCAAGGCAAATGAAAAGTAATGTAAGGCAGATTATCAATATAATGGAATACTTGGGAAAATATAACCAGATCCCGGCAGTGTTTCTATTCCTAGGTGCAGAGAAAGCATTCGATCAAGTTAATTGGCAATTTTTAATAAAAACATTACAAAGGATGCAGTTCGGAGAGTATTTCATGCAGTCTGTCAAAGCAATATACCAGAAACAGACAGCACAAATTATAGTTAATGGAGGCTTAACAGAATCTTTTAAGATCGAAAAAGGTACAAGACAGGGGTGTCCCTTATCTCCATTATTGTTTATCTTAACTCTGAAATTGTTATTGAATAGAATACGTGGGTCTGATGAACTACAAGGAATTAAGATTAGGCACTACGAATATAGAGTGAGAGCATTTGCGGATGACTTGGTTGTAACTTTAACTCAGCCCGGGGAATCAGTTATAGGTCTAATGAATATAATTAACCAATATGGTCAAGTATCTGGGTTCAAAGTAAATCTAGGGAAGACAAAGATGATAGCTAAAAATATGACTACGAAAACAAAAAAAAGAATTAGAAAGAGTAACAGGATGTGAGATAGTAAAAGAGGTTAAATACTTAGGAATTTGTATTACAACTTTAAATGGGAAATTATATTAGTATAACTATGAACTATTATGGCATAAAATACAGGGAGAATTGAATAAATGGAAAAAAATTACAATTTGCTGGGAAGGATAGCAGCAGTTAAAATGAATGTCTTGCCCAAGTTTCTATTTCTTTTTCAAATGATACCAATACTTTAAAAAGACGCAAATTTAGAAGAATGGCAGAAAGGTATTAACAACTTTGTTTGGGCAGGAAAGAAACCGAGGATAAAACTTAAAATAATGCAAGATATACGTGAAAGAGGAGGCTTAAAAATGCCCAACTTAAAATTATACTATGAAGCAGCAGTTTTAGCAACAATTAACGATTGGATCAACCTAACAGAGGATAGAATATTGAATATTGAGGGTTATGATTTGCTATATGGCTGGCATGCTTACTTAATATATGATAAGAAGGTTGATAAGATCTTTAAAAGTCATATTTTAAGGAATGCCTTACTGCGTGTTTGGAAAAAATATCAATATAGGTTAAACGACAAAATACCTATGTGGGGGTGCCTAGACATGCTATAGAGAATATAAGTATAGAACAAAAACAAGATCTAACTACATATGCAGAACTCCTTAGTATGGATGGAGGTGTGCCGCAGTTGAAATCTCTGAATGTATTAAGAGACAAAAGGATAATTCAAACTTGGTTCCAGTATGGTCAGTTACAGGCTAGATGGAAAAAAGACCAGAAACTCGGTATTATCCAAAGTGAGGATAACTTGATAAAACAAATTAGGGATCAGGGTCCAATGCATATAAAAAGGCTGTACAATGTATTGATAGAAATAGACTCAGAAACAGAATTAGTTAAAGATTGTATGATAAAATGGGCACAAAATTTCGAGGAACCAATAGTGATGGAAACATGGGAAAAGATTTGGGTAAGAAATGTAAAATTTACACAAGCTCAGAACTTGAGAGAGAATTTCTACAAGATGTTGTACAGATGGCATTTAGATCCTAAAAAGGCTAGCCTGTATGTATCCGAACTTACAATCTAAATGTTGGAGATGTGATTGTGTTAATGCCACGTACTACCATATTTGGTGGAGTTGTAAAAAAGTTAAAGCATTTTGGATAAAAATATGGTGGGTTATTCAAAATATGTTGAAAAAGAGGATAAAGTTTACACCCCAGTTGTTTTTGTTAGGCATAGTTTCAGACTGTACTGCTATAGAGACTAATCTGATCTTGAACCTAACGACGGCAGCAAGATTGTTGGTGGCGCAATATTGGAAGAAGGAAGATGTTGCAACCATTGTGATCTTAGACGTCTGCACGTACAGAAAGAGTCACATGAGTTGGACCCTGTACAAGCAAACTCTGAGCAAAAGTTGGTTATAGAGATATGCTTGCACCTGCTATTGTTTATAGGAAACTGAGAACCACAAAACTGTCAGGGCAAATAAGCTGACATGGAAATAAAACGCTTGCACATCTATGTAACCTTAGCTGCGTTGAAATGCGATAACCACCCAGGGTCAGGTTTATGCCTTGTATAGACAACTGCAGGGATATTCCTCTCCTGATAATAGCCCCTTTTCTGGCCCTTTGTAAGAAGATGGCTTCACAAATAAAACAAAACAGAGTGGAATGTGGGTCAGGAGGTTAAGGGTCACAGTGCCAGGCTGTAGCAGCACACTGCCGGCTTGTGCTCTGTGGGTCTTTCCTGCTTACTTCATTACCTCATTATTGGCTCGGATGTGGATGATCTAATACATAGAGAAGATGGCAACTTGAGAGGGGGGTGAATAACTTCTATCCAATCAGAATACTGTTACTGTGCTACCTTTTGTTTGCTTGTAAATACTTTGAACTTTCTTAACCTGACTGGGCAGCCTCCCACATCGGCTGCGGCCCGTCATTTTTCTGCTTCTCCATCAGCTACCCCAAAACCGAAGGCCTTTTTCTGCCAACCATCCGATCCTGAATGGAGAAGGCCCGCTGACCTTATCGCCTGGGGCCATGGATACGCTGCTGTCCAGTACAACCACACTTAAGACACTATCAGGCAAATCCTGGATCCATTGGACAAGACTGAACCCAGCAACCTAATGTGATCCAGTGACATACCAGGTGACACAAACTGAGAAACCCCTCGTGCTGAATAATTCTGCCACAAGGAAGCTCTCGGGCATTACAGACCCTGCACAAAAATCCTTCGGATGAGAAGCACAAGCTGGACTGGAGAAGATGGATTGACTGTATTCAAAATAAATACCGGACTAAAAAAATTCAGTTAGCTTATGAATGAAGGCATAAAGGACACTACAATTTATTCAAAACTAGTTTAATAAAGGGGGAGTTAAAGCACAAGTATAGTAATAGGTTAAAATTAGTTAGCTTATCTTAGCGTATGGTTGTTAAATGTTTATACCCTGCATTTTGCCCTGGGAGGTCAGGGGGAGGGGGGAGGGAAGAGGGAAGGGGGATAATTGTAAAATTTATTGAAAATGTTAATAATAATAATAATAATAAAAAGAGACCATCTACCATGCTGGAGAATGGCTAACTAAGGGGTCTTCCAGTCACTGTGGGGCTGTCCTAGGGGGAGGCGGTCAACTTTTTCTCCAAAGCAGCTGAAGGCAGGAGAAGAAACGAAGGATGGAAACCAATCGAGGAGAGAACCAACCAAGGAGAAATTTCCTGACAGTGGAAAGACTTTTGTTTCAAAAAGAAAGTTGCAGGCATTTCCCCCCATTAACTTTCGACAATCCCTTTTATAATGACCAGATTTGCCACAGTTATAATATTTCCCTTGAGGTTTGCTGCCTTGTGAGAAAGTGGCTGCCAATAAATTAGCCTGATGAGAGGCTGTTCCTATATCTTGACATGCTTTAATCATTTCTGCCAACTCAGGATCGTTCCCAAGGCCAATGATTGCCTTTCGGCATTCAGAAGTGGCGTTTTCCTTTGCTAATTTCATCAACAACTCCACCTGTGCCTCAGCATTGTCTACCTGTCGTTTTAAAGCATCCTGTAATCTGTTAATAAAGTCAGGATACGGCTCACTAGCCTTCTGCCTGATATTAGAGAAGGACTGATGAGGTTTGCCAGAAACAGGCACTTTCCCCAAACGCTCGGTAAGCACATTCCAAAGAAACCTGCAATGTGGCAGCTGGCAAAACAATTTGAGCATCAACTAGTAAAAGCCCCAGACCCATACAACTGATCAGGAATAATACCCCCCCCCCCCCCCGAGTGAAGAGCACGCAGAGCACATTGGTGTTTAAATTCACTATCCCAAACCACAAATTGCGCTGGAGTAAGCAACATGCGAAAGGTAGTCTTCCAATCTTCAGGTGCCAAAATATGATTTCTCATAACAGCTTCCAACATTCCTTGGACATAAGTACTCCCCAAACTCATATCTCTAATCCGTTTTCTAAGTTCTGTCAATACTGCATATGGCAGAGGACGATATTCTACTATCTGAGCTCCATTCTGATCTACCTGTCCTGTAGCATGCACTGGACAAACAGATAACATATCAGAAATTTCTTCTATATCCCCCCCACCTTTTGCTAATTGTTCTTCTAAAATTTCCCTCCTAGGGGCATATAGTGGCCGTGGAGGGGCAGAAGAATTAACCTCCTGATAGGGAGCTGAAGGTTCAGTTGCAGATAATTTTGGGGAAATAATTTTGATCTGGTCATAATCATGTGGAGGTTTTGTGGTTAATTGTTGTCCTGCCAGAGAATCAAAGCCAAATTTTTCCACTGCTTGACGGCATTGAAACCAGAGATGTAATGTCTTTACTGGAGCCCTGGGTTCTGCTATGTTTTTGCTGTTATGTTTTTGCTGGTGGTGAGACAGATTGCAACCCATATTTACCTCTGAGGGGTCCCGTAGGACGAAGCGCGCTTTGGGGTCTGTTCCAGACGGGAGGTAATTATGTTGGCTGTTGCTCCCCCAAAGGGTGTCTTTGATCCCGAAGGGTGTCTTTGTTCCCGGGTTTCGGCACCAGATGTAGGTTTCAGAAATCAATCACGCAGTTTGTGTCCAAAATATCTCTCTGCCTTTCGCAGAGTTTATTTGGCTTTTATATAGTTTTTACAAGCAAAGCACAGAGTAACAACACATTGCTTTCGGTTTACTCCCCCAGATCTTCCCTAGTGAATCAAGAATGCTATTCAGGCCAAGGTTAACTCCTGCCTATGTTCTGGTGAGATAGTGGGCTAAAATATAACAGACTGTGCATCAATACAATACAATAAAATAGTAGAGTTGGAAGGGACCTTGGAGGCCTTCTAGTCCAACCCCCTGCCTAGGCAGGAAACCCTTATACCATTTCAGACAATGGCTATCCAACATCTTCTTAAAGATTTCCAGTGTTGGGGCATTCACAACTTCTGGAGGCAAGCTGTTCCACTGATTAATTGTTCTAACTGTTAGGAAATTTCTCCTCAGTTCTAAGTTGCTTCTCTCCTTGATTAGTTTCCACCCATTGCTTCTTGTTCTACCCTCAGGTGCCTTGGAGAATAGTTTGACTCCCTCTTCTTTGTGGCAACCCCTGAGATATTGGAACACTGCTATCATGTCACCCCTAGTCCTTCTTTCTATTAAACTAGACATACCCAGTTCCTGTAACCGTTCTTCATATGTTTTAGTCTCCAGTCCCCTAATCCTCTTTGTTGCTCTTCTCTGCACTCTTTCTAGAGTCTCCACATCTTTTTTACATCGTGGCGACCAGAACTGAATGCAGTATTCCAAGTGTGGCCTTACCAAGGCATTATAAAGTGGTATTAACACTTCACGTGATCTTGATTCTATCCCTCTGTTTATGCAGCCTAGAACTGTGTTGACTTTTTTGGCAGCTGCTGCACACGTCTGGCTCATATTTAAATGGTTGTCCACTAGAACTCCAAGATCCCTCTCACAGTTACTATTATTGAGCACGGTACCACCTATACTGTACCTGTGCATTCCGTTTTTGTTGCCTAAATGTAGAACCTTACTCTTTTCACCATTGAATTTCATTTCATTAGATAGTGCCCAATGTTCAAGTTTGTCAAGATCCTTCTGTATCTTAAGCCTATCTTCTGGAGTGTTGGCTATTCCTGCCAGCTTGGTGTCATCTGCAAATTTGATGAGTTCCCGATTTATTTTCTCATCCAAATCATTGATGAAGATGTTGAAGAGTACTGGGTCTAAAACAGAGCTTTGGGGTACTCCACTGCATACCTCCCTCCATGTAGATGCAGTTCCATTGAGGACTACACATTGAGTGCGGTTGGTCAGCCAGTTACGTATCCATCTGGTGGTGATGCTGTCTAACCCACATTCTTCTACTTTATCTAGTAGTAGGTTATGGTCTACCTTATCAAAAGCCACTACCAAATTGGGATTTATACGCATTGGCAGTATCAATAACATGGGTGAAGGATTGGATAGAGCTAAAGAATAAAATAATTTTGACCCTGGAAGGCCATGATTTGCAAGCAGGCTGGCACACTTTCCTATGGGATGATAAAAATAAAACACACAAATACTTTCAAAAACATTTAATTAGAAGAGCGTTATTGCAAAAATGGCTCAGAATAAAAAAAATCCATTACGTGAAAATCCCGAATTGGCTATCACCAACAGAAAGGACGACTCATCCAAATTTTATAGATTGGAACAAAATACTAAGATATTGCGGTATGTCCCGGGTCTCCTCCGGGGGTGACCGCATCAAGGTGGACCCACTCAAGGGGAAGTGAAGACAAAACACACGGTTTTTCCTCGGGGCGAGTGGGCCCAGAATGAATTCTGGACCCCCCTTTTATTAGCAGCGTATGCGGAAACAAAAGCATTCTGAATTATCATTGGTTACATACAATACATTTGCCTGTCACTCAAGCGGTGCTTTTTGGTGTTAGTATCTTATCAGCTTGGACTGTGTGTTCCCTAGGCTGCTTTAGCCTGGAAAGTCTCCGTTGTGCATTGTTCTATTTTGCAGACACAGCTTTCTAGATGGGGCCCTCCCAGTGGGCATCCAGCTCAACCCGCATTCAGTACTCAATTTATTTCAGTCCCAAATTCTGTATATGTGTTCCAATCAGGAAAACTGATCTGCACATATACCATGGCGACCTCATTCCCACATCTCCTCCGTTTTTGTTTTATTAGAAGCGATCCTCTTGTTCAGAATCACTGCCGGAAGTACAAGGATGCCTGAGGGGATGCTGCCAGAGGCTTGTTCATTGTGATGTTTTCTTCATGGTTGGCAAATATGTGTGTCATCATAGCAAATAAAGCAGGAATATATTGAATAATACAATGTACAGAAATAAGCAAAGCAATGATCATGAGTATAGTACACAATATGTTTTTCAGCCATCCTGTTCCTGGTAACCAGGAACACAGGCCTGCCCATATGTCCAAGAAGCTGAGGTGTTCAGGGTGTTGACGCACAGGATTGTTGGAGACCATGGTTCGCATTCTCAGGGCATGTGCCGGGCAGTGGAAAGATTTTTGTGTAGGGTCTGTACTGCCCAAGAGCGTTTGATGCGCAAATCCGCAGGAAATGAGATATGGTGTTCAAGCGAATGTCTAGGTAATATGACAGCTGTTAATGCCAAAGTCCAGTTATTATCAATCAAACACAAGCAAATTTTGAATAAGAAAGTTGCAATTAAAGCCGCAAAAATAAAAACCGCAAAAATGAAAACTGCAAAAATGGCAGCACACAAGTTCTCGGGTGCGCGTTGGTGGTTAAATTCTTCACATCTCCCCATGTCACTGGATGACTGGCATGACGGGATCGGGGTGGTGTAGAGTCATCGTTGTCATCTCTGGGATAGGAATCAGGGATTGGTGATACGACATCTTTGGCTGGACCCTGTAGATGTAAACACAGCAGCCTAGCCCCACCCCCAAGTAATTAAAGGAATCGGTGTTTTGTCTGGTAATGCTGTAAATATACCAGAGGTAGAAGCAAACTTGTTTTTTGTTGAAAATGCCTCTGATAAGTGGTCAAATTAGAAAGTGAAAAAATTCAATTGATTGAAAGTAAATAAACAAGGATTGGGTTTGTTTTTGCATGGCTGGGAGGCCGAGGCATTTTTCCTCTTGATTTATTCAGGGCATGTTTGTAAGTCTAATTAGCTCGCTCCGCAATTCCCTGGCCATGAGAACCACAGAGCAAGCCAATATTGTGTGTGTTGGACCACTTGTCACAAAGGTCTGCAAAGGCAGTACAGATGTAAACAGGGCCATTGTCTGTTTTCAGTTCAATTGGGCGTCCCAACATTGCAAAGATACGAATGCAGTGGTTGATCCCATGTGTGGTGGCCTCACCCCTTTGCGGGGTGCCATAATAAATCCTGAATAAATATCCATGGAAATGTGCAAATATTTCCATGGGGCAAAGAAAAGGTATTGAATCATCCATTTGCCAGAGTTCACAAGTCCTCACATACACATGTCCTCACATATTCATCTTCATGTTCCGTCTTCAAAAACATATCTCTGACTTTCTGAAAAAACATATCGCAGGAATAACGGAAACCTGGTTGGGCCCGGAGGGGGGTTTGCCCCTCGGGGAAATGTGCCCTCCAGGTTACCATGTATTCCACCAGCCACGGGCCCAGGGTAGGGGCGGTGGGGTAGCGGTAATTATTCAGGAGGATCTGGCGCCGAGAGAATTCACTGTGTCGCAGATATCCGGTTGTGAGTCTCTGGGCATGAGATGGGGCCCAGGGAGACAGTTGGGCCTGTTGATAGTATACTTGGCTCCTCGCTATACATCAACGGCCCTGCTCGGACTCCTCGAGTGGATCACTGAGATGGCGGTTGAGACCCCTAAGCTATTAGTGATGGGGGACTTCAACCTGCCGTCGATGGGAGAAGCATCCGAGGTAGCTCGGGAATTCATGGCTTCCATGACAGCCATGGATCTGACTCAAGTAATTCAGAACCCCACACACGAGGGAGGCCACACACTGGACCTTGTGTTTGTCTCCGACCAGTGGACGAGTGATCTGGGAATAGGGGATTTAGCCATCATGCCCTGTCATGGTCAGATCACTCACTTCTCCAGCTGGACTTTTATTTATTTATTTATTATTCATGCTTCTAGACCGCCCCCTCTCCCAAAAAGGGACTCGGGGCGGTGTACAGTCCATGCAAAATATATCAAAATACAATAAAAATTGAATATGTACAGTTGGAATGGAGGAGGTTAAAAATGGAATTAAAAGAACTGTACAAAGCAATATATATAAATATAGGATTTTGAACCCCTAAAACACACACAATAAGTTAAAAACAATACCCCTAAAATAACCAGTTAATACATTTGCCAGAATTAATTAATTAATTCAGAACCCCACACACGAGGGAGGCCACACACTGGACCTTGTGTTTGTCTCCGACCAGTGGACGAGTGATCTGGGAATAGGGGATTTAGCCATCACGCCCCTGTCATGGTCAGATCACTCACTTCTCCAGCTGGACTTCCCTGGTGCTACCCCCCGCCACGGGGAGGCGGAACCAGATTGTCCTAGATGGTTCCGCCCCAGGCATCTGATGGAACCAGACAGGTTCCAGGCGGAGCTTGGGCCACCTCCTGCAGACCTGTCCCGCTCCCGGGCAGAGGACCTGGTAGCTGCATGGAATAATGCGGCTGCCGGGGCCTTAGACCGGGTTGCGCCTTTGCGGCCTCTCCGGTGGCAACGATCGACCCGGGCTCCCTGGTTTAACGGGGAGCTAAGGGTGATGAAACACCACAGGAGACGCCTAGAGAGCAAGTGGAGATCCTCCCGCTCCGAATCTGACCGAACACAGGTAAGAGCCTACTTAAGGACCTACCTTGTGGCATTAAGAGTGGCCAAACGTCGATATTGTGCCACCCTTATTGCGTCCGCAGAGAACCACCCTGCTGCCCTGTTTCGGGTGACCCGCTCCCTCCTGTCACAGGGGCAGCGGGATCCCCCTTTGCAGGGCAGGGCAGAGGAATTCGGGGAATACCTGCAGGATAAAATCGCTCAGATCCGGAGGGAATGGATCCCCTTCAGTGCTCCGGGGGGGCGTCCGAGGCAAGTCTTGAGAGACCACGCTGGGAGGAGTTTGACCCTGTGGTCACCGAAGATTTGGACAGGTTGCGCGGGCGACTGCGAGCCACCACATGTTTATTGGACCCGTGTCCCTCCTGGCTTGTACTGGCATACTGGGAGGGCTCACGAGCCTGGCTACTGGGACTGGTGAACGCTTCGTTGAGTGAGGGCCTTCTACCAGCCACCTTGAAAGAGGCGGTGGTGAGGCCCCTGCTCAAGAAGCCTTCTCTGGACCCAACGGAGCTAGCAAATTATCGTCCTGTCTCCAACCTTCCTTTTTTAGCGAAGGTTGTTGAGAGTGTGGTGGCTCAGCAGTTCCCGTGTCACCTGGAGGAATCTGATTATCTAGACCCACGCCAGTCCGGCTTCCGACCCGACACAGCACGGAGACGGCCTTGGTCGCGTTGGTGGATGATCTCTGGAGGGCAAAGGATAGGGGTTGCTCCTCTGTCCTTGTCCTATTAGACCTCTCGGCGGCTTTCGATACCATCGACCATGGTATCCTATTGCGCCGTCTGGAGGGGTTGGGGGTAGGAGGCACCGTGGTGCGGTGGTTCTGCTCCTACCTCTCTGGCCGGACGCAATGCGTGTTGGCAGGGGAGCAGAGGTCGACCCCGAGGCCCCTCACTTGTGGGGTCCCGCAGAGGTCGGTCCTCTCGCCTCTCCTGTTCAACACATATATGAAGCCGCTGGGTGAGATCATCCGTGGTTTTGGGGTGGGATACCATCTGTACGCTGACAACACGCAGCTGTACATTTCCACCCCAAACCACCCCAACGAGGCCGTCGAAGTGATGTCCCGGTGTCTGGAAGCCATGCGGGTCTGGATGGGGGACAACAGGCTCAAGCTCAACCCCTCCAAGACAGAGTGGCTGTGGCTTCCGGCTTCCCGGTTCAACCAGTATATTCCATCTCTGGCTATCGGGGACGAGCAATTAGCCCCGGTGGAACGGGCGCGCAATTTGAGCATCCTCCTAGATGCCCGGCTGGCTATGGATGACCATGTGGCAGCCGTGGCGAGGGGGGCGTTCCACCAGGTTCGCCTGGTGCGCCAATTGCGACCCCTTTTGGACCGGGATGCCCTGCGCACAGTCACACACGCGCTGGTGACGTCCCGCCTGGACTACTGCAATGCTCTCTACATGGGGCTCCCCTTGAGGTGCGCCCGGAGATTGCAGTTGGTCCAGAATGCAGCCACGCGGGCAATTATGAGGAGAACGAGGTTCTCCCATATAACACCTCTCCTGCGCGAGCTGCACTGGCTTCCTGTGGCCTACCGGGTGCGCTTCAAGGTGTTAGTTACCATCTTTAAAGCGCTCCATGGCACAGGGCCTAGCTACCTGCGGGATCGCGTTCTGCCCCACACATCCCTGCGACCTATTCGCTCGCACAGGGAGGGACTTCTCTGGGTGCCGTCCTCCAGAGAGTGTCAGAGGGCGGTGCCCAGGAGTAGGGCCTTCTCTGTGATGGGCCCTACCCTTTGGAATGACCTCCCCCCAGACATTAGGACAACGACTGACCTCCGCTCCTTCCGCACGAAACTTAAGACCCACCTGTTCCGACTAGCCGGCCTGGCTTAATTTAGAGCTTCTCCACCTCTTGGGCATTTTTAATTTTAATTTTTAACTTTAACTATCATTGGGGTTTTTAATTGTTTTAAATTATTGTAATTTATTTATTTATTGTTCCACCTCCTCCATATTGTATCATTGTAACCGCTGCTGGTGTACGTTGCCCCGAGTCCCTTGGGGGAGAGAGGGCGACTAAGAAGTCAAAATAATAAATAAATAAATAAATATCTCTAACTTTCTTTCACTTTCTGAAATCCTTTCTTGCAATGACCAGTTGCTGTACAAAATGCACATTGATTTGGTCCCAAAATGACCTCAGCAACTGCCAAGGTTAACATCTCAATCTTCAACTGTCCTTAGCAACTTGCCTTTTTTTTCTTCCTCTCTTTTGTTTCTGCAACATCTCCAGTACCTCCCAATCAACAAAGCACATATTGTTCTTTTTCCCACGTCCATCCTGACTTCCAATTTAGGTCAGATGCCTTTTACAACATTCTCTTCCCATCTATATACAAAGTAACATTTTTCTGGCTCCAATATCTGATTGCCCCTCTAAATGTCAGTGTGAACTGAGCTGGATTCTAGCAAGAATGTTACTCATTCTTTCTGACTGCATTTTGTATTTTTTAGGTCATCTCTGTTAGAATTCTAAAGGGGACAGCGACCAGCGGTGCCGACAAACAAACAAATAAACAAACAAACAACAGACCAACAAACAATTAAACAAACAGACGTGACATCTGTTAAGCATACAAAGTGCGCGCAAACATAAAAACATAAAAGAGAAAAAACACAGCTTCAAAAATAAAACAAACAATTTAGATAAGATAGTTTGAGTATACTCTGAAATAGAAGGCAAAGTTGCATTGAAACTGTAAATGCAGGCATCAAATATCACCCTTAACCCCGCCTTTCTGAGGCTGGCAGGGAGAGGAAAAAAAATGGTGAAAAGAACACAGCCCCCCTCCTCCTGCCTTCTCACCAGAGGCAAAGAGGGGGGTGAGAGGAAAGGAAAAAATGTTTTGTTAAAACGACAGGCTCCCTTTTCCTGGGAAGACAGGGAGAAAAAATAAATTCTCATCATTCATTCAAAAACACCTCTTTTAGCACAACACGCTCTGCTTTTTCAGCCAACAAACCTTACATTTCAAGCATCCAATGCTGACTACATACACACCCATTCACACCTGTAGTTACATTTCTTTTGCAATAAATCAGTCATTAAATTTATTTCAATGAACTAGCTTACCCCCAAAGCAGTGAAAACCCAGGCAGCAGTTTTAATCACAAAGGTGATATAGGGCCCTGGACTGACCGCCTGTGTCACCCTGCCTCAAGGCAAAAGCACATCCATTTTGCTGGCCAGCAATTAATTAATTAAATCACATTAATTTTACACACTATCATTATAGATGCAAAGAACGGTAAGTCAAAGGGAATTGAATGCACAGCGGGGGAGGATTGCAAAAGCAAAAGTCAGGAAAGGGGAAGCAAAAGTTGTATTTTATAAGTGATACAATTTGCAATCTGTAGACACATAAATCATTTTGTACTAGGGTTTTGATCCCTGATGAAAGAGAGGGCGAGATGTTACCCCCCTTGGATTTTTACACTCTCTGTTACAATAACGCTTTCTTTGAAGTTTCCTGTAAAGCAGTCCGGGGCCGTGGGGGCGGCCAGAAGAATAGGGGGTGTTATTTCCTTGTCCGGGCAGGGACACGAAGTGTTTGCCAGGATAGGATACATTTTTGCAGGTGATGGAACTACAGAGTCATACGGGGGAGGTATGACTTCTGCCTGCAAGTGGTTGTTAATTTTGTGGTGAATCATGAGGCATTCCATAATTATGCACCATGTTGTTAGAAATTGAATTGGGGCCCTAGGGGCCGTATGGAAGTATTCCCCCAATTTTGTCCATGTAGAGATTTTTGATGGACATTGTTGCCAAACATAGGTTAAAAGTCCAATTAGTTCTTTGTTTTTCAAACGAAGGAGGGCTTTCCCTCCGTTTGAAGAGATTTTTGAGGAAGAATCGGTTAGCTCTCTCAATTCCCTCAGGTGCGCGACCTGTTGTTGAGATAACTCTCCGCCCATACTCACGTTACCCCAGCCGTGTTTCAGACGGGATGATGCGCAACTCCCTTCGAGTGGGTGGGTAAGGACGGTCCGAAAACGTATACCAGAGGGTCACGTGCGCTACGATCACGCTGTTTGGTATCACGTCGGGGTCACCAGAATGCGGTATGTCCCGGGTCTCCTCCGGGGGTGACCGCATCAAGGTGGACCCACTCAAGGGGAAGTGAAGACAAAACACACGGTTTTTCCTCGGGGCGAGTGGGCCCAGAATGAATTCTGGACCCCCCTTTTATTAGCAGCGTATGCGGAAACAAAAGCATTCTGAATTATCATTGGTTACATACAATACATTTGCCTGTCACTCAAGCGGTGCTTTTTGGTGTTAGTATCTTATCAGCTAGGACTGTGTGTTCCCTAGGCTGCTTTAGCCTGGAAAGTCTCTGTTATGCATTGTTCTATTTTGCAGACACAGCTTTCTAGATGGGGCCCTCCCAGTGGGCATCCAGCTCAACCCTCATTTAATACTCAATTTATTTCAGTCCCAAATTCTGTATATGTGTTCCAATCAGGAAAACTGATCTGCACATATACCATGGCGACCTCATTCCCACATCGCCTCCGTTTTTGTTTTTTAAGGATCATTCTTCCCAGTCTGGCTCGGTGTCATTGCCTATCCTGTAAGGGCGCTTGATACTCTCGTGCAGTGGTATATTTTCTGCTTCAGTTTCCCAGGGATCCGCCATTTTCTGGCTATCCCAGCTTACGTACAGAGGTTGCTCTTCATCAGAGTCGCTTTCTTGGAGGTTATCCAGTAGGGGTTCCTTTTCAGTAGATTGAGTAAGGATCATTGTTTCGACGGTAGATAAACGGGTTTTCAAAAATGTCAACAAGCGAGTAAATACACATGGGCCAATAATACATATAAGCAGCAAAATAACTACAGGCCCAGCAAGGGCACTAATGAGGGTTGTGAGCCATGGGGAGAAATTAAACATGTTTTGGTACCATGATTGTCTTTCTTCTCGTTCCCTACGACGTTTTTCTAAAGTTTCTCTCAATTTAGTCATGGAATCTGCCACTATGCCCGAATGGTCGGCATAGAAACAGCATTCCTCCTTTAATGCTACACATAATCCCCCTTCCTTTAAAAACAGAAGGTCAAGGGCTCTGCGATTCTGAAGTGCAACTTCAGAAAGAGATGTTAGTGACTTCTGTAAGTGAGAGATGGAATTCTCTAGCAGCTCAAGGTCTCTATCTATGTCAGCCCGTATGGAATGGTATTGTTTATGGCCTACTGCAAAAGCAGCGACCCCAGTGGCAGCTCCTGCAGCCCCTAACCCTAGCAACACTGATAGGGTCAGTGTTGTGACCAATTCCCTTTTTCTTTGCGGCGACCAGGAGTCCAGAGAGTTGACAAACTGGGTGGACGGGTGGTAGGTAATTTTCGGGAATATTCTGACCTGAATACAAAACCCTCTTGTAGCTGCCAAAGTGGGACCGTGAACGCAGGCCGTGAGGCCAGTGGAGCGTGCCCACCAAGAGTGGTTACCTGGGATGAAATAATATCCCTTGAATAGGGTGGAAAAACTGCCCCCTGCGTTCCACATGGTGCAATATGCATTATTCAGCCACAGATAGGTATGGTTACAATACAAAGAAGAATAATTTGTGGGAACATTCCCTATGCAATATCCGGTACCAACGATGGAGCCGATGGTCTGTGTACCATCCCTCCATCGGCATTGAGAGTCATTGTGGTGAGCAGTAAAGTTCTGAAGGCTGCCAACAGCATCGTAAAAGGGGGGAGAGGCACCCAAGCAAAGCCAACAATCTGCTGTGTAATTTGGGCGGGAGAGATTAAGTAAGGCAAAGCTAGAGTTAATAAGTTGCAAAATGGGGTTTGGCCCTGTTGTTGTAGGCCGAAAGTAGTCTGTTTGGGAAATGTTCTGGTTGGGTCCCACCACCAGAGCTCGTCGCTCCACAAGGAGAGTGATGGTGAAAATATTTCCATAATCAAAACAATCAGCATAGGTTCAGGCACCCCATGTCAAGCCGGACTCCCATTTTGTCAAAGTTTTTCCTTTTGTTGTAAATTTTAACCCAACCGGGTTGCAGGGATTCCACTGGGAGGCGCCCGATGGGCAAGATGCACAACGCCAAGAGGAACCCTGGAAGGCTGAAATATAATCATCAGAAATAGGGGGTGTCCATGAAATGGAACCTGTGGACACACAGTCCCATGAGGCGCAGAAGTAGTCGGGCCTACTGCCACATTTACGAATATGATTGGGTTCTTTTTTATGTCCTGGGCATATATAAAAACTGTGGCGATGAAGAAATCCTGGACTCAGGGTGGGGGTCTCGGTGTTGCTGTGGTAGGCAGAACGTCCTACCATCATTTCCCCAAGGTCGAAGTAAAGGGTGGGAAACCATGTGTACAGCTGTGTCCGGTTAGATGTCGAATTAAGTACTGACCCATAGGCATCTTTGATCTGCCAAGTTTGCAGGAATGGCTGGTGGGTCCATTGGGCGCTTTGAGAGTTCAGGGGACGCATGACTGATAAACGGCGGACCCGTGGTGGGTGATGGCGCCAAAGGGCTACAAAGCGATCAGAGATGGGGGGTTTGGTGATGGAGGCAATACTAGTAATGTCCATTGGAAGAGAAACCGGTGCAAGAGTAATGCCCAGTGGTAAGGTTGGTCACGGTAACAGTTAATGACATCCGACATGGGTGGTGCTGATAGTCAATGATGTAATGTTCATGGTGTCGTACGGGCTTCCCTTTGTGTGTGAAATAAAATGAACAAAAGGTTTTACCTTTGTCATAACAAGTGATAGTAACTTGTTGTCCAAGCTTTGCGAAGGAGAAGGAAGGTGCCCAATAAAGGCCTGGTCCCGTGAGCTGGGTCCATTGCAAAATGGACGAATAGTTAAGAAGTGTCAGGAAGAGGAGAAGTAGGAGCAGGCTTGTCATGGTCCTCACAGGAGGGTTGCTTTGCCAGGTAAGGATGAACGTGTCGACCAGGAAGCCACGCCCCCGGGTGATGAGATGAACGGGTCCTCTCCAGGTGGGATCTGGCAGACAGCGATAGTAGACAAGAGGGCGTTGGTCCACAGGAACAGGTGAGATGGCAAAATGGCGAGCAGCAGCACAGCTGGGTGGTTGACCTGTCAGGTTCAAGAAGTTAAGAGTATAGAGACAAAGATTAAGAGTGTCTTGCACAGCTGGGAGGCTAGGGGGTCCTTTTCCCCTTTTGTTCAATGTGTCTGTCGAGAGCATTTTTCAGGGTCTGATTTGCTCTTTCCATTACTGCTTGGGCTTGACTGTTAATGCCAAACTTATGTTCTATTCCCCATTTTATGCAAAAATCGGCAAAGGCGCTGCTAGTGTAAGCGGGCCCATTGTCAGTTTTTTTAACTGTTGTGGGCGTCCCAGCGATGCAAAGGTGCGAATACAATGATTGATAACGTGTTTAGTGGTTTCACCCCTCTGAGGGGTAGCCATGATGAACTCAGAATAAGTATCAATGGATACGTGAATGAACTTCCATAGGGAAAAGGAAGCATATTGGGTAACATCCATTTGCCAAATTTGGTTGCACTCTGTCCCTCTGGGGTTGACTCCCACGGGCACAGAGTGCGCTTGTTTGCTACAGGTGGGGCATTGTTGCAAAATTGCGGCGGCATCTGTAACAGAAATTTTGAACTGCTTGATGAGCGCTTTTTTATTTTGATGAAAATATGAATGACTTTCCCATTCCAACAGGGAAACTTAAAAACAGTTGAAGAATTGGCAGAACGGAACATGAAAGTGGACTGGTTAACCTACTTTCAAATCAAAACTAAATACAATAATGATACCAAATTATATGACATGGAAACATAATCACACGAATTGGATAAAATCATCCAAAGCCCAGATAGAAAATTGCTAGGGAGAATTTACAAATTTCTCCTGAAATACGAAATGGAAGAGGAAATTGTGAAAGAACAAATGATAAAATGGGCACAGAACTTTGGACACAACATTGAATCAGACAAATGGGAAAAATTTTGGGGAACAAACTTAAAAATGACACTCTCGGTTGCATATAAGGAAAACCAGTATAAAATGTTTTACAGATGGCACCTAGCACCAACAAGTTTAGCCAAAATATCGGCAAATACATCCCCAAAATGTTGGAAATGCGAATCAATACATGGAACATACTATCATCTATGGTGGACCTGTGAGGAGGCTAAAAAGTTTTGGAAAAAGATCCAAAAGTGGCTGGAGGCAATAATGGGATTTAAAAGCAATTGGAAACTGGAAATTTTCTTATTAGGATTACTGCCTACAAAATACAAAAAAGAAATCCAGTACTTAATATTGCATATAATAACGGCGGCAAGGATTGCCTGTGCCCAGAAATGGAAAAACAAGCTAACCCCAAGCGAAGAGGAAATAATAAGAAAGGTGATGGACTGTGCCGAAATGGACAAATTAACTAAAGAAATCCAGGGAAAAGAAGAATCAGAATTCTATCAGATATGGGATAAATGGTATAGGTGGATGGAGGAAAGAAATAGGAATCTAGGCGATAAATAAACAGAATGTGGTAGCTCTCATAGATGGTTGTCGGTGTTAAAATGTTTATCCATTGAATAATATAAATACGAATGTCTCTTGATAAAAGTACTCTCAAAACAAATGTAGCTAATGGAGAATGTGGGTATCGCTTTTGATTTAAAATGCACAATTTAATGTGAATGAAGTATAAAGAATGATTGTAGTAATGCACGGAACTCAAATGTAACCAATTGACATGCTAGCTGGCAGTTGTATTGAAGAGTGTTTTGTGTGTGTGTTATTTGTCTAATTAAAACAATAAAAAAAAGGACAAAAGCCTTACTGAAGTCCAAGTAAACTATATCAACGGCATTCCTCTGGTCCACTAATTTTGTCACATTATCAAAGAATGTAATAAGATTAGTCTGGCATGATCTGTTTTTGACAAATCCATGTTGACTTTTGGCTATTACTTTGTTTGCTTCTAGGTGTTCGCAAATTCGTTGCTTGATTATTTTTTCCAGAATCTTTCCTGGTATTGAGTTCAGGCTGATAGGTTTATAGTTTCCTGGATCTAATTTTTTCCCTTTTTTGAAGATGGGAACCACATCAGCTCTTTTCCAGTCCTCTGGTAGTTCCCCGGTGCTCCAGGATCTCTGAAGGATATAATTCAGTAGTTCTGAGATCTCGTCTGCTAGTTCCTTCAGAACCCTGGGGTGTAATCCATCCGGTCCTGGTGATTTGAACTCATCTAGGGTAGACAGGTGCTCACTTACCATTTTCTTCCCTATTTCAATTTGTGTTCCTAATCTGATTTTTGTGGTGCTGCTTTTGATAGGTTGGACTGTTTTATCCCTTTGTGTAAAGACAGATGCAAAACATGAGTTAAATAGTTCTGCTTTCTCCCTGCTGCTTGTCACTTTCTTGCCACTTTCTCCCAGCAATGGACCAATTGTTTCCTTAACCTTTTTCTTGTTTTTAACATGTTGGAAGAAGCTTTTTTTGTTAATTTTTACTTTTGTGGCAAGCCTTTCTTCATTCCTCACTTCATCTTTACAGGATCGGGCTATTTGCTGATATTCTGCCTTAGTTATGTCCCCCTCCTTCCACTTTTTATACTTACCTTTTTTGTCTTTCAGTTTGTCAGATAGTTCTTTATGCAGCCATGCTGGTTTCTTTTGGGAGCTGTTATTTTTCTTCTTCATTGGTATTGTGCTAGACTGGGCTTTTGTAATCTCATTTTTCAAAATTTCCCAAGCTTCTTGAGTTGATTTCCCTTGAGGATTCTCATCCATCACCTTTCCCTTACTCCTGCATTTGGTTCTGCTAATTAGGTGAGCTTGTAGGTTTCCAAGATAGCCAGCTACTGAGATCATGGTAATTTCTACGCATGCCTTTACATAGCTTTACCTCTCATTCCCACACCCAGGAAGTAAACAGGAAGAGATAAGGATACACCTGTTTCTAGTACTTGACTGTGACAAACACGTGCATAAAATAAAATGGGAGATTAGTCTGAAAATTCATCGAAGAAGAGAAGATGGCATTTTCTCTGGCTTTCCTTCCTCTGAAGGAGCCCTGGAAGTAAGGAGAAATTTCCTGACAGGGAGAACAATTAACCAGTGGAACAACTTGCCTCCAGAAGTTGTAAATGCTCCAACCCTGGATGTCTTTAAGAAGAGATTGGAGAACCTTTTGTCTGAAGTGCTGTAAGGTTTCTTGCCTAAGCAGGGGGTTGGACTAGAAGACCTCTGAGGTCCCTTCCAACTCTGTAATTCTAATTCCAATTCTAATTTTAATGAATAACAGAATATCCAAGTTGGAAGGGACCTGGGAGGTCTTCTAGTCCAACCCCTCTGCTCGAGCAGGAAAACCCTATACCAATTCAGTGAAATGGTCGTCCAGTCTCTTCTTAAAAACTTCTAGCAGTGGAGCAGGCACAACCTCTGGAGAAATATTATTCCACTAGTTAATTGTCCTCCCAGTCAAGAAATTTCTCCTTAATTCTAGCTTTCTTCTCTCCTTGATTAATGTCCACCCATTGTTTCTAGTCCTGCCCTCAGGAAAAGCATTCCTATAAGTCTTAGTAAACCCCAAATTTCAACTTATTTGGAATTCTGCTTCCTTTTCATTTCTGAGTTTTCATCTCCTTCTCAAACAAAGGGAAGGGGGCGAAGTCCCCGATTTTATTGATGTTGTTACAACAGCACCCATCTCACCTACGCGGCTTGGGCAGTTTGCAATAGAGTAATAAAACAATAGAAGCACCTGAATCAAAACATAGATTAAAAAGCAGAGTTCAAACGGGCATTTGAGGTCCGAGTGTCCCACCCCATCCCACCCAAATCTCCTTGTGTGACTCCATTCCACTCTTGCAGGTTTATGGCCACCTTGCAGAAAGCACCTTCCTTAGGGGCATTTCACTGGCCCCTCCCTGGCTGAGTGACTGCCCATGGTTGAAGGGCAACTTGTGTGATGCCATTTGGGGCAGGAGGGGCATCAAGAATATCGACAGGGGGTTAGTTTGAAAGAAGGACCAGGGAGATATGATAGCAGTCTTCCAATATCTCAGGTGCTGCCCCAAAGAAGAGGGAATCAAGCTATTCTCCAAAGCCCCCGAAGGCAGGACAAGAAACAATGGGTGGAAATTAATGGAGAGAAGCAACTTAGAACTAAGGAGAAATTTCCTGACAGTGAGAACAATTAATCAATGGAACAACTTGCCACCAGAAGTTGGGCTTCTTGGTGAGTTAATTTTTATATGTTTCTGAGTTCTTTGTTATCGTTATGTGAATATGTGTTCTTTCCGTGTTCTTTGGGCTGGAGACAATACTCTAATTTGCCGTTATAATAATAATAATAATAATAATAATAATAATAATAATAATAATAATAATAATAATATATTTATTTATTTCTTAGCCGCACCCTCTCCCGAAGGACTCGGGGCGGCGTACAACGAAACATACGAAATAAATATGTAAACAAAACAAACATATAACAAAGACATACACTGAAACATACACAAGGAGGAGGTCGATTCATAAAACAATTAAAATACAGTATTTAAAACCCCTAGAAATTAAATATAATTAAAATACCCAGTTAAAAACCCGTCAGGAGCGATATGGTTAGATCAGAGTTTTGTTTTTGATTATAGTTTTGTTTTTGTTGTGGATGATGTTGTGGATGATCCTTGGGGCTAAGAGGAATGTAAGTATGAGGGATTGGTAGATTGGTGCTGATTGGTGCTGGCTGTGTGTCTGTTGTGGTTTTGTGTTGTAATGGCCTGGATGGTGGGTGTGGCTCGTTTGTTGACTAGGGCTGGTTTCCAGATGTCTGGTAGGTGGGAGGTATCGTCAGGTTTACTCATGTTGTGGGGATGTTACCAATTATGATACAACCACACGACCAATCATTCCACTTACTGAAACAAAGCCAGCACTCCACACTCACCCAGCAAGATTTAGAGAAAGACGGCAGCTCCGACCCTGCTTTAAGTGCAAAACCCAGCCTGAAAATGGCGAGTGAGACCTCGCCGAAACGTTGCCAAGACAATCTCAATCTTACATGGGAAAAGACCCGAATACAACAAGACCAGCATACCTACACCCGTGAAAATCTACAAAAACCTACACACACACACACACACTCAAGAGAGTTTAAATTTATTAGATGTAATACCCAATATAGCAGATACATGAGTAAAATAAGAGGGTTAAAAATGGTGAAATGCAAATGAAATATATTAGAAGGGGAAATAACATAAACAGAATTGTATCAATTTGAAATTGCTATTAGAAGGAACAGTGTCTGTACTGTATTGTGTAAATGTAGTGTATGTCTAAGTTGTGTGTGTGTGTATTTTGTATGTTTGCAAATATTTATTTTAAAAAAGAAAGAATTACAGAATAACCAAGTTGGAAGGGACCTTGGAGGTCTTCTAGACCAACCTCCTGCTCCTGCAGGAAACCCCATGCAATTCTGCATAAATGGCTGTCCAGTCTCTTCATAAAAACCTCCAGTGGTGGCGTACCCACAACTTCTAGTGTCAAGCAGTTCCACTGATTAATTGTTCTCCCTGTTAGGGAATTCCCCCTTAGTTCCCAAGGTTGCTTTTCTCCTAGATTAATTTCCATCCGTCGCTTCTCATCCTCTTCTCAGGAGCAGCGTTCATATATGCCCCGAATTCCCACCAAGACTCTCTCCGCTTCTTATCCCTTTGTGAGTTTTGTCGTCCCTGTCTTGAACAAAGGGGAGGAGGCAGTGGTGGGACTCAATTTTTTTTACTACCGGTTCTGTGGGCGTGGCTTGGTGGGCATGGCAGGGGAAGGGTACTGCAAAATCTCCATTCCCTCCCCACTCCAGGGGAAGGGTACTGCAAAATCCCTACTTCCTCCTGATCGGCTGGGACTGTGAACTACTCAAAACTTTCCCTACCAGTTCTCCAGAACTGGTCAGAACCTGCTGAATGCCACCTCTATGAGGAGCTGAATCCCCCAAAATGGCTTTGTTCAATTTCTAAAGCACCCATCTCGCCTAAGCAGCTCTGCGCAGTTTGCAACTGCGTAATAAAACACTAGAAACACCTGAATTTAAGAATAGATTTAAAAAAACAGAGTTCAAGCAGACATTTTCAGTGTGAATTCCACCCCACCCCACTCCACCCCACCCAGGCCTCTGACTTACGAGGTGTGGATGATCTTGATTTGAAGTTGTGTGAGTCCCTTGAGCTCTGCACGACTGTGGTCACCTACCACAAAGTGTCTACTAAGAGGTTCTTCGGTGGCCCCTCCCTGTCTGAGTGACTGCCAATGGTTGAGGAGCAACTTAGGGAAGGCCATTGGGGCAGGATGGGCACTATCCAAGGGGGCAGAAGGAGGACGGAGCAAGCCAACAATTCTGTTGGGACCTCTCCAAGCCTGGTGGGAAACCCCTGGACTGGGGGAGGAAGGGACCCCCCCTTTCAAATCAAGGAGGAAGAAAAATATAGAGAGGATGTATACAAAACCACAGTGGATTTTTTAAAAAAACTCTCTCATTCACTGTGAAAAGAGGAAGGGAAGAATAAAGCATAGATTTTCAATACAAATCAAAAGTTAAGACGTGTTCTGAAGACACTCAGCCATCGCCACCGAGGCCCATCATGTTAATTCATTCTTCATTCATTAATTCAAACATTCAATTCATTCAATGGTAGATAAAGACAAATCTCTCTCTCTCTCTCTCTCTCACACACACACACACACTGCATGTAATAATCTCACTGCAGTTGTCATTTGTGAAAAACTAGGTAAAGCTATGTGAACAAAGAGAAGCTGGAACAGGATAAAGAGAATGACAAAATAAAGAGTAAAAGAATGACAGAGTAACAGCAGAGGTGGGTTCCTACTGGTTCGGACTGGTTTGGCCGAGTAAGTAGTAACTCATCCGGACACGCGCCCGAACTGGTACTACCTACTCGGCCAAATATATATTTTTTTACTTCTGCACATGCACGCGCTCCCGAAGCACATCCATGAGCAAACCGGCAGTAAAAGAAGCCGGAACGCACCCCTGAGTAACAGGGCAACAGAATAGTTGGAAGGGATCCTGGAGGTTTTCTACTCCAACCACTGCTCAAGTAAGAGACCACCTACCATCCTGGAGAATGGCTAACTAAGGGGTCTTCCAGTCACTGTGGGGCTATCCTAGGGGGAGGCGGTCAACCTTTTCTCCAAAGCAGCTGAAGGCAGGAGAAGAAACGAAGGATGGAAACCAATCGAGGAGAGAACCAACCTGAAACTAAGGAGAAATTTCCTGACAGTGGAAAGACTTTTGTTTCAAACAGAAAGTTCCAATCAACTACAGCAACCCCCTCCCCCATTCCGATCTGATTCAGATCTGGTATGAATATGTGTTCTTTCCGTGTTCTTTGGGCTGGAGACAATACTCTCACTGCTCTTATAGGTTTTCCTTCTGTGTGCATGATGTTGAGGGTTGATCCTTGGGGCTAAGGTAAATGTAGTTGTTTTTGTTTTTCTAATATGGCCCTAACCTGCCTAATCAGGCTCAGTCCTTTACCCAGTCGGTCCATCTTTTCGGAGATTGCTTTGTTGTGCAGTATTTTCTGAATGGGACTGTTTTGAATGGGTGGCATTGTACGTTTTGAATGAAAGATAGTTTCTCTATGCCTATGGGGTCGCTTGACGGAGGAAAAACAAATGAGGTTTCTCCTCTCTTGTTAAGGGGTTTATCTTTTCTTCTCTTTTGGGAGACCATCCTTAGGGAAATATGTTATTCTGGAGAGGGGGTTCTCTTCACACTATATTTTATTTTCCCTTCGGGTCAGAGTCATTTACTTCACTGGGCACCGTCAACCTTCCGACTGATGAACCCAAGCCAAAGCCAGCACGATCGAGACGATCCAACCTCCGAATGCAAAACTTTATTGAGTAAATTATTTCAGCACTGATGAAGGCAAAACCAGATCTAGCTGATTCCCACGGAAACCCACATAATCAAAGCATGGAATTCTCCCTCCCCCTATTACTGGCGTTCACGTTGTCCCATTGAATGCCATTGTATTGTTATGAGAAAAAGTTGTTACTTTTGGCAAACACCTGCCAATGCATCCTTGGCTCTCATGCCGTGTCTTCTTAATGTCAGTGGGGCAAAAGTAGCCTTTTCATCAACCAAATAATAGGGCTGCCTTCCAAACTCCCTGATTAAAATAAAATCTTTCAATTCAAATCAAAAATATATTTTTTGCTTGATTTCTTGATAACTGATACAACCATCCTACATATACACAATCCTTGATCTCGGCACCTTATAGAAAGACTTCACTTTCTCTGAATAAACATCTTTTTTTTGAATTGTCTGAAATTCTTCTGCTTTGTTTTGTCAGGTGGAGGGGAAAAGCCACTTAGCAAAGGTATTTTTCACATCACACCCGGTCTCCTCCCCCTGGGAGAGCCTCTGTCCTTAGATGAACAAGTTGTCAGAAGCTTCCTAGAGACCCGAGGGTGCTCCGGGTCAGACGGAGACCCCACAGAAGGAAGGGCATCCCCATAGGAGCTAAGAATCTGCAGCTGTGGAGACAAAAACAGGGTGAGGAGCAGAGAGGTTAATGTGGCAGCGAATGAAATAATCTCTTTAACTTCTTTTCTGTTTCAGACAGATGGCTATCCAATCTTTTGAAAGCTCTTATCATGTCTCCAAGGTCTTTATTAGGCTAAACATAATTAGTTCCCTGAGCTGTTCTTTACAATTTAGCCTCCAGACCCCGATCACCTTTGTTGCTCTTTGTCAACTCATCAAATTTCCATGGTGAAGAAAGGGGGGGGAGCTCATTCCACACATACCTCCGGCCTGAGATGGATCTCGCATTACTACAGGAGGCTTGTGAGGGGTGCACCCCATTGGAGAATGTGATTTATGACACAGACTGAAGGAAGGGAAGGAATGGGGGTAAAGTTCAGCCACAATTCAAATGAGGCTTAGATCTTACTGCAATAGGGTATTGCCAAAATGGTGCTCCTAATAAATGACTGGTTTTCTTTTGAAACTTGGCTTGAGGCTCATTAATCAATTAGGGCATCTTTCGGAAACCTGACACTCTTCTTTGCACTGTTTCTAGGGCCTTGGCATCTTTTTGGAATCATGGTGAGCAGAAGGGGACATACTATTCCAAGACTAGTCGTATCAGAACAGTGTAAAGCATTACTATCACTTCTTGTTGTCTTTGGAGATTCTCTGTCATCCAAGTCATGGTTGTCCCAAAGAGCCTCCCCCCCCAAAAAAAAGACAACTGGACTTTCTGGTTTTATTTTTGAAGATGTTTGAAAACTGCTGGTTTGAAAGATGGGTCAAAGAAGGTATCTACATCCAAATGGAACAGTCCTCTCTTGACAGAGGAGGAGGGATAGGACATCATCTATCTCCAATCTACAGCACAGTCCTTTCATCCATTCCAAGAAGGCTCCACCTCTAGTTGCACCACAGACAAACCTCCAAGTGGCCTCAACAACCATCTAAAAGGATGCAAATGACCAGCTGTCTGGAAGGAATATAAATCCTTCCATTCTCCACTCTCCAGTCAGAGATGGAGAAGCTTCTTAGATATGAAGCGAAATGTCTTCAAAGAAAAATCCAGACAGTCCAGTTGCCTCTTGGGGAAAAAATTCGATTCTCATTGCCTTGATACTATCCTTCTGCTGTTCCTGGCTAGGTCTACATTGGTTTTGTTGGCAGCTGCAACACACTGCTGACTCATACTGAAGTGGTGTTCCACTATGACACTATTTCCCTCTCAAAGTTACAAGAAGTCCTCAACTTATAACCCCAACCGGGACCTGTTCTGACTCAGCTCCCAAACACAACAAGCCCTTTGTAGTTACACTTTCTTTATTCGGAGCACCAACAGCCGCTCTCTCACAGCAGGCTACGAAGTCTCTAAGTCTAACAATTCAATTACCGAAAAGAAATCCAGAAACTATGCTGATGTTCACCATCCCCATTTCATGCTGTCCCTCCTTTGGCATCCTTTCCTCATCGCTGGAAGCATTCAAGAGACTGGACTGCCATCTGTCAGAAAAGATGTAGGTAGGTCCTCCTGTTTGGGGGGGAGGGTTGGACTAGATAACCTAACAGGTCCCTTCCAACTCTATTCTCTTTTTTGTCTTTTAATGACCCCATAATCCCTTACATCAGGGTGGAACTGGGCCAACTGAATGGAGCTGAGTCTTTACTGGCTGGATGCCCTTCCTGTCACCAATGCGGGGTTTTGTTCAGCAGATAATTACTCACTGTGCCCAGAGAAAGAACTGCCCCTACCGAGGATTGACCTCACAGCCTCCTCATTGTGCGGCAAAAGGGGTCCATACAGAGTAAGGGGCTTCCTTCTGAATTGCACTATTTGGGAATCCAGAAGCCCGGCGTTCCCATTGAAGCCCAGCGAGAGATGAGAGGTGTTACAGCCTCTCTCTCTCTCTCTCTCTCTCTCTCTCTCTCTCTCTCTCTCTCTCTCTCTCTCTCTTTCTCTCTCTCTCTCTCTCTCCCTTCCTTTTATTTTGTGAGCTGTTTCTAAAAAGCATCCAAGTGGACGCTCCCCAGCCCAAAGGAAATGGGAAAGAAGAAAGGAAAGGACAAAAGAAAGGAAAGGAGAAAGGAAAGGAGAAAGGAAAGGAGAAAGGAAAGGAGAAAGGAAAGGAGAAAGGAAAGGAGAAAGGAAAAGAGAAAGGAAAGGAAAAATGTCGCATCGAGATCTGCAACACACTTGAGTCCGGATTCGTCTGCCTGAGCCTTTAGGGTTCCCCTTCTGACAGGGGAACGAACCCCGGTCCTCACCGGGAATTTGGAGGGTCCATGCGTGGACGAATACCGCAATTCAAGACATCACACAAAGAGTTTGCTCGAGGGAGGCAAGCACAGAATGCTCGGAGGGTGTAAATGCTACATTCCTCCTGACGTGTCCTGCACAAACCCCTTTATTGCATAGTTTTACAAAGGCTGGGAGATAGGCACATACAAGAAAAGTACACTCAGTAATTTCCCACAAATAACAAGAAAACAGTTATCAAATATTGTAACAAGCAAACAGCTATAGTTAAATGTTGCAGTTAGCCCACATCCCATGCAAGCATTTTTAAAGGTCATTTTCTCACGGCCTACTTATGTTTCAGCTTCAGCAAAGCCTGAACCAATCTACTATTACTGTTATACACTCACATCTCCTCTGTTTTTGTTTTTTAAGAAAGGTCAGTATCCCTCTAAGGCTAGGTATTCCTCTAACGACCCACCCTCCGGTAGGCAGCGAGAAGGACCACTCACCTTATCCGGGAACTGAAAATCACTTTCTGTGTCAGAGTTTAAATCTGAAAATGTCAACAATGGTTGTTTGCAAGTATCATATGAGGAGGGTAACAAGTTTTGCAGTAAATTTAGATCTTTACGAGTAGCACTAACTTCTCTATCTATATCACCAAGGCGAGTGCGTAAAAAGTGAAGCAATTTTCCCATTATACAAGGGCCGATGGCACAAGCAAGCAAGATTAAAATCAAGGGGCCCATGAGTGCTGAAAGCAAAGTTGTAAGCCATGGGGAAAAATTAAACATTCCCTGATACCATGTGTGAAACTGGGTGCGTTCTGTCTCTCTGTCTTTCAGTCGGGTATTTAATTCTGCCATAGAATCGAGTACAATGCCTGAACTGTCGGTATAAAAACAGCATTCTTCTTTCAAAGCTACACACAAGCCCCCCTGTTTTAAAAATAACAAATCCAATCCCCTCCTGTTCTGTAAAACAACTTCAGATAAGGAGGTAAGGGAATTCTGGAGAGCAACCATAGATTGTTCAATGCGTTTGAGATCGGCATCAACTTCAACACTGAGCCTGCGAATGTTTTGGTCCGCCACAACCATTCCTGCGATGCCTGTTGCCGCTCCAGAGGCTCCTAGGCCCAGGAGAAGGGCCAAAGTCATAGTAGTGACTATTTCACGTTTTGACCGTGGGAGGTATTCAGGCGGTTCCATACGAGAAAGAAACTCATTATCAGAAAAAACAGACATTTTAGGGAGAAGATATATTTGAATACAAAAGGCTCTTTGTTTGTGTAAGATGTCCCCACTGACGCATGCAGTGGCACCGGTGGAGCAGGCCCAAATAGAGCCATTGGAGGGAATTGACCTTCCGTGTCAAGCTCAAGACCCACCTTTTCCAAATAGCTGGCCTGGCTCGACCATAATTTCGTAACGCTCCTGATGGGTTTTTAATTTGGTAATTTTATTAGGGGATTTTAAATGATATTTTTAATTGTCTTCACTTAAGTCAATCCTCCTCCATGCACATATGTATATGTCTTTGTTCTGTTGTATATATGTTTGTCTTATGTGTATTTTTATCCGTTTGATTGTACGCCGCCCCGAGTCCTTCGGGAGAGGGTTGCGGCTAATCAAATAAAATTATTATTATTATTATTATTATAAAAAATTGACCTTTATACCGTCGGGAGAAATCGGCTGTGGGAAGGAGGGTGTGCATAGTAGTCCATCCACCCGTGGGAAGCCCTAGTCTTGCACCAGGCAACCACAATTGGCAAAGGTGATAAGCATCAGAAGAAGCATTAATACAAAAGTGAGAAAAGTTAGAGGGTACATACCCAAGACAACAACCTTGACCTTCAATTGAGGACACTGTTATAGAAGAATTAGACCACCGACAAGTGGTATCTGTGATACTATTGGTAAAAGGTACGGCAGAACCTATGGCCTCATAAAAGGGAGGTTGGGAGGACATACACAACCAACACCTTGTGTCATTGTGAGGGAAGGCACCAGCCGCCGCGAGGGCATCGTGTGCAGAGGAAACCAAAGTCACCAATGGATTGTCATTTTTAGTCAAGGGCTGTAAAAAAGGTGAACTAAGTTGCATGTTTGGGCCTACAGGTGGGGACGTTTCTTCAGTCCTGGTAAGGCGAATTGTGAAAACATTACCTGGATGGCCCCAATACCAATAGTCAGAGTTATCATTTGACCTTCCCCCCCATTGCTTCCCTGCAAGCCATTCAGTGATTGGAAGATTTCTGCCATATGAGGTAAAGGTGACAGTCATGGGGTTAAGGCGAACACCACAACAGGCCCAATTATCACATGAGTTCCAAGGCAAATTACTATCAGGGCCTAATACTGCTTTGATATAGTCCGAGGTATAGGGAGCAGTCCACCAAATCTTTCCAGTCGACACACATTGCCATGACTTACAATAATAGTCTAAGTAGGTTCCACATTTATCCTGGTGGGAAAGGTCCGTGGGATGTCCAGGGCAAATATACAGGCCTGGACCAGTCTTCCAAACACCTCGGGGGGAAGGATCACATTTAGTCTTATGTTTAAAGCCATGAGCGCCAACCAGCATTTCAGCAAAGTCAAAGGAAAGCACAGGGAACCAAGGCCACAGAGTTCGATTAGAAATGGAATGAAGGATGTTTCCTTGAAAGTCCAAAATAGTCCAGGTATAGTTTACAGGACGATGCTGGTTAACGGGACGTTTCTGCAAGGCACGCCGGTGGCGGGCATGGGAGGACACGGGATAGGAGATCTCAGAAGGGTGTAGAAGAGAAACATCCATTCCAAAATCTCGTCTTAATTTTGGAAGATCTAAAGCACACCTATAGGTACCATAGTCCTGAAAAGAAATATTAAGGAGAAGAAGAGAAGTAGAACAAGGAGAAGACACAATATGGGTAATATCAGAAGAGTGAATAGTTCTTCCTTCTTTAAACCAGTACCAGTTAGCCGGATGTATTACTGGATATCGCTGTTTGCAGGTCAGTTCAGCTTTGCCTCCTTGTGGTGCAGCAACTCTGCAGTGAGGCACACGAATGTATGCGCTGAGCCGTTCAAGGAAGGTGGGAGGAGGAAAGGAAGAGTCAGAGAATTTTGAAAGTGATGGGTCAGAAGAAAGATCAAAAGGATCAGAAAGAAGAGGAAGAAAGAAACAGCTGAGTGAGAGAAAAAGCCGAATCGTCTTCATCCTCGTTGACTAGAGATTCCTCCTTTTTTGATTTTTGGGGGGTCAGGTGACATGGACGGACACAGCGAGCCGGAACCCAGAGGACTCGATCCTGCAATTGTACTGCAGCGTATCCTTTTCCCCAGGTGATGAGTGGAACAGGACCCTTCCAGGCAGGATCAGGTAGATGCCTATAATAGACAAGTGGACGAGAAGAGGGGAGGGGAGGAGAAGAAAAGTGTCGAGAGGCCGCAGTAGAAGCAGGAGATCCAGTCAAGTTTAGAAAATTCAAAGAATATAAGCAAACATTCAACACATTCTGTAACGCCGGGAGAGATGGGGGGCTGAGGCCCTTTTTTCCCAAATGTCTGTCCAGAGCTTGTTTCAAGGTACCATTGGCCCGTTCAACAATTCCTTGAGCTCTGCTATTAAATGGTATGCCAAATTTATGAACGATTGACCAACGGTGGCAAAATTGTGCAAAGGCAGAACTAGTATAGGCCGGGCCGTTGTCAGTTTTCAATGTTTTTGGAGCTCCCAACGTCACAAAGGTCCGAATACTATGGTTGATAACATTTTTTGAGGCTTCCCCCCTTTGCAAGGTAGCCATAATAAAACCCGAATAGGTATCCACCGAAACATGGATATATTTCCAAGGGGCAAAGGATGAATATTGAGTCACATCCATTTGCCATGTCTCACAGGCCGAGGTACCCCTGGGGTTTACGCCCTGTGGGATAGCAGCAGCCTGGAGACTACAGGTCGGGCATTGTTGAATAATTGCAGTGGCTTCTTGATGTGTAATGCCAAACTGCTTGACAAGTGCTTTTTTGTTCTGATGAAAATAGTCATGGCTTTCCCCAGCTGTCAGAGTTAACAGACAGACTGGTGAAGCATGCTTACAGGCTTCATCTGCCATATGGTTCCCTTCAGAGAGGAAACCAGGTAAATTTTGATGACTTCTAATATGTGCCACAAACAGATGATGGGCGCGGAGGTGTAACAAATCCTGGAGCTGTAAAAAAAGCTTCATTAATGGGGCAGGGGTGGAAGGAGAAATATATGCATCATAGATGCAAGACACCAAATGAAAAACATATAAACTGTCAGTAATGATGTTAAGAGGTTGGTTCGGGAATACTGACAGAGCCAGATTAAAAGCGGACAGCTCCGCCTGCTGGGCAGAGGGTTGTAAGGAAGTTTGGCGAGTCGGCCATTGGTTAGCAGAATCTTGCCATGCACAAGCGCCCACTGATTTTGAGCCATCAGTGAACACAGTAAGAGCCTCCTTGATAGGAGAAGAAGCGACAGGGGTAGTAAAGAGAATAGGAACAGTCTTAAGGACTTGAATTCTTGGATCTGGAGGGAGATGGCAGGAGACATTGCCATTCCAGTCCTCCAGAGCACTTTGCAAAGCATCTGAAGATTGAAACAAAGATTCCCACTGGCTTAATTTAAAAGGTACATAAAGGGAACAAAACTCTATTCCCATCAGTGCCTTAGTGCGGCGCCTCCCCTTTTCAATAAGAAGAGCCATTTGTAGGGCTTTGGTAGTAATAGAAGCCCTAGGGGTGTGAGCCAAATGTAACCATTCTAGAATAAACATTTTCTTTTCTACAGACAATTGGAAAATAACAGCTGTAAGAAGAGACGGAGTGGAGAGAATAGCAAACAAGAGAGGTTGATTTGATAGTGACCTATCAACCCATTTTTGGGTGAGCGCAGCGTTAACCTGGGCAAGAGCGTTCTTGTGCTCCTGCTGTAAACAGACAGTGTCTGAAGGATGCTTAAGGCCCACCAAAGCAGAAAATAAGGGAGAAAGAACATGGGTTGGAATGGACAAATAGGGCCTAGCCCAATTGAGTGTTCCCAGATATTGCTGAAGTTGTACAAGTGTGGCCTTTTCTGGGAGGTGTAACATGGGGAGAACGGGCATGGCAGCAGAGGCCATGAGTTTATGACCCAAATATTGCATGGGGTATGAAGTTTGTACTTTATCAGGGGCAACATAAAGACCCGATTGGGCGAGAACAGTATACAAAAAGGAAAGAGTCTGAGAAACAGTGCCTTTTGGACCATCAGCTGCTATCAAGATATCAAAAACGTGGGATGTGAATCTCGATAAGGTTGCAAGGCCTTATCAACAAAATATTGACACATCGTGGGTGAATTAATCATCCCCTGAGGGAGGGCCTTCCACTGATACCTAGTAGTAGGCCTAGAGTTGTTAAATTGAGGAATGGTAAAGGCAAACAAAATTCTGTCAGCAGGCACGAGAGGAATGGAAAAGAAGCAGTCCTTCAGGTCAATGACGACTAGATCATAATTGTGAGGAATCAAATTTGGGTTTGGCAATCCACATTGTAGGGGGCCCATGGGTTGAATAATTAAATTGATTTTTCGCAAATCTTGAAGAAGACGGTGTTTGCCACTTTTCTTTTTAATGACAAAAACCGGAGTATTATACGGACTAGTAGAGGGCTCAAGGTGACCCTCCTGAAGCTGTTGAGCAACCAGCTGCTGCAAAATTTCAACTTTCTCCTGGGTCATAGGCCACTGGTCCACCCAAATAGGGGCGGAAGATTTAAGGGTAAGGGGTAAAGGAACAGGAGGCATGATAGAAAACGTCAAGGAATAGTAAGAGTGGCATGAAGTTGGGACAGTAAGTCTCTACCCCACAAATTAGTATGGAGAGGAAGAATGAAGGGGCGGAGATATGCAGTGACAGAAGAGTGGGGAGTAGATGCAGTCAGCCAAGAAGTGCTAACCTTGGCAGCCTGTGCTCCGCCCACACCTTGCACCGTGGAGGCGTCAGTAAGAGGCCAGGAGGAGGGCCATTCAGATGAACGAATGACGGACACGTCAGCACCCGTGTCAATGAGACCGGAAAAGGAGCGCCCGTTGAGAAGAATGGAAATTACGGGCTTGGCGTTCTGGACAGGCTGTTGAAGAGCAAGAAGAGAGGGGTGTTCAGGAGAAGGGAGAAGGATCAGGGTAGCCACAACAGTGCCTTCCTTCAGAGAAAAGCATCGGTCTCCTATGGCGGCCAAAGAAATGTTTTTGAGAGAGTCCGAGTTATGCAGAAAGGGTGCAGCAATCACACCTTCCAGCGTGAGAGAAGAATTAGGCATCAGGAGAACAGGAACATCGGGAGGGAGTGGGGCAAACAAAGAGACCTTCAGGGGCATGGTAAAAACCGAGCCTGGGTCATCATACACAAAATCCTTAGAAAGACGAACAGGAAAAGCAAGAGAAGAATCATTGGCCAAGGGATGAAGGTCAGCCTTTGGAGCGGGGCTGGCTGGTCGCCCCCCACTCAGTTTCCCTGGGATGGAGTGGAGTTGGGAATCTTTGTACAATTGCGTGCCCAATGAAAACCTTCCCGACACCTAGGGCACACAGTTTTCGGCTTTTTGTTGTTAGCGGCTAGAGGGCTCTGCGGTCGGCTGCGAGGAGCCCCGCCGCCGCCAGGCATGCGGCATTGGCCTTTGAAATGACCTGGCTTACCACATTTGAAACAATTGCCATTGCGAGCAACAGGAAAAGCTTGGCTCTCCCCACCCCCTATGGAGGATGTTAGCGCAGCAGCCAAAGCAGACATTTTATGAATTGTAGTACCCACAACCCAACAAGCCTGCAAAAATTCTGCAAGAGAAACACCTGGTTTTGCGGAAAGGGGTTGCAAAACCCTTTTGCAGTCCTCATTTGCATTTTCAAAAGCCAATTTTATCATAAGCTCGTTACGAGCAGATGGATTCTGAATTTGTCTCTCCAAGGCAAGTTGGAGACGATTAATAAAGGTGGCATAAGGCTCACTTGGTTCTTGAATTATTTTTAAAAAATTCTGAGCTGAGCGGCCATCTGCATCATCCACTTGTTTGAGCGCTCCCATGGCGCACAGGCGGATGATAGCAAAAGCTCGGCGCGGGGTATTTTGCTGCTGAACAAGGGTGGTAAATTGTCCGGTGCCTTTTATGTGATCACCTTGGACGCCTTGGGGAGCCCCCGAACAATCTCAGCATCTGCCATTTTATTATATTCCGAAAACCAAATGACAAATTGGGCAGGGGTAAGCAACATAGAAAACAAAAGTTTCCAATCATACATTAACATTACAACATCAGTTTCAGTTAAAGAATCAAGTAATCCTGTCACATATGGAGAATGGATTCCATATTGGGTTACAGCCTCCTTCAGATGTCTCAGGTCCCTTTGATTAAAATTATCATAATAGGGACCCACACCTCCCCGATTTAAGTGTAGGGGGTAGGTAGAGGTCGAGGCTTCTGATTCGGAAGAAAGTGTGGATTTGGCAGAAGCAACAAAAGCAGAAAAGGAGCCAGCCCGCGGATCCACATCGGGCAATTCAACAGGAAATTCAGAGGGAGGAGAAGCAAAGGGCTCCGCAGGGGGAGCGGAGGAAGCGACTGAAAGTTTAGGAGCCTCATAAGGAGGTGGAGACACCTTTGGAGTTTCGTTCGAAGGGGAAGAGTTAGGAACAGAAGAAGAAAAGGAATTTTCTGAAGGAGGATTAGGATAGAGAGTTTCTAAAGCAAACATAACAGCCCTCCAGGTGACCAAGATGTCGGGTGGCGCTCGGGGAGCCTCATGAAGGAATTTCCCGAGACGTGTCCAAGTAATTTTTTTAAGGTTACCTTCTTCTGGATAGGCGGGACATTTTTCACGGACATAGGACAGAAAGGAAGCGATAGATTTGCGAGAAAGTGGGTAGACAGTAATGCCATTAATCTTTTGGATACAATTTGCACTCTTCACAAGAGCGAAAAGCTCCTCTCGATGATGAGCAGAAACTTTAGAGCCCGAGGAGCCCATGACTTACGTGTACAGTGGCGCATCCGGCCAGGTAAGTTCACGGGAGTGAAGGAGAGCACACCGCTAGACAACGGTCGTGCCCACGAAGGCGCCAAGACAGGACAAAATCCCGGACGAGGCCCCCAGATGTCGCATCGAGATCTGCAACACACTTGAGTCCGGATTCGTCTGCCTGAGCCTTTAGGGTTCCCCTTCTGACAGGGGAACGAACCCCGGTCCTCACCGGGAATTTGGAGGGTCCACGCATGGACGAACACCGCAATTCAAGACATCACACAAAGAGTTTGCTCGAGGGAGGCAAGCACAGAATGCTCGGAGGGTGTAAATGCTACATTCCTCCTGACGTGTCCTGCACAAACCCCTTTATTGCATAGTTTTACAAAGGCTGGGAGATAGGCACATACAAGAAAAGTACACTCAGTAATTTCCCACAAATAACAAGAAAACAGTTATCAAATATTGTAACAAACAAACAGCTATAGTTAAATGTTGCAGTTAGCCCACATCCCATGCAAGCATTTTTAAAGGTCATTTTCTCACGGCCTACTTATGTTTCAGCTTCAGCAAAGCCTGAACCAATCTACTATTACTGTTATACACTCACAGAAAAAGGAAAGGAAAAAGGAAAGGAAAGGAGAAAGGAAAAGAGAAGGGAAAGGAGAAAGGAAATGAAATGGAAAATAAGGAAAGCAAAGGAGAAAGCAAAGGAGAAAGGAAAGGAGAAAAGAAAGGAGAAAGGAAAGGAGAAAGGAAAGGACAAAGGAAAGGACAAAGGAAAGGACAAAGGAAAGGAAATGGAAAAGAAGGAAAGGAAAAAGGAAAGGAAAGGAGAAAGGAAAGGAAATGGAATAGAAGGAAAGGACAAGAGAAAGGAAAGGAAAAAGGAAAGGAAATAGAAAAGAAGGAAAGGAAAAAGGAAAGGAAAGGAGAAAGGAAAGGGGAAAGGAAAGGAGAAAGGAAAGGAGAAAGGAAAGGAGAAAGGAAAGGAGAAAGGAAAGCAAAATGGAAAGGAAATGGAAAAGAAGGAAAGGAAAAAGGAAAGGAAAGGAGAAAGGAAAGGAAATGGAATAGAAGGAAAGGACAAGAGAAAGGAAAGGAAAAAGGAAAGGAAATAGAAAAGAAGGAAAGGAAATGGGAAAGAAGAAAGGAAAGGACAAGAGAAAGGAAAGGAAAAAGGAAAGGAAATGGAAAAGAAGAGAAAGGAAAGCAAAATGGAAAGGAAATGGAAAAGAAGGAAAGGAAAAAGGAAAGGAAAGGAGAAAGGAAAGGAAATGGAATAGAAGGAAAGGACAAGAGAAAGGAAAGGAAAAAGGAAAGGAAATAGAAAAGAAGGAAAGGAAATGGGAAAGAAGAAAGGAAAGGACAAGAGAAAGGAAAGGAAAAAGGAAAGGAAATGGAAAAGAAGAGAAAGGAAAGCAAAATGGAAAGGAAATGGAAAAGAAGGAAAGGAAAAAGGAAAGGAAAGGAGAAAGGAAAGGAAAGGAGAAAGGAAAGGAAAGGAGAAAGGAAAAAGGAAAGGAGAAAGGAAAGGAGAAAGGAAAGGAGAAAGGAAAGGAGAAAGGAAAGGAAATGGAATAGAAGGAAAGGAAAAGAGGAAGGAAAGGAAAAGGAAAGGAAATAGAAAAGAAGGAAAGGAAATGGGAAAGAAGAAAGGAAAGGACAAGAGAAAGGAAAGGAGAAAGGAAAGGAGAAAGAAAGGAGAAAGGAAAGGAGAAAGGAAAGGGGAAAGGAAAGGAAATGGAATAGAAGGAAAGGAAAAGAGAAAGGAAAGGAAATGGAAAGGAAATGGAAAGGAAGGAAAAGAAAAGAGAAAGGAAAGGAAAGAAAATAGAAAAGAAGGAAAGGAAATGGGAAAGAAGAAAGGAAAGGACAAGAGAGGAAAGGAGAAAGGAAAGGAGAAAGGAAAGGAGAAAGGAAAGGAGAAAGGAAAAGAGAAAGGAAAGGAGAAAGGAAAGGAAATGGAAAAGAAGGAAAGGAAAAGAGAAAGGAAGATAGAAGAAGGACAGAAAGGGAAAGGAAAGAGTGGAATGGATTGGTACTGCTCAAAAATCAAGTCTCAAGATCCCATGGACCCCTTTGGCTCAGACAGTCCAACTCCGCTGCTTCCCTCTATCCCCATAGCGAAGGCATTGCAGAAAAACTGCCCAGCCCAGAACGGAGTTTCAGAGGACGCATATGCAGAGAAACGCAGCTACAACCAGCGAATCCCATTTTCCCAGGAACCGACGAAGCCCCAGAGGACCAATAGAAATTCTCCTTTCTGCAGCGTCATCGATC
This sequence comes from Natrix natrix natrix, assembly GCA_029891615.1. Classification (NCBI taxonomy): domain Eukaryota; kingdom Metazoa; phylum Chordata; class Lepidosauria; order Squamata; family Natricidae; genus Natrix; species Natrix natrix. The sequence goes on from JAKRSK010002765.1 coordinate 177,168, forward strand.
TCTGGGCAGAGTCTTCCTTGATTTCACCATTAACCAGAAGGAGAAGAGAGTTCAGTGCAGAGAGAAGGGAGGGAGGGGGGATATTTTCAGTCACATTTAAAGACATTAAAAAAACCCTGCGCTGCAGTTTGAAACTTTTGCGCAGTGTTTTCTTGTTACCTGCGTGGACGCACAGGCGTGCAGCTTAGAGGGAACATTGGTGGGAAGGAAGTGGAAAAGGGAGGAAAAGAGGGACGGAGGGATGATTGGAGACAGGTCGCATCGTAACGGCCAGGTATTTCTTTCGCATTCAGAGACTGGGTTCGATCTTCACAACGGGTAGACCGGGTACTATCTTCGCACATGGCAGACCCGGCTCCTAACAACTGATAGACCGGACCACGTCTTCATAATTGGTAGACCGGGCCCCGCTAAACCCGGTATCTTCACAACAGGCAGACCGGACCCTATGATCAGAAGTAGTAGATCGGGACCCGCTAACCTCGATATCCCCGCAATGGGTAGACCGGGCTCTGTCTACCAATTGGTAGACCGGGCCCCGCTAAACCTGGTATCTTCAAAACGGGTAGACCGGGTCACTCCAAACTGGACCACTTTCACAAGCGCCCTTCGGACACCGCGCAAACCCAACACAGCTTGCTTCCTTACATTTTGCACCACTGCACCTTCACCAAAATGGCCGTGCATAGCTTTTAGGAGGCTTTCAGAGAACTCCGGGGGGCTGGAGAGGGCAGAAAGGAGTAAAAAATGGGCTGGTTTTTGCCCTCCCAGTCCCTAGCAGCACTCTAGAAGCCTCCATAAGGCTATGCAGGCAAATTTCTTTTACCAAAAAATGGGCCCGTTTTTGTGAAAAATGGGGCATCTTTTCCTTGATTTTGCCCCCCCCCGGAGCACTCTGCAAGCCCCCCCGGATATTCATGCCTTTTTTTGGAAAAAAAAAAGGACCTGTTTCTGTGAAAAACGGGCCGTTTTTGGGGGGTTTGCAGAGTGCAAAAACTTTTTTTTTCCTTTTGGGAAGCTTTTTAACTGATTGATGAGAATTCCATTGATCAAGTGCTGTGCCAGCAGAAACAGAAACACCTACCTATCTACTGTATTTCTCTCTCTCTCTATTTCTCTCTCTCTCTCTCCCTTTACCTACCTACCTAACTACATACACTCTCTCTCTCCCTACCTACTGTATCTCTCTCTCTCTCTCTCTCTTTCTCTCTCTTCTATCCCTTTATCTACCTACCTATCTAGCTACTCTCACTTTCTCTACCTATCTGCTGAATTTCTCTCCCTCTCTCTCTCTCTCTCTCTCTCTCTTTCTCTCTCTTTCTCTCTCTCTTCTATCCCTTTATCTACCTACCTATCTAGCTACTCTCACTTTCTCTACCTATCTGCTGAATTTCTCTCCCTCTCTCTCTCTGTCTCTCTCTCTTTCTCTCTCTCTTCTATCCCTTTATCTACCTACCTATCTAGCTACTCTCACTTTCTCTACCTATCTGCTGAATTTCTCTCCCTCTCCCTCTCTCTCTCTCTCTCTCTCTCTCTCTCTTTCTCTCTCTCTTCTATCCCTTTATCTACCTACCTATCTAGCTACTCTCACTTTCTCTACCTATCTGCTGAATTTCTCTCTCTCTCTCTCTCTCTCTCTCTCCCCCTCTACATAACCAACCTACCTTCTCATTCTCTCCCTCCCCTATCTACTGTATTTCTCTCTCTCTCTCTCCTTCTTTTTCTCTCTCTCTATCCCTCTACCTACCTATCTACTCTCTCTCTCTTCCTACCTACCTACTGTATTTCTCTCTCTCCCTCTCTCTCTCTCCCTTTACCTACCTACCTACCTACCTACCTACATGATCTCTCTCTCCCTCCCTCCCTACTGTATTTCTCTCTCTCTTTCTCTCTCTCTTCTATCCCTTTATCTACCTGACTATCTAGCTACTCTCGCTTTCCCTCCCTATCTACTGTATTTCTCTCTCTCCATATATATATATTTCTCTCTCTATCCCTCTATACCAACCTACCTTCTCTCTCTCTCCCTCCCGCCATTATCTACTGTATTTCTCTCTCTCTCTTTCTATTTTTCTCTCTCTATCCCTCTACTTATCTATTTACTCTCACTCTCTCTCTCTTCCTACCTACCTGCTGTATTTATCTCTCTCTCTCACTTTACCTACCTACCTACCTACCTACCTACATGATCTCTCTCTCCCTACCTACCTACTGTTTCTCTCTCTCTTTCTCTCTCTCTTCTATCCCTTTATCTACCTACCTATCTAGCTACTCTCGCTTTCCCTCCCTATGTATTTCTCTCTCTCTCTCTCTCTCTCTCTCTCTCTCTCTCTCCCTCTACATAACCAACCTACCTTCTCATTCTCTCCCTCCCCTATCTACTGTATTTCTCTCTCTCTCTCCCTTTACCTACCTACCTACCTACCTACATGATCTCTCTCTCCCTCCCTACCTACCTACTGTATTTCTCTTTCTCTTTCTCTCTCTCTTCTATCCCTTTATCTACCTACCTATCTAGCTACTCTCGCTTTCCCTCCCTATCTACTGTATTTATCTCTCTCCATATATATATATATTTCTCTCTCTCTATCCCTCTACATACCAACCTACCTTCTCTCTCTCTCCCTCCCGCCATTATCTACTGTATTTCTCTCTCTCTCTTTCTATTTTTCTCTCTCTATCCCTCTACTTATCTATTTACTTTCACTCTCTCTCTCTTCCTACCTACCCACTGTATTTATCTCTCTTTCTCTCCCTCTCATTCCCTCTATTTACCTACCTACCTTTAAAAATAATTGCCTCTTCAAAATCTTGGAGCGTCTTATACTCCGGTGCACCTTATACTCCAAAAAATATGGTAAATGTGGCATAACCCCAACATTTTAAAATCTGTAAAAATTACAGTTACAAAGGAAAAGCAGAGAAAGAGGGAGATCCTCCCAAAAAGAAACCACAAGGTAGTAAGGAAGGGAGGAGAACAGGGAAAACCCTGGGGAAAAGTACCAGAATAATAAAAATGAATAGTCTGAAGAAAAGATACTACAACCATAAAAACAGGAAAAGGAAAAAGAAGAAGTTAGGAGAAAGCGGGAGAGGAAGAAAAACGATTAAAAGTGGGATTCGTGAGAGCCCAAGAGAAAATGCATAAAAGAGGAAGGGGGAAAAGAGTAGTATTGGTAGATTAAAGGGAATAGTAGTACGATTGTTATTGTTCTGCAGCTAATTAAGAAATAAAGAAAGTGTAGTATATTGTTAATTGTAGAAAAAATAGAAAGAAATGCTTTCTATGTCGAAATGTAACTAGGGGTTATATATTGTTTATAGCAAAGTAGACCAATAGAGAAATATGAAATGATAATTTGGTGCAATTTTTGAAGAGGCAATTGAAGATATTGTTTACGTACTAAGAAAAAATGAGTATAAAAAAATGGAAAATAATGGAAGAAAATAATTTGTCTGAAAGTGAAAATTAAGTTATGATGTGAAATGGATCATGTAAAGGAGGGGATGTAAAAGGGAAATTCCAGTTAACACTTTGTTTCTATAATATGTGTACATTTGTATTTAAAAAATTAAAAAAACTTTGGGGGGAAAAAGCACTCCGTATATATACACTTAAAACTTCTAATATAAAATAATAAATAACAACTGAAATCTATAACAAAATCCAGTGTCAATTAGACATGGTCTCACTATAGGATACTTACAATCCCTAAGCTGTATGGCCCATTGTAGGTTTAATGTTAAAAGGGAAGGGACTAAGCAGTGCAAAGGGTTTGCCACAATTGTTATATAACATTGCTACAATGGAGAAGACACGTGTTTGCGATGGATCCCCAGGGCTGCCGCACAGAATCTGTCCACCCGCACTGTAGTGGTGGACTGTTCCTCCTTAAGCAGCCGCTGGAGATAGGTAGTGTCGGAAGGGTCAGGATACCTAGCGGTTATTGTCAGAGTATGTTTTTTCCTAAACTCCCACCCATCTGGCCTAAGCTGCTCTGCGCAGTTTGCGATCCCATCATAAAACAATAGAAACAGCCAATTCAAAGCGTAGATTTTTTTTTAAAAAAAGAGTTCAGATGGACAAAACTTTGTGTTCCTTCCACCCGAACCCACCCAGGTCTCCAACATACGACGTGGTGGGGAGGCCAATCTGATCCCTCCATGAATCCCTGGAGCTTGAAAGGATTGTGCAAAATGGCTTGCTAAGAGGTGTTTTTGGGGGGGCCCTCCCTGGCTGAGTGGCTGCCAATGGTTAAGGAGGATGCCTGGGCGATGCCATGGGGGCAGGGTGGGCACAGTCCAAGGAGAAAAGTGATGGGGGAGGGAAGCATCAGGAAGTTGGAGCAAGGAAGCAATTCTGCTGGCATCCGTCCAACTCTGGTGAGAAAGTCCTCAGCTGGGGGAGGAAGGGAGCACTTTTCAAACCAAGCAGGAGGAACAATTCATAGAAGAGAGCAGAGCAGAGCAGAGCAAAATACAGTACAGTACAGTAGACTGCAATGCAGTGCAATGCTATACAATACAATACAATACAATACAATACAATGCAATAGTAGAATTAGACTAGAATAGACTAGGCTAGAATTAAATGAAATAGCAGAATTAGAATTAGAATGAGTACAGCATCGTAAAAAATTAGAATAGAATAGAACAGAACAGAACAGAAAAAAACAGAACAGAATAGAGTACAATAGTAGAATTAGACTAGTGTTAGGGTTCTAAATACCATGCAGAAATAAATCATTGTCCAAGGCAAAACATCCTTAAAGGTGCAATTTATTCCGCAGGCATGTTAGGACGGCTATGGAAATTTCAACTCTGGAAGTACATGCTCTGGGTTCACCCAGTTAAAGTTCATGATCTCTCCCCACACCCACAAATCCATCACATGTTCCAATCATCATCTTCCACGCTGGCATGTACACCCATCTTCTTCCGGCCAGGTGTCGAGATGCGAAGACAAAAGATGACCTTGGCTTCTACAAAAGAATGTCAACAATCCATTCTACAATCCTACTCCTTTCTATTCCCCCCTCCCAACTACTACACTATTGAAACAGCATAGAAAATTATAAGAAAGTGTGGCAGGCCAAAGATCCAAAAAAGAATATAATTACAGGCCTGACAGGCGGCCTCTCCTCAAAAGAAAAACGTTTCCTGCAAAGAGAATAACATAAAAGTTAACATAACAAAATTAACCACCTCTTCTCCACCCAGGGGAACCCCTTGACTTCTCGGGAAACTTCCCATTGAATTGCTTTACTAACTTCTCCACTTTTAGGTTCCCACTGTTTACCCAATTAACTTCAGACCAAGGGTAACCCTTCCAATGCACTAAGTACTGTAAGCAACCCCTATTCAGCCTGAAATCTACAATTTTTTCCACCTCAGATTGTGTTTCCCCTTCCATCACTAAAGGAGGAGATTGAGCTTGGGTGGATGCTCTTCTGTTAGACCCAATTACTGGTTTCAACAAGCTACAATGAAATTCTGGGTCAATTTCCCCTAGACTTCTGGGTAGACTGAGTTGAACTGTAACTGAGTTAACTATCTTCACTATTGGGAATGGACCTAGAAATTTTGGACCCAATTCCTTGCTAAGCATTTCTAATCTTATGTATTTGGTAGATACAAAAACATTGTCCCCCACACGGTAGGGGTTTAGGAGTGAGCGACGTTGATCATCTTGCTTCTGGTAGGCTTCTGCTGCAACTGCTAGAGCCTTCTTCGTATTCTCCCATCCTTTCTTTAGCATGTCCATCCATTCACTCAAAGACATGAAAGAAGGAGGTTCTCTAGGCAACTCAGGCATGGCAACGACTTCCATGCCACTGGTAATCTGGAAACCCGCTAATCCTCTGCTGCTGTGGACCGCATCGTTGTACGCCACTTCGGCGAAAGGTAGCAAGTCCGACCAGTTGTCGTGCTGATAGTCCACAAAACACCTGATGTATTGTTCCACCACCGCATTGGCTTCCTCTGCTGCGCCGTTCATGCTGGGATGAACCTCTGAGCTCAGTTCTTGTGTGGACCCAATAGATCTCAGGACCTCTCTCCAGAACTTGGCTGTGAACTGGACTCCGCGGTCTGAAATGATCCTCTTGGGTACTCCGTGCAGGCGATAAATGTGTTTCACAAACATTTTCGCTAATTCGTTTGCGGATGGCAATCCTGAGCAAGCAATGAAGTGTGCCTGCTTAGAAAACAAATCAATCACAGTCCAAATTACTTTATGCCCACTGCTGTCTGGGAGTTCCATGATGAAGTCCATTGCAACCTCTTCCCATTGCCGTTTCGGGCTCTCTGCTGCAGGTGCTGTAGGTTCTGGGCTCTTGGATCCATTCATCCACGGCTGGCCTTGTTCCTCCTCCGAGGCCTCCCCCTTGGTAGGACTCTTCGTCACCTGAAGTTGAGGGTCCTCTTCCAGAGGTTGGTTGGGCATTTCCCCCTCCGAGGCCTCCCCCTTAGTTGGACTCTTTGTCACCTTCAGTTGGGGATCCTCCTCCGGAGATTGTTTGCCCTTTTCCTCTTCCAAGGCCTCCCTCTTGGTAGGACACTTTGTCACTTTAAGTTGGGGATCCTCTTCCAGAGGTTGTTGGCCCAGATGACTTTTCTGTGCAGGCATCTGGGGCCCTCTCTTAACCACCGTGGCAATTGGTACACACGTTTGTTCTTCGGCAATTCCCTCCTCCGAGGCCTCCCCCTTGGTAGGACTCTTCGCCACCTGAAGTTGGGGATCCTCTTCCAGAGGTCGTTTAGGCTTTTCCCCCTCCGAGGCCTCCCCCTTAGTTGGACTCTTTGTCACCTTAAGTTGGGGATCCTCCTCCGGAGATTGTCTGCCCTTTTCCTCTTCCGAGGCCTCCCCCTTGGTAGGACACTTCCTCACCTTAAGTTGGGGATCCTCTTCCAGAGGTTGTTGGCCCAGATGACTCTTCTGTGGTGGCATCTGGGACCCTCTCTTTACCGCTGTGGTGGTTGGTGCGCACGTTTGTGGCATTGGGGCTGGAGCCAAACACTCTGACGCTCTGTGGCCAAGTTGACAACAATGGTGGCATTTAATTTGCCCCCACGAGGAATGGAACCTAGTTACATCTCTAAACTTAGGAACCGTTTCATCACACTGCCTTGCTCTCCAACTTGCAGCTGCCCCCTTGGTAAACCCTTCTTCCATGGTGGAGATTGCTTCTCTGTAGGAAGGTGGAGTAAGAACCTTTTGGGGCATTGCAGATGCACCTTGTCCCGCTTCCCATCTTGCAGGCCTGGCTTTGGTAATCCCTTCTTCCATGTTGGTGATTGCTACTCTGTAGGAAGGTGGGGTAAGAACCACTTGGGGCCTTACAGGCGCACAATTTCCCGCCATCCATCCCGCAGGCCTCCCTTTGATAATACCTTCTTCCATGGAGATTTCTTCTCTGTAGGAAGGTCTGGTAAGAACCTTTTGGGGCCTTGCAGGGGAGACTGGAACCGGTGGGGAGGTCAATCCCTCGGTTGGCCACTGCCCAGCTTTCTGCCATGGTGCCATCTGCTGAGGGAGGGCATGTGCCCACTGGCATCCCTCCCATCCATGACCTGGGGTTAAGACCCATCCCGGGGTTGCCTGCTTCACAGGTTGCAGCTCAACCAATGATGGCTGGCTAGGGGGTTTTACGTGCCAAGGACCCTCCTGCTGGCTTGGAGGAGTTATGGGCCAAGTAGGTGCCCTTTGCTGGCTTGGAGCATTTCCCCATGCTGATGGCAAAGGAGTTTGTAAGTAGCATCTCTTCCATCCAAGTCCTGGGAGGAAAGCCCAATTTACTGCCCAATTTGCTTCATTTACTGGTTGCAGCCCCATTTGTGGTGGCTTGCAAGTAACAGATGCTGGAAAAATTCCTTCTTCCTGCCTCCTTTGAAATTCCCATTTTGAAAGGGAATCTTTCTTCCAGCTAGTTGCATGGTGATAAGCCATTTTATTTATTGCCGTCTGGAAGGAGCCCAAACCTCCGTTCTAAGGGTGTTTTTTTTTTTTCCAATCTTGCTTCTAAGCTGGGGGGGAAGGAGGGGGAGCATGCACTCACAATTTTGCTGAAGAAGTCCGTCTGAGATTTCTTTCGTCTTGTCGCGTCTCCTCCTGCATTCCTCCAGATGCAATTAAACTGGAAACAGCATTCCATTGCCTTTGAAGTTCCGTACTCAGCTTCTTATCACCAAAAGCTTCTCATTTATTCTTCGATGATATTTACGCTGTCCCGGTCAGCGTTGGGAATGCCGAGACCCCCATCACCAGCCCCCCCTGCGAGGGGGGGTGCTAGTGAATTATTTTGAGAGAGAGAGTTGAAATAATGTTAGGGTTCTAAATACCATGCAGAAATAAATCATTGTCCAAGGCAAAACATCCTTAAAGGTGCAATTTATTCCGCAGGCATGTTAGGACGGCTATGGAAATTTCAACTCTGGAAGTACATGCTCTGGGTTCACCCAGTTAAAGTTCATGATCTCTCCCCACACCCACAAATCCATCACATGTTCCAATCATCATCTTCCACGCTGGCATGTACACCCATCTTCTTCCGGCCAGGTGTCGAGATGCGAAGACAAAAGATGACCTTGGCTTCTACAAAAGAATGTCAACAATCCATTCTACAATCCTACTCCTTTCTATTCCCCCCTCCCAACTACTACACTATTGAAACAGCATAGAAAATTATAAGAAAGTGTGGCAGGCCAAAGATCCAAAAAAGAATATAATTACAGGCCTGACAACTAGACTAGGTTAGAATTAAATAAAATAGCAGAATTAGAATTGGAATTAATAGAGGAGAGCAGAATTGAAGTCAGAGTCATTTACTTCAGTGGGCCAAAACTAGCCTTTTGATCAACCAAACAATAGGGCTGCCTTTCAAAGTCCCCAATTAAAGCAGCAAAGCATCCATAAAGAAGCAAAGCCGGGTGGGAAAGGAGCAGTTTCAACCTACAGTGGGACAGGGTGGGGAATGGGGGAAGGTCTGTGTTTTCTGCAGTCGAATAAAACAAAGCTTTCGTTGTACATCAAAGACCTTTATTGCTTGATTTGTCGATTTCTGATACAATCATCTGCTATCCAATAGAAGCCTCCTTGGTCTCTGCATCCTCCCTGAACAAACACCTTTTTTTTTTTGCCTAAAATCCTTGTGCTTCGTCTTTTCAATGGGTTAAACAAGCTACTTTCTTGCAAAGGTATTTTGCACGTTGCACCTGGCCTCCTTCCCAGGGAGGCTCTCTCCCTTGATGGCCCAGTTGTCAGAGGCTTCCTAGAGACCAGAGGGTGGTCCAGGTCAGAAGGAGACCCCACAGAAGGAAGGGCATCCCCATAGCAGTGGAGAGACCTGCATCTGTGGAGACAAAAATAGGGTGAGAGAGTGGACAGATTAATGTGGCAGTGATTTATTTATTTATCCATCCAGCGAAAATTACACATTCGAAAAAGCAAAATGAGAAAAAAAATTAAAATTGACGATAGGCACGTTGGTGCGCTTACACATGCCCCCCTCCTTGGAAATTTTTTAAATAAGGGATGAGATGCCCGGAAGTTAAACTAGAGTTAAAATTGTGATAGTTAGTAGGTGAGACAACTGAATCATGTAAGATTTTCTAGACTGTGACAACTTTGTTACAAAATGTCTTACATTGTATGTAAAGCCGTTATTCCCACGCGTTGCATTACGCTTAAAACTAAAAAAAAAAATCATTTTCAGGTCAGATGTTGCTGTTGTTGTTTAATAAACCCGTAATCCCTTGCGAGGTGGATTCGGGGCACCTGAATGGAGCTGAGTTTTTAGTGGCCAGATGCCCTTCCTATCGCCAATGCGGAATTTTTACAGGTCAGGCATGACTATGAAAAATTGTGCTTTTGATATTTAAATCTGACCACGAGCGTCGCAGTTCTAAACTATCCAAACTGAAAATTTCGGTTTAAAGTTTTGAAATTTTTTTTTTCTAAACTAGATAATTTTGGGGGGCGGGGGGGGAAACCACATTCTCTTCTATCCTTTGCTGAGATGCTTCCTTTGTGACCAGAATGCTTTTGTCAGCAAATACAGGAAATCCTTGACTTATGACCACAATTGAAGCCAGAATTTCAATTTCTATGGAAGAAATGGGTTAAGTGAGTTTGGCCCCGTTTTACTATTTTCCTTGTCATATTTGTCATAACCACCTTTCTTCTTCTGTCCTGGGCACTTTTTAGAGAGGCACGACGGAGAGCGTTTTAACAAACTGCATCGCTGTTTGGTTTGGGGGCTGCGGTGCCTCAGATAGAAAGTCCCTACAGAGAGTAGTGACTACAGTGGAGAAGATGATAGGAAGCTTGCTTCCCGTCATTCAGGCTGCTGCTTATAAGTGCTATGTCCTTAGAGCTAAAAGCATTGTTAGTGGCCCTAAACACCCACTTCACAGTGTGTTTCTGTAGCTCCCCTCTGGGAGGAGGTTTCGAAGTATTTCTAGCAGGACTTCCCGATTCTGTAACATCTTTTTTCCCTTGGCCATCCATGTGGGAAACTCACAAGATTCGTTTCTCCTCGCCATGTGCATGAATACATCTGAACTAGACTGTGTTGTTTCTCCGTGTCATGTAATATATGTAGGTATATGCATAGTTTTGGATCTATCATCTATCTATCTATCTATCTATCTATCTATCTATCTATCTATCTATCTATCTATCTATCTATCTATCTATCTATCTATCTATCTATCTATCTGCTTATCTACTTATCTCCTTATCTATTTATCTTGCCATGTGTATGCAGTGTGTATAAGAGGTGGAGACCCTTTGAGAGCTGCATGCAATGTGATTTCATTTTAATGTTTGATGATTAGCATACATTCAAAGTGACAATAAAGTTATTCTAAGGTTGACGAGGATCAGGAGCGGTCATGAAGCAAATCTAGCTTTTTCCTGCCTAAATCTAAGATCTTACTTTCCTCACCACCCAATTGCAAAATGCTCAATGTGCTTCTCCTTGTTTACTCCTCTAGGGCAAAATGCTCCCATCGACTCTCAGGCTGTGGGCCCCATAGAACTATCCAGCTCCTGACCCTCACTGGCCTGGGTTTCAACCTTTCAGGTAGGGTATTGGGGTGCAGGCTTGGCATGCCACAGTGAGACAAGGTTTATCTCGGCGGTCCTCAACTTTTCCACCTTGGCTGGTGCGAGGGTGTGTGAGTGAGTGGCAGCAGTGGTGGGTTCCTACCAGTTCGGACCAGTTTGGCCGAACCGGTAGCAGCTTGGCAGCCTAGGTCACTGGAACTGGCAGAGACCCAGGCCTGCCACGCCCCCAAACCGGTCCTCCTGGCGGCGCTGTAGGTTCCGCCACCTTGGGTTTTTTGCTTCTGTGCATGTGCAAAGCAATTTTAGTTGTACTGCGCATGCGCAGGGGGCGCACACCTGACCGAACCGGCAGTAGCGGCTGACAGAACCCACTCCTGAGTGGCAGGTAGGCACACGTGCGTGCAGCTCCATTTGTGTGAGTGCTGCTCACACCCGCACCTTCACATGCAAATGGAGCTTCGCGCGATGCTCCACTTACAGAAGAAACTCCATGGACATGAATGTAGCTTTCTGAGTGAGCGCAAGCGCCCTCCGTTCACGCAACCAGAGCTTCACATCCATGTGCTTGCTCAGGGGTGAAATTCTCCCAGTTCGGCCAAACCGGTAGGAACAATTTTAGTTGGTTCTGTAAACCAGTAGTAAAAAAAAAAGCTTCTGAGGATTGCACAGCTCAGCTGTGAACCAGCAGGAGAAGAATACTTTAAAAAGTGAACCCCCCCCCCCCATGTGATGCCCATAGAACCAGTGGCAAAAAAAAATTAGATTTCACCACTGCCCTCGCCCATTTTTCCCTCATCTCGGTAGTGGGCCACGCTCCATGAGTTGGGGACCCTTGGTCTATCTGGAAGACTCAAAAGTTGTATTTCCCCCCCAAAAGGCAACTGGACTTTCTTGGGGAAAATGTTTTGCTTCTCAGCCGAGAGAATACAAGAAGCTTCTTGGATGAGAAGTGAAACACTTTCTAAGAAAAAAACCAGCTTTCAGACAATGGCGGCCTGGATCAAGGGTGTCAAACTCGCATCGTCATGTTGTTGCCACGTGACATATTGTGACTCCCCCCCTCCACTAAACCGGAGGTGGCCGTGGCAGGCACGTGACGCACCTGGTCCATGGGCTGTGAGTTTGACACCGCTGAACTAGACGATCGATCCTCTCCATAGGCATTTGGTCTACCTGGAACTGATTCAGTTTTGCAGCCACCCCAGATATGGCCGCGATGCTCCCTGGCGACCACTGAACCCCACGTTCTCCCTTCTTCCAGCCTCTTACCTTTCAGGACTTCACAGTTGAAGCGGCTGAAATTACTCAGGGACTCCAGCTGGATGAAGTTCCCCTTCTGGGTCTTTGTGTAGTTGGCCACAGTGAACTTCTCATAGGGTGGGATGAGAACTTCCCTTTCATCCTTGTAGAATGAGATGGTATCAATGAGCACTCCGTAACAGGTCCTGATAGAGAAGAAGGTGTCCTCACCAAATGTTTGGGCCACCGTTTTGTTCAATGAGGAGGAAGCAAACTGTCCAAAGCGGACTTCCGCCTTTTTGGAGGTGGTGAAACAGGTGCCATTTACCCCACGGAAGACTTCATAGCATTTGTTCTGTTTCTTCCAGGCCTGAAGAGCTTTGGTGAGGAGGAGGTGGAAGTCCTTGAAGGCATATTGCTCGTAAGAGCTTTGGGATTTCCCAGCTTCTCTTGCAGCAGCATTGAAATCTTTGTACAAGGAACTTTCGATTGTGTAGGCCACAATCACAGTGCCATAAATTGCATCCAAATTTCTGTCATTTGAGACATCTTTGTCCCAGTACTGTTTGGCCTTTTCCCAGGTTTCAAAATATTTTTTCGGCAGGGGAATCTTTCCTGAGTTCTTCAGCTCCAACTCTCTCTTGGGGTTGCAGTCAATGTACTGGTCATCCACAGAATTCTCGGACATGTCGAGGGGAATCTGTTTGCAACACAACCCCTGTCCAGGAAAAGAGAAAGTGAGGAAGGGCACGAAGGAAAGGAAGGAGTCCAACAGCTGATGAAGCCAACCTGACCCCAGTTGTCTTTCAACTCCCAAAGGAGGGGAAGCTAAAGGGGTCCCTGTGGATTTTACTCCACCACTCATGTCCGACTCTCGGGAATGGTGCTCATCTCCATTTCGAGGCCATTGAACCAGCGCTGTCCGAAGACATCTCTGCAGTCATGTGGCCAGCATGACGTAAGGGAGCACTGTTGCCTTCCCATCCGAGCAGTATCTATTTATCTACTCACATTTTCATGCTTTGGAACTGCTAAGTTGGCAGGAACTGAGGTCAGTACGGGAGCTCGCCCTTTGTCAGGCCTGCAGTTTTCTTTTGGATCGTTGGCTTGCCACACTTTCTATTATTGTTCTATGCCTTCTTTATTGTGGGAAAATGGGAGGGGGGATTGTGCGGAGTTAATTAATGTGTAGCCATAACAAAATTCTTTCTAGAAAGCCACGGTCATCCTTTGTCTCTGCACCTGACAGGAACTGGATGGGTGGAACTGCCAGCATGGCAGTGGGAGATTGGACCATGGGATGGACTTGTGGGTGGGCGGGGGGGGGGGCAGGATCTTGAACTTTCAACTGCGTGGGGAAAACCGGGAAGCTTTCAGATTCGGGTTTTCCCAGATGTGCCAACATGGCTCTCTTCATCAATTGGGACTTTGAGGAATCCTTTGCCTCGGACTCTGATTTAACTTTGGATGCTGTTTGGAACCCTGACGCCCTTACTGTCAAAGTCCCTCAAGACCCACTTAGACCACCAGGCATGGAGGTCCCAGGCAACTAGCCACATTCTTTCTTTTTTTACGTTTTATTTTTATAGAAACAATCCATTTTCCACGAACCAGTGTGTCATCTGGGTATAAATATTATGTGCCAACATTAAAATATACAGTCTTATTCATAATTTAATCTCATTTTAGCTTAATTTCCAATGCCTTAAGTACCTGATATTATAAGAATCTCATTGTAATTTATTTAAATCTATTAGTTATATTGACTATTAATATGTTTTCTATAGTTTAGATATCTTTTTTTCCTATTAATTCTTATGTCTATTCTCTAACCACCAGTAAAAAGATGCCCAGATTGTATAATAATCGGTTTGTTCTTTCTCTTTGATAGCCAGTGTCAATCTGTTCATTTTTGCACATTCTAATATTTTCCTAATCACAGTCCCTTTTGTTGGGATCTCTTCACTTTTCCAATTTTGTGCAAATACAATCCTATCTGCTGTTGTAACATGAATAATCAAATATACTCTTTCTTTACTAGTAGCTAGCCACATTCATTACTAGCCACATTCTCAGATAGTTCCATAGTGGTGAATATTTGGCTCTCTCCATGGTTCCTGAATATTTTAATATATTTCTAATATTTCCTTTTCAAAATGGCCGTTCAGCCGCATGCCACTCCAGCAGCCAAATCAGAGGAGGAGGAGGCAGCGTGGGAGTCAGGGCCAGCATCAAGGCAACCGGAGAGCTCCTAGGGGGAAGTGGGAATGGAGCTGGAGGAGGAGAGAGAGAGAGGCGGAGCCTTGGTCATCCATTAGTTCTCAGATGGAGAGTCAACAGCCCCCAGGTGGTGGCTGATGAGGAAGAGGAGGAACAGCTGGGTCCAGCGCCTGATGTGCAGATGCACAAAAGGCAGAAGAAAGGAGAGCAGTGGAAATCTATGGGCCGATCCTTGGGAAGGAAGAGCCACCGCTGCTAGTGAAGCCCCACCCTAGCTCTGGGGATAAAAGGCAGGGGGCAGAGATGAATAGGTGTGGCAGACAACTATTCCTCTCCCTGCCAGGTAGACTTGTTAGCCTACATCGAAAGAGAAACTTTTTGCCGGGGCTGCTGGCGCTCCTAATAAAGGAATCATTGATTTAACTACAGAGGGTTTGTCTTCTTTGGGGAGCTGAGTCGGAACATCCGACCACGGCCAAGTTTACATGGCTTTGCAATGGCCCACGTGGGAGCGTTTCTTCTTCAACACCTCTCCTTTTTTAGACACAACCAAGGGCTTAACAGCAGGAAGTGGCTTTTGAGTCAAGTGGGGGTGGGTGGGGACAGACTGCTGCCTACTGCCTGCCTGGAAACCCCTCCCCATTTAAAGAGGTGGACACCACTGCTGACAAAGCTGCTCATTTCATACCATTTCACGTCCTACGACAGATGCAATCACACATAATGCTGTGACGACTGCCAGGATGATGGCCTTCTTCATTGGGACTCCTGAGAAAAGAAAAACAAGGAGAAACCGCAGTTGCGTGTGAATCCCCACCCACGATCTCCATAAAACATCGATCAGATCCCACCCATAAAGGGGAATCTTTGTAGCTTACCGAGGGTTGACACGAGGGGTCCTTGGGGCTCTCTGAGCTCAGTGGGGTTTTTCCCCCCAGACGTTTCATGACCAACTAAGCTACATATTGGTGCTAGAAGGAAGTGAGATGTGGGGGGGGGGAGGTGGAGAAAGGATTGCGGTGCCCTTGATGCTCTCTGAGCTTAGGAGGAGGAGGAGATATGTCTGTCCTTCCCCAAAGAACGAACCCAAAGTCGAGTGGAAGGAATGTGAAAGCTTTAAGCTGGGTTTTGTGGGTTAGCTTTGTTAGGGATGTAACCCTAGTCTTGGCTTGGCAATGTATATATATATATATGCATAAGCCATGATTGTAACAATGCATCTCTTACTTTAAATGCAAGTGAGATGTAATTGGATGCTGTTGCTTTAAGCAGCCATAAAAGGAAGTGGGAACTACTACTGTTTGCTCCTGATTGTTCCTGGCTGTTCCTGTATGTTCCCTGTGCTTGGAATTGGGATTGAATACTGTGTATTGGGTGGTGGCTACTCTGTATGTTAGTTACCTGTCTACATGGTGAATCGTGAGTTGAGCATCTGTAAATCAACGTGTTGTATCATAGACTGTGTACATAATTCAAGACTACGTATAACGTGTTTTGGAGACTATTTATCCTATAAGTAAAGCTATCCTTGTTTTACCTTTGGTGGCTGTGAGTGACTATTCAGCGGCACATTCGTTGCTACCTTCTGCTACTCAACTCTAATCTCCAAAAGGAGATATACTTAACAAGCTTCATGGGCCTGACATACAATTTTGTGCCCCCAAAGAGAGTGACGTTTAGATTCTGTCTGCACTCGACGTGTAATTAGCCCAAAGGTGGTGGAAAAATTGGGTTTAAGACTGAGAACTATGAAAGTACCTGTCAGCCTCTGCTTTGCTGCTCGGCGCCCACCTGCTGAACTTTATGCCAAATTGTCTAAGTGTGAATTTCAACAGGAGAGAATTGATCATTTGGGGTACCATATTTCCCATGAGGGCATCGAGATGGACCCGGAGAAAGTCCGGGCTATTACTGAATGGGCAGCTCCTCGCACCAGCAAGAAGCTACAAATTTGCTGACTTCTATCGCCAATTTATACCCTCATTTGCTAGGAGTGCAATGCCCATCACGAATCTCCTAAAATCAAAGGGAGAAACTAAACCTAGACCTAGTAAGTCCCTGAGCTGGACTATGGACTGTCAAGCAGCATTCGAGAAGTTGAAGCAGCTGTTTTCAGCTGAACCAGTTTTAAAACACACGGACATGGGCGCACCGTTTGTGGTCCAAGCAGATGCAAGCGACGTTGCAGTGGGCACAGTGTTGCTCCAAACAAATGCAGATGGAAACCCGCAACCTTGCACTTACACCTCCCGTAAGCTAACAGAAATGGAAAGAAGATGGGCCATATGGGAAAAGGAACCTTTTGCCATCCGGTGCGCCTTGCTAACCTGGCGATATTACCTGGAGGGGGCAAAGCACCCATTTGAGGTATGGACTGATCATAGAAACCTTGAAGCATTGAAAACCCCACAAAAGCTGTCACCTAAGCAGGTACACTGGGCACAACATTTCAACTGATTCAACTTTACCCTAAAATACATCCCTGGAGGGAAAAGCTTCATGGCGGATGCCTTGTCCAGGCTTCCCCAGTACAACAGTACCCAATCGGTCATGATTCATCCAGTCACACCAGCTAAACACCTAGCTGCCCCAATGGTCATCAGGAGCCAGGGGACAGTGGATTTAGAGGTGCCCACTGACATGGTGGAAAAACTGAAGGAAGGTCTTGCATCTGATGACTGGTTCAAATAGCACTCTGATGAGCCCACTATGCAAGGTGGCCTTGCTTGGGTAGAAGCTAAGTTGTATGTTCCTGCCAGCCTGAAAACTGTTTTCCTTCAACGGGCCCATGACTCGAGAATGGCGGGACACTTTGGTTTTGTGAAAACCTTGCATTTGGTTAAAAGGCAGTTTTGGTGGCCTTCCTTTTAAAAAAAGACATAGAATCCTGTTTGTGCCACAGCAAAGAGACCACCAGGGAAGCCTCAAGGACTTCTTCAGAGTGTTGCCCGGCCTGGTGCACCGTGGAAGGAGATATCGATGGATTTTATTGTCGAGCTGCCAGAAAGGCTCAGAAATACTGTCATCTGGGTGATCACTGATCTGTTCTCCAAACAAGTGCATTTTGTACCCTGTTCCAAGATCCCATCAGCAAAGACATTGGTTAAACTGCTTATTTTACATGTGTATAGGTTACATGGGGTTCCTAAATGCATTATTTCAGACAGGGGGATCCAATTCACCTCTCTCTTTTGGAAAGAGTTCCTAAAGTTAATAGGCTCCACCCCAGGGGATAAGCTCCACCCACCATTCGCAGACGAATGGGGCTTGTGAAAGGGCTAACTCGGTTCTAGAGCAGTATCTTAGTTGCTATGTCAATTATCGACAGGATAATTCGGCTGACCTCTTGCCCCATGCAGAGGTGGCGTACAACAATTCAGTACATAGCAGTACTGGAATGACCCCCTTTAAAGTCGTGTTTGGCCAGGATTTTGTTCCCATTCCTGAATTGCCTAAAGAGAAGCCACAGAATTTGCCCTTGTCCGAGTGGAGTGACCAGCTTCAATGTTTCTGGCCGATGACCCGCAAGGCTTTAGATGCGGCTCATCAAGCCCTCAAAAAGCAAGCTGATGAAAAAAGGGCAAAGCCAAAAGAGTACCAGGTTGGGGATGGGGTATTTTAGTCCATCAACTTTCTTCAAACGACTTCCTCAAAATGGCTTTGTTCAATTTCTAAAGCACCCATGTCGCCCAAGCAGCTCTGCACAGTTTGCAACTGCGTAATAAAACACTAGAAACACCTGAATTTAAGCATAGATTTAAAAAAACAGAGTTCAAGCAGACATTTTCAGTGTGAATTCCACCCCACCCCACCCCACCCTACCCAGGCCTCTGACTTACGAGGTGTGGATGATCTTGATTTGAAGTTGTGTGAGTCCCTTGAGCTCTGCACGACTGTGGTCACCTACCACAAAGTGTCTACTAAGAGGTTCTTCGGTGGCCCCTCCCTGTCTGAGTGACTGCCAATGGTTGAGGAGCAACTTAGGGAAGGCCATTGGGGCAGGATGGGCACTATCCAAGGGGGCAGAAGGAGGACGGAGCAAGCCAACAATTCTGTTGGGACCTCTCCAAGCCTGGTGGGAAACCCCTGGACGGGGGGAGGAAGGGACCCCCCCTTTCAAATCAAGGAGGAAGAAAAATATAGAGAGGATGTATACAAAATCACAGTGGATTTTTAAAAAAACTCGCTCATTCACTGTGAAAAGAGGAAGGGAAGAATAAAGCATAGCTTTTCAATACAAATCAAAAGTTAAGACGTGTTCTGAAGACACTCAGCCATCGCCACCGAGGCCCATCATGTTAATTCATTCTTCATTCATTAATTCAAACATTCAATTCATTCAATGGTAGATCAAGACAAATCTTACACACACATACACACACACACACACACACACACACTGCATGTAATAATCTCGCTGCAGTTGTCATTTGTGAAAAACTAGGTAAAGCTACGTGAACAAAGAGAAGCTGGAACAGGATAAAGAGAATAACCAAATAAAGAGTGAAAGAATGACAGAGTAACAGCAGAGGTGGGTTCCTACTGGTTCGGACTGGATTGGCCGAGTCTGTAGTAACTCATCTGGACACGCGCCCGAACTGGTACTACCTACTCGGCCAAATCTTTTTTTTTACTTCTGCACATGCACGCACTCCCGAAGCACATCCATGAGCAAACCAGCAGTAAAAGAAGCCGGAACGCACCCCTGAGTAACAGGCAACAGAATAGTTGGAAGGGATCTTGGAGGTCTTCTAGTTCAACCGCTGCTCAAGTAAGAGACCACCTACCATCCTGGAGAATGGCTAACCAAGGGGTCTTCCAGTCACTGTGGGGCTGTCCTAGGGGGAGGCGGTCAACTTTTTCTCCAAAGCAGCTGAAGGCAGGAGAAGAAACGAAGGATGAAAACCAATCGAAGAGAGAACCAACCTGAAACTAAGGAGAAATTTCCTGACAGTGGAAAGGCTTTTGTTTCAAAAAGAAAGTTCCAATCAACTACAGCAACCCCCCCTCCCCCATTCCGATCTGATTCCGATCTGGTATGAATATGTGTTCTTTCCGTGTTTTTTGGGCTGGAGACAATACTCTCACTGCTCTTATAGGTTTTCCTTCTGTGTGTATGATGTTGAGGGTTGATCCTTGGGGCTAAGGTAAATGTAATTGTTTTTGTTTTTCTAATATGGCCCTAACCTGCCTAATCAGTCTCAGTCCTTTACCCAGTCGGTCCATCTTTTCGGAGATTACTTTGTTGTGCAGTATTTTCTGAATGGGATTGTTTTGAATGGGTGGCATTGTACGTTTTGAATGAAAGAGGAGGAAAAAGAAACAACGTTTCTCGTCTATTCTTAAGGGGTTTATCTTTTCTTCTCTTTTGGGAGACCATCCTTAGGGAAATATGTTATTCTGGAGAGGGGGTTCTCTTCACACTATATTTTATTTTCCCTTCGGGTCAGAGTCATTTACTTCACTGGGCACCGTCAACATTCCGACTGATGAACCCAAACCAAAGCCAGCACGACCGAGACGATCCAACTCTTGCAAAACTTTATTGAGTAAATTATTTCAGCACTGATGAAGGCAAAACCAGATCTAGCCGATTCCCACGGAAACCCACATACTCAGAGCATGGAATTCCCCCTCCCTCTATTATAACCATCCTACATATACACAATCCTTGATCTTGGCACCTTATAGAAAGACTTCACTTTCTCTGAATAAACATCTTTTTTTGAATTGTCTGAAATTCTTGTGCTTTGTTTTGTCAGGTGGAGGGGAAAAGCCACTTTGCAAAGGTATTTTTCACATCACACCTGGTCTCCTCCCCCTGGGAGAGCCTCTGTCCTTAGATGAACAAGTTGTCAGAAGCTTCCTAGAGACCCGAGGGTGCTCTGGGTCAGATGGAGACCCCACAGAAGGAAGGGCATCCCCATAGGAGCTAAGAATCTGCAGCTGTGGAGACAAAAACAGGGTGAGGAGCAGAGAGGTTAATGTGGCAGCGAATGAAATAATCTCTTTAATTTCTTTTCTGTTTCAGACAGATGGCTATCCAATCTTTTGAAAGCACTTATCATGCCTCCAAGGTCTTTATTAGGCTAAACATACTAAGTTCCCTGAGCTGTTCTTTACAATTTAGCCTCCAGACCCCGATCACCTTTGTTGCTCTTTGTCAACTCATCAAATTTCCATGGTGAAGAAAGGGGGGGAGCAAATTCCACGCATACCTCCGGCCTGAGATGGATCTCGCATTACTACAGGAGGCTTGTGAGGGGTGCACCCCATTGGAGAATGTGATTTATGACACAGACTGAAGGAAGGGAAGGAACGGGGGAAAAGTTCAGCCGTAATTCAAATGAGGCTTAGATCTTACTGCAATAGGGTATTGCCAAAATGGTGCTCCTAATAAATGACTGAAACTTGGCTTGAGGCTCATTAATCAATTAGGGCATCTTTCGGAAACCTGACACTCTTCTTTGCACTCTTTCTAGGCATCTTTTTGGAATCATGGTGAGCAGAAGGGGACATAATATTCCAAGACTAGTCGTATCAGAACAGTGTAAAGCATTACTATCACTTCTTGTTGTCTTTGGAGATTCTCTGTCATCCAATTCATGGTTGTCCCAAAGAGGCTCCCCCCCCAAAAAAAAGACAACTGGACTTTCTGGTTTTATTTTGGAAGATGTTTGAAGACTGCTGGTTTGAAAGATGGGTCAAAGAAGGCATCTACATCCAAATGGAACAGTCCTCTCTTGACAGAGGGGTAGGGATAGGACATCATCTATCTCCAATCTCCAGCACAGTCCTTTCATCCATTCCAAGAAGGCTCCACCTCTAGTTGCACCACAGACAAACCTCCAAGTGGCCTCAACAACCATCTAAAAGGATGCAAATGACCAGCTGTCTGGAAGGAATATAAATCCTTCCATTCTCCACTCTCCAGTCAGAGATGGAGAAGCTTCTTAGATATGAAGCGAAATGTCTTCAAAGAAAAAACCAGACAGTCCAGTTGCCTCTTGGGGAAAAAATGGGATTCTCATTGTCTTGATACTATCCTTCTGCTGTTCCTGGCTAGGTCTACATTGGTTTTGTTGGCAGCTGCAACACACTGCTGACTCATACTGAAGTGGTGTTCCACTATGACACTATTTCCCTCTCAAAGTTACAAGAAGTCCTCAACTTATAACCCCAACCGGGACCTGTTCTGACTCAGCTCCCAAACACAACAAGCCCTTTGTAGTTACACTTTCTTTATTCGGAGCACCAACAGCCGCTCTCTCACAGCAGGCTACGAAGTCTCTAAGTCTAACAGTTCAATTACCGAAAAGAAATCCAGAAACTATGCTGATGTTCACCATCCCCATTTCATGCTGTCCCTCCTTTGGCATCCTTTCCTCATCGCTGGAAGCATTCAAGAGACTGGACTGCCATCCGTCAGAAAAGATGTAGGTAGGTCCTCCTGTTTGGGGGGCGGGTTGGACTAGATAACCTAAGAGGTCCCTTCCAACTCTATTCTCTTTTTTTGTCTTTTAATGACCCCATAATCCCTTACATCAGGGTGGAACTGGGCCAACTGAATGGAGCTGAGTCTTTACTGGCTGGATGCCCTTCCTGTCACCAGTGCAGAGTTTTGTTCAGCAGATAATTACTCACTCTGTCCAGAGAGAGAAATAACTGCCCCTACCGAGGATTGATCTCACAGCCTCCTGATTGTGCGGCAAAAGAGGTCAGCCCCATACAGGGTAAGGGGCTTCCTTCTGAATTGCACTATTTGGGAATCCAGAAGCCCGGCGTTCCCATTGAAGCCCAGCGGGAGATGAGGGGGTGTTACAGCTGCTCTCTCTCTCTCCCCCCTTAATTTTATTTTGTGGGCTGTTTCTAAAAAGCATCCAAGTGGACGCTCCCCAGCCCATCCCCACCACCTCTCCCATGCCCCACAACTTCCCAGGCACTGCAGGAGCCGCAGAGACCAAGGGCAATGGAAGCGCAGTCTCTTTGCAAGAGCAAGAAGGGAGGGAGGGAGGGAGGGAAGGAGAGAAAGGAAAAAAGGAAGGAAGGAAAGGGAAAGAGAAAGAAGGAAGAGGAGGGAGGGAAGGGTGAATGAAAGAAAATAAAAAGAAGGAAGGGGTGGCAGGAGGAAAGAAAGAGACAGACGGAGGGAGGAAAGAAGCAAAGGAAGGAGAAAGGGAAAGAAGGAAGGAAGGAAAGGGTGTGTGAGAAAAGTCCTTGAGTTCTCCTGGATTTTCCCCTAGAAACGCAGGAAAAAGGGAGAAGAGGAAAGGAGTGGGAAGCAATGTTCCCTCTAATTTTTTTTCAGAGTGTGCAGAAAAGTATAGTGTTTGAGCAGCACATTTTCATCCCTGAGCACCTGAATTTTTTTTAACCATAATTGCCATCAGAGCAGATGTTGGGGAGGGGAGCAAGGAGGAAAGGGTCCCCTCCCTCTCCCTCAGACCCCCAGGAAGGAAGGAAGGAAAGGGAGTGGGAGGGAAAGGAAAGGAAATGGGAAAGAAGAAAAGGAAAGGAAAAAGGAAAGGAATTGGAAAAGAAGGAAAGGAAATGGGAAAGAAGAAAGGTAAGGACAAGAGAAAGGAAAGGAAAAAGGAAAGGAAATAGAAAAGAAGGAATGGGAAAGATGAAAGGAAAGGAAAAAGGAAAGGAAATAGAAAAGAAGAGAAAGGAAAGCAAAAAGGAAAGGAAATGGAAAAGAAGGAAAGGAGAAAGGAAAGGAAAGGAGAAAGGAAAGGAAAGAAGAAAGGAGAAAGGAAAGGAGAAAGGAAAGGAGAAAGGAAAGGAGAAAGGAAAGGAGAAAGGAAAGGAAAAAGGAAAGGAGAAAGGAAAGAGAAGGGAAAGGAAAAAGGAAAGGAAAAAGGAAAGGAAAAAGGAAAGGAAAGGAGAAAGGAAAGGAGAAAGGAAAGGAGAAAGGAAAGGAGAATGGAAATGAGAAAGGAAATGAAATGGAAAGGAAGGAAAGGAAAAAGGAAAGGAAAGGAGAAAGGAAAGGAGAAAGGAAAGGAGAAAGGAAAAGAGAAAGGCAAGGAGAAAGGAAAGGAGAAAGGAAAAGAAGGAAAGGAAAAGAGAAAGGAATGGAAAAGGAAAGGAAGATAGAAGAAGGACAGAAAGGGAAAGGAAAGAGTGGAATGGATTGGTACTGCTCAAAAATCAAGTCTCAAGATCCCATGGACCCCTTTGGCTCAGGCAGTCCAACTCCGCTGCTTCCCTCTATCCCAGTGCTTCTCAATTATTTTCTGTCATGCCCCCCCTAGGAAGAAGAAAACATTTCGCGCCCCCCCCCGCGCGACTGTAAATAGTCTAATTTGTCTATAAAATTGTTATAAGTACACCTCTGCATAACATAGCACACCGGTCTTTCCTCGACTCCCACCATAGTCACATGCTTTCTTTCCTCTTTCCCTCTTACTTGTCTATCCTTCCTTCCACCCTCCCTTCCTCCTTCCCTTCCTTCCTGCCTCCCTTCCAGTTCCCTCCTTCCTCTTTCCCCCTGCCTGCCTGCCTTCTTTCCTCTTTCCCTATCCTCCTATCCTTCCTTTCTCCCTCCCTCCTTCCCTGCCTCCCTTCCAGTTCCATTCTTCCCTCCTTCCTTCTGCCTCCTTCCTGCCTGCTTGCCTTCTTTCCTCTTTCCCTCTTGCTTGTCTATCCTTCCTTCCACCCTCCCTTCCTCCTTCCCTTCCTTCCTGCCTCCCTTCCAGTTCCCTCCTTCCTCTTTCCCCCTGCCTGCCTGCCTTCTTTCCTCTTTCCCTATCCTCCTATCCTTCCTTTCTCCCTCCCTCCTTCCCTGCCTCCCTTCCAGTTCCATTCTTCCCTCCTTCCTTCTGCCTCCTTCCTGCCTGCTTGTCTTCTTTCCTCTTTCTCTCTTGCTTGTCTATCCTTCCTTCCACCCTCCCTTCCTCCTTCCCTTCCTTCCTGCCTCCCTTCCAGTTCCCTCCTTCCTCTTTCCCCCTGCCTGCCTGCCTTCTTTCCTCTTTCCCTATCCTCCTATCCTTCCTTTCTCCCTCCCTCCTTCCCTGCCTCCCTTCCAGTTCCATTCTTCCCTCCTTCCTTCTACCTCCTTCCTGCCTGCTTGCCTTCTTTCCTCTTTCCCCCTTGCTTGTCTATCCTTCCTTCCACCCTCCCTTCCTCCTTCCCTTCCTTCCTGCCTCCCTTCCAGTTCCCTCCTTCCTCTTTCCCCCTGCCTGCCTGCCTTCTTTCCTCTTTCCCTATCCTCCTATCCTTCCTTTCTCCCTCCCTCCTTCCCTGCCTCCCTTCCAGTTCCATTCTTCCCTCCTTCCTTCTGCCTCCTTCCTGCCTGCTTGCCTTCTTTCCTCTTTCTCTCTTGCTTGTCTATCCTTCCTTCCACCCTCCCTTCCTCCTTCCCTTCCTTCCTGCCTCCCTTCCAGTTCCCTCCTTCCTCTTTCCCCCTGCCTGCCTGCCTTCTTTCCTCTTTCCCTATCCTCCTATCCTTCCTTTCTCCCTCCCTCCTTCCCTGCCTCCCTTCCAGTTCCATTCTTCCCTCCTTCCTTCTACCTCCTTCCTGCCTGCTTGCCTTCTTTCCTCTTTCCCTCTTGCTTGTCTATCCTTACTCCCTCCTCCCTTTCTTCCCTCCCTCCCTGCCAGCAGCTCCTCCAGCATCCCAGCTGGAAGCAGCAGCACAACAGTCGCCGTTACCAGGGGCGAAGGGGTGGGGGTGGCAAGATCGGGCGACCGCCGCCCCTTTGTCCCTTCCCCAACAGCGGCTGTTGCACTTCCGCTTCCAGACGGAATGTTGGCGGTGGAGCTGCTGGCGGGGAGGCGAGCTACCTGCATAAAGACGCCGCCGAGGGCATGGCAGAATATATCCCGGCTTGAAGTGGCAGCGCTGGGGACTGCTCAGAGACTCATCAGAGCCGCGGGCTGGAGCTGTGCAAAAAGTCTGCTTGGGCTGGGGGGGGGGGGGGGGGGGAGGGAGGGAAGCCTGGGACAGCCATGCTTCCCTCCCTCCCACCCCCGCCCGAGCAGGCTTCTTGCACAGATCCAGCCCGCGGCTCTGATGAGTCTCTGAGCAGTCCCCAGCGCTGCCACTTCAAGCCGGGATATATTATGCCTCGCCCACGCCGCCGCCGTTGCACCCAGATGGAAAGGGAGCCTTCGCGCCCCCCTTTACGGAGCCTCGCGCCCCCCCAGGGGGGCGCGCCCCACTATTTGAGAACCGCTGGCTTAACAGATGTCACGTCTGTTTGTTCACTTGTTTGTTTGTCTGTTGTTTGTTTGTCTGTTTGTTTGTCGGTAGCACTGGTTGCTGTCCCTTTTAGAATTTTAACAGAGATGACCTAAAAAATATAAAATGCAGTCAGAAAGAATGAGTAACATTTTTGCTAGAATCCAGATTAGTTTCACACGGACATTTAGAGGGACGATCAGATATTGGAGCCAGAAAAAGGTTACTTTGTATATAGATGGGAAGAGAATGTGGTAAAAGGCATCTGACCTAAATTGGAAGTCAGGATGGACGTGGGAAAAAGAACAATATGTGCTTTGTTGATTGGAAGGTATTGGAGATGTTGCAGAAACAAAAGAGAGGAAGAAAAAAAGCAGGTTGCTAAGGACAGTTGAAGATTGAGATGTTAACTTTGGCAGTTGGTGAGGTCATTTTGGGACCAAATCAATGTGCATTTTGTACAGCAACTGGTCATTGCAAGAAAGGATTTCAGAAAGTGAAAGAAAGTCAGAGATACGTTTTTTCAGAAAGTCAGAGATATGTTTTTGAAGACGGAACATGAAGATGAATATGTGAGGACTTGTGTATGTGAGGACTTGTGAACTCTGGCAAACGGATGATTCAATACCTTTTCTTTCCCTATGGAAATATTTGCACATTTCCATGGATATTTATTCAGGATTTATTATGGCACCCCGCAAAGGGGTGTGATCAACCACTGCATTCGTACCTTTGCAATGTTGGGACTCCCAATTGAACTGAAAACAGACAATGGCCCTGTTTACATCTGTACTGCCTTTGCAGACCTTTGTGACAAGGGGTCCAACACACACACAATTGGCTTGCCCTGCGGTTCTCATGGCCAGGGAATTGCGGAGCAAGCTAATTAGACTTACAAACATGCCCTGAATAAATCAAAAGAGGAAAAATGCCTCGGCCTCCCAGCCATGCAAAAAACAAACCCAATCCTTGTTTATTTACTTTCAATCAATTGAATTTTTTCACTTTCTAATTTGACCACTTATCAGAGGCATTTTAAACAAAAAACAAGTTTGCCTCTCCCTCTGGTATAATTACAGTGATACCAGACAAAACACCAATTCCTTTAATTACTTGGGGGTGGGGCTAGGCTGCTGTGTTTACATCTACAGGGTCCAGCCAAAGATGTCGTGTCACCAACCCCTGATTCCTATCCCAGAGATGGCAACGATGACTCTACACCACCCCGATCCCGTCATGCCATGGATGAACATGTGACAGCCGTGGCCAGGGGGGCGTTCCACCAGGTTCGCCTGGTGCGCCAATTGCGCCCCCTATTGGACCGGGACGCCCTACGCACAGTCACCCATGCGCTGGTGACGTCTCGCCTGGACTACTGTAACGCTCTCTACATGGGGCTTCCCTTGAAATGCACTCGGAGACTGCAGTTGGTCCAGAATGCGGCCGCGCGGGTGATTATGGGGAGTACTAAGTACTCCCATGTGACACCTCTCCTGCGCGAGCTGCCCTGGCTTCCTGTGGTCTATCGAGTGCGTTTCAAGGTCTTGATTACGATCTTTAAAGCGCTCCATGGCTCAGGACCTAGTTACCTGCGGGATCGTATTCTGCCCCATACATCCCTATGACCCGTCCGCTCACACAGAGAGGGACTTCTCCAGGTGCCGTCCACCGGACATGTGCCATGGGCGGCGCCTAGGAGCAGGAGCCTTCTCTGTGGCGGGCCCAGCCCTGTGGAATGACCTCCCCCAGATATTAGGACCACTACTGACCTCCCGCTCTCCGTCCTCCGGGTCCAAGCTCATAGACCCCACCTTTTCCAAATAGCTGGCCTAAGCGCTCAACTTCATAATTCTTCGTAAACGCTCCTGATTGGGTTCTTTTAATTTTCTTCTATACTTATAACAGTAATTCTATTTTACTGACTATTAGGTGACACTCTTTAAATCGATGTGTCATTTTTAATTCGTCCTTTTCAGCCTATGTAGGGCCCGCGCGGAAATAACATAGTTCAACTCCTCCTCACATTGCACATATGTATATGTCTCTGGTCTTTTTGTATGTATGTTTGTTTTTATGGGTATTTTTATCCCATTTTGATTGTACGCCGCCACCGAGTCCTTCGCGGAGAGGGTTGCGGCTTAATCAATATAAATATTATTATTATTATTATTATTTTTTATTCATTATTATTTTTATTAATGTATTATTATTATCTATTAATGCCAGTCATCCAGTGATAATAATAATAAAAATAATAAAAATTAAAATAAATTTTTTATAATTATTCTTAGCGCACCCTCTCCCGAAGGGGACTCGGCCCTTGGCGCCGCCGGTACAACTAAAACACATAGAATAATAAATAGACAACACCACAACACTATAAACAAATACATGTACATGGACATGGTGAAGGGTGGCAAGATGAATAGAGACAATTAAAAACACAGTAAAATCTAAAAAACCCAAATTTGAAAATAATACTACAAACGACCCGATCGAGAGGGAGCAGAGTGATTACACGCACCTATGGATTAGGAGACCTGCCAAGGCCATGCTATTTGGGCAAGAGGTGGAGTCGTTTCTTGCAGGATCGCTTTATTCCGAAACACGGCGCGGAGGTCCGAGGGTAAGTCCCTACTATCCAAGGGGAATGTTACATTTCCTCAGGGCTGTGCTGACCCGCTCCAGAGAAGGCTCTGCTCCCTAGACCAACGCGACCCCCCGACGCATTTGCTCTAGGCGGACGGCACCTGGAGGAGTCCCTGCTTCTGTGCGAGCGGTGATGGGCGTCCTGTAGAGGAGTGCGTATGGCGGGCAGAATACCGGACTCCGCGCAGGTTAACTTAGGTCCTGAGCCATTGGAGCGCTTTAAATCATCGACTTGTGACATGGGGAGATGTGAACAATTTAACCACAACGCGCACCGAGAGACTTGTGTGCTGCCATTTTTGCGGTTTTCATTTTGCGGTTTTCATTTTGCGGTTTTCATTTCTTGCAGGTTTTTCATTTTGCGGCTCTAATTGCACACTTTCTTAGTCATATTTTGTTGTGTTGATTGATAATATACTGTACTTTGGCATTAGCAGCTGTCATATACCTAGACATTCGCTTCGAACACCATATCTCATTTCATGCGGATTTTGCGCATCACATAAACAAAATAATTCTGCCATCCAAGGAAGATCTTAGTGGCACTACAGTACCCTACACCAAAAATCCCCTTCCACTGCCCGGCACCTGCCACTGAGAGTATTGCAAACCACATGGTCTCCAACAATATCGTGCTGTCAACACCCTGAACACCTCAGCTTCTTGGATTATGGGCATAGGACCTGTTGATGTTCCCACTGCGGTAACAGGAACAAGGATGGCTAGGAAAAAACACTAATTGTTGTGTATATACTCATTGATGCACATTGTCTATTTGCTTTCTATTTCTGGTACATTGTAGATAATTCTTATATCAAATATCAGTTCCTTTGCTTGTATTAAATGCCTATTGATGAACACACATATTTTGCCAACCAGGAGAGAAACATCACAATGTACAAGCCTCTCCATGGCTAGCATCCCCTCAGGCATCCTATCGTCACTCTCCGGCAGTGACTTCTGAACAAGACGACTCCGCTTCTAAATAAAAACAATAACAGAGGAGAGGTGGGAATGAGGTCGCCATGCGTATGTGTGCCACGTCACGTTTTTCCTGAATTCCGGAACACATATATGGAATTTGGGATACTGAAATAACTTGAGTATTGAATGGGGTTGAGCTGATGCCCACTGGGAGAGCCCCATATAGAAGCTGATGTCTGCCAAATCACGCACACTACATATGCACAACAGAGACTTTCCAGGCTAAGCAGCCTAGGGAACACACAGTTCCAGCCAGTGGTGGGTGTTCAAATTTTCTTTGGAATCTATTCCGTAGGTGTGCCTTATTTTTCGTGGGCGTGGCTTAGCAGTCATGTGAGACCCGGGTGGCTGCTGAACAACTTGTAAATGTGGTCGAAACTCATATTAAGCCAATGCTCTTGCTTAGGAACCAAAATTTTGGGCTCATTGTGATCATTTAATGTTCTGCTTCCTTTTTCTTTTTCTTCCTTTCTTCCTCCTATTCCCTTGACTCTCATCACCCACTTCATTCCTTTCTTGTGTGTCTCTCTCCCTCTTCCTTTTTTATGTCCTTCTTCTTTGCTTTATTGTTGTCTCATCTCCCCCTACCCTCTTACTTTCTTTCTTTCACTCGCCTTCTTGTGCCTTCTCTTTACTCTCGCTCTTTCTTTCTTTCTCTTCCTGCTGTCTTCCTCCCTCTTACTCTTTCTTTCTTGTATCTCTCCCCCACTTATTTACTCCCTCCTCCCTCTCTTCCCTCTCCATCCTATCTTAGTCGTCTCTCTCTTCATCTCCAAACGTTCTTTCTATTCTCTTTCCTTACTTCTCTCTTCTTCTTGTCATCTTTTCTTTCTCTCTTTCTTCCTTCTTCTGTCCTTCTCTCTTCTGCTCTTCTACCTCTTCCTTTCTTTTACCTTTAATCCTTTCTCTCTTACTCTTTCTTTCTCACTCTACCCCCCCTCACACACACACACCTTCCCCGTATGGCGGAAAATTTTCTGTTTTGCCAGCTCGGAGGCTGGCTCATAAGATATGCCTCGTCACATTTTGCCTGCTGCCCGTGTCTTCACTTGCGGCAACTCGGACAATGGGGAGGTGGGAGTAGCGCTGGGTTTGAGGAACGGATGTTCATGTCTGCTCTAGCTTCGCACTTGAAAAGACCTCCGCTGTTCCACATTCACAGCTGACCTTCTTGTCAAAGGGCCACCTTTTCGTGTCCCTGCTGTGCGTCTGGTAAGAGATGTGGGCCGGTATAGTAGTTAGCGGCGTCTTCTCTTCCTCCTCCTGCAGCCGAAGAGAAAAGCCCGGGCGCGGAGACGGCTCCACACGCGCCTGCAGCCCGGCTGAGCAGCGCGCAGAGCTCGTGCCTCCCCGCGAGGCTTTTACCTCCTCCGGCTGGTTAGGAGAAGTGAGAGAGACGAACTCTGTGCGCTGCTCTGAAGGCTGTCCCAGCTCTCGATCCTCCGCTGTGCTGACTACTTAGTTTACCCTTCAGAAGCTGCCCGAATGTGGATTCTCTACTCCTCCTCCTGCAGCTGAAGGAAAAGCCGCCGGGGGAGACGGCATCACGCGCGTCAGCCCCGGCAGAGCAGACGCGCAGAGACGCTCTCCCCCGGGACTTTTCCCTCTCTCACTGGCTGGCCTAAACCCCAGGAGAGCAGACAGAGAGAAGAACACGGACTATCTGCCTTGCACGCTGTTCCTGCAGGGCTCCGCCGGCTAGGGAGGAGGAGAGAGAAGCCGCTTGCGGGGCTCCATACTTCGTGACTAATGATAAGACAGGAGGCCGGCGTGGGCGCGTGACTCTCGCCGAAGAGAACTAAGTAGAAGGACGCTGATAAACTCAGCTCTGCCTGATAGGGCCAAAAAAGCGTTGTCGACTCCTCCCCCGCGCACCCGTCACAGCCCAAAACCTCCGACCGGCTTCGGCTGGTGAGGCAAGAAAGGTGGTGGTGGTTAGCTCCGAGTCTTCTTACTCGCACCTTCAGACAGATGCTGATTCTTGCCACCTTCTACGTTGTATCCCGGGTGCAGAGTCATGTGGCCCACACCTAGCTTGCTTGTCTGTCTTACATCAAGTTTGCCGCCAGTGATACCGCCTCCAGCCTTTCTCCTGAGCAGCTGGCGCTGCAAGAGCGTCCGAATATCGAAGCGGGAGGGCAAGGTGGGCGTTGCAACCGAAGGCCTGGCATTCTCGTCTCTCGCAGCTGTGACCAGCTTGGTTCCGACCGGAGAAGCTTTCTTTCAGTGGAGCATCCTGTCAATAAGGGGCGCAGGCTGCCACGCACGCTCCACTGAAGCACATTTTTGAGAAGAGAAAAACTTCTCCGGTCACGACCCAGAGCTGGTGTGAGCGGCAGGCAAGTGCCGTCCCGTTGAAAGGGACGCGGGCCGAATACTTAGACTTCCGGGTTCATTGACGACCAAAACCGGCATCGCGCGATCCGGTGCGATCCGGCTAGAAATACCACAACTTGCTAGCTCCCTGTCAAGCATGATTAAAATACTAACACCAAAACAGCAACACGCCTGAGTGACAGGCAAGTATTGTATGTAACCTATGATACTTCAGAATGCTCTTGTTTCCGCAATACTCACTGTAATAAAAGGAGGGCTCCAGCGAATTCATTCTGGGCCCACTCGCCCCGAAGGGATGGGAATAACCATGTGTTTTTGTCTTCATTCCCTTGAGTGGGTCCGCCTTGATGCGGTCACCCCCGGAGGAGACCCGGGACACTACCGCACTCCATGCACAAGGGACCTCTAGCTATATGCGGGATCGCATTCTTTTACTCCCCTACATCACTGCGACCAATTCGACTCTCACTGGAGGACTCTCTACAGCGGTGTACGTCCACTAGGCCATAGCCATGGGACGCCAGGGAGTAGGGCCTTCTCTGTGATGGGCCCGAACCCTCTTGGAACGACCTCCCCCCCGACCATTCAGAACTACACCTACCCGATCTCCGCTTCCTTCCGCAACGAAACTCAAGACCCCCACCTGTTCCAATTAGCTGGGCATGGCCCAATCGTAGTTTTAATCTTCAATCCCTCCTGGCCGGCATTTTTAAATTTTAAGGGGTTATCCTTTTAAATCGACGCCTTCCGTTTGTATTTTTACTGATCACTTGTACAGACTCATACCATATTTAATTAGTTTAAAAAGGGTATTTACGATTGTTATGTGTATTAGTACGGTATTTTAGCTTTTGTCTGTACACCACCCCCGAGTTCCCCTTTGGGTAGGGGGCGGCTCTCTATGTTAGAATTCTAATAATGTAAAGTAAATAGTAAAGCACCTCGTTTTCCACCCTCCATGGCCTCCATGCAGCACTCTGCATGGCCGACACAAACGGGCCAATAAATTGGCCCCCCAAAAAACAGCCGTTTTAGCGGGCGGGTGCTGAAAGGAGGCATCCGTCCTTACCCCCCTGCTGCCTCATGCCCTGTCTGTCATCCCACAGATGAGAAGTACACAGCTGATCTGCCCTTCACATGAAATCAGGTTGTGACAACCCATTGCTCACGGATGTGCTCAGTTTACCTTCCCAACCACAGCTTTACACGAGTCGGCATAGATCATTTAAGACGTAGCCTGATCTTAGGAGTATCCAGCTAAAGTAGAGGTCTTCTAGTCCATACCCCCCTGTTCATGACCAGTACACCCTTACAGTGCCAAAGGATTGAGACCCCCACCCCCCCACCCCCCCCACACCCCAAACCCACAACCCCCCCAACCCCCCCAACCAACACCTACCCCCCCCACACCCCCCCCCCCCCACACCACCACCCCCACCCCCCCCCCATAACACCCCACCACCCCCCCCACCCAACCCCCCCCAAGGACCTTGAAAAAGGTTCCTATCTAGTCCGGATACCTTCCCTGCTCAGGAGGAGACCCTTACCTCGAATTACGGGTAAGACAGAATGTGGAAGGGTCTTGGAGGTCATCTAATTGACCCCTCTGCTTGAGCGGAGGACACTGAAAAGAATTACGAAGAAAACAAAACAAGAAGTTGGAAGGGACCCTTCGGAGGTCATCTAGTCCAACCCCCCTGCTGGGCAGGAAACCAAGAGACATTCAGGACAAGTGGCTGTCCAATTTCTCAAACAGACATGAAGATTTCTGCTGGAGGTGAGGAGCTCTGGGTGAAAGAAAAACACACTTTTGTTCTCAACTTCGCTGAGGAGGGGCTGGGCTGGATGACCTCAAGGTTCCCTTCCGGTCTGGGATTCCACTGGTTTCTACCAAATCGGAGCCTTTTCTAGCTCGCTTGTCCTCCCCAGTCTGTCTCTCAGTTGCACCCACCCCTGTCTCACCCCTTACCTGGTTTTCCCCCCCCTCCCCGGTGTGTCGGGGGGAAGACACCCTCCGCACTTCACCCCACCCATCCTGCCCTCCAGATGATCAAGGCAGCTGCAGTAGAAAGGCGAAAGGGGGGGGGCGGAGGGCTCTGTTTGCTGCCCGGCAATCACGTGATGATGAACGTCACCCCCCCACTCCCCCAAAGCAGACCCACCTGTTCTCAGTCCCGCCCAAACGAGGATGGTGGGGGTATGCCAAGTCTGGGACTGTTTTTCTTCCCCTTATATCTGAAAATTCAGAAGGCATGGCTGTTGGTATCCCCCACCCCTCATAAAAAAACTGCTTCTCTCCCCACCCCAAAGAAGGTTCTCTGAAACACGCAGCTCCTATAATTTCAAGGTAGGGCGAGATGTAAACAGAGGGGCCGATCTGACTCTCTAAAGTCTAAAGTCTCGAATAAAGTTTTGTAGTCCATTATATGTACCTGTGCGTGTGGTATAAATGTATATATAAAAAACGAGAAACGCGGTCAAGAGGGGGGCAAAAAAAGGCGGGGGGTGGAGCTAACATTGCACATACTCTTCAAGTCCCTTGATCTTAACCATCTGTTATTACATGCTCAGCCTGCAGAAGTCCACGAAAATGCGTTTCCAGTCATCTTCTTAAAGCTGTGTAGTCCATTATCAGTTCAAAAGAAGAAGCCTTCGTGGGATAGGTAAGCGAAATGTCTTCAAGGGAAAAAAAGCAAAGTCCGGTGCTCCTTTTTTTGGGGCGGGAGGACGAAGCTTTGGATTGAGGCAGCCAGGAATGTCATGCGCTCACTATTATCCCAAGTCCACAGATGTAGTGGAATGGACAGCCCCGGTTGTCTCCATTGGTCAGGAAAGGAACTCTGGATCAAAGGAGGGCCCGATAGCCATTTTAGGACCACAAACCCCTTGGCCCCAACCTTCCCCCAACCTCCTCCCCCAGCCCACTTACAGCCATCCTTCTCCTCAACTGTCCCCTTCACCCACGCCACGCTTTGACATGGACCCCGTTACATTATTGGACTATTAGGGAAGTAAGGAACTGGGTTCTCAGCTGCAGCCCAGCGCCGACTTAACTACCTGCGGAGAACTGTGGATTTCCCTGGGGGGGTGGTCCTTTCTGGCTCATCACGGTCTTCCCCCCCCCCTTTAAAAAAAGAAAGAAACAGCACGTCTCTGTGGGATTTCGGCTTTTGTCCATCAGGGTTCGAGAAGGCCACTCTTAATACTACGGGTTGGAGGTCAGGCCGTGGTGTCAAACATGAAGGTCATGGGCTGGATGTTCATCATCCTGCCCACGGGGTGCTGAAAATCCAGCCACTACGGGGCCAGCCTGGAATATCAAAGGTGCGGCACAGCTCGGTTTGCCTCTCGTGCTAGCACCTGAAACTCGGGGATCAAAAAATGGGATCGATAATAAATGAACACGGCCAGCAGAGTGCTGCAGAAGCGCTCATGGAGAGTGATAAACGAAGGTGCCAGGGGGCCCGCATGCAGACTTCACCCTGCGCCCTGTCCTTTGGCTGGACAGGGGCTTGCTGAAGAGTTGGCTCCGTTTCCAGCCCCGTCCACTGCCCCCTGTCCCCAGCCCTCCATCCCCGACAGAGAGATAAAATTAACCCAATCGCCTGATGCTGGCCCTCAATATAGAAATCCTAGTTTGAAACACCCTTGCTCAGATAAATAACGTGCCTCAGTTTACCTTCCCACCAGCCCACCGAAGTCTGGAAGCTCAGAATTGAAAAACAATTTATAGGGGTCCACTGCTGCAAAGCGGGGGCTCCTCTTGTGATAACGTAAGCAGAGAAACACCCCGAGCCCTTGTTTCCACTCACTTTTATACGAACACAAATCTGAGAAATTGCAAGAGGAAATGAGATATCACTCCCCTTCAGGAATCTGCTGCTAATCAAACACACTCCCATATTCGCCTCCCATAATCAGCGACATGTTCACTTAAAATGAGGTCGATCGATGGAGATTCATAAGGGGCCTCATTGGTGAGGCGGGAGGGTGGGAAAGGTTGTTTATTAGAGTTGGGAAAGTTCCTATTTGTGCTACGAACCTTTTCTTATGGTCTAGTTTATCAGTAGGAATGTTCCACATGCGAATCAACCTGCACACCCTCGCTATTTATAAAAGAGAGCAAAATCACGTCCCCATGGAAAAAGACAACGGATACTTTGTTAGTTAACGATTACAAACCACAAACATGCCCTTTGCCCCTCAGGCACGCCTAAGCCGAGAGTGTTCTTGAGGCTAACCGCTCGGGAGCCGGCCCCGGAAGGGGGAACCCGGCCCGGGCCGGAGCGTGGGCGGGGGGAAGCAGGTGATGGGGAGGAAAATCTCGTGCATAGGATATGGTGCGCTGGGCAGTCCGAACAAACCTTTCCCGTCCCCACCCCCCAAGTTAGCGTCCTGGCTTGGGTGGAAAATTTAACCTCTTTGGGGCGTCCGGCCTCTCCTCTTATATATAAATATGTTTCTGTTTGGCTAAGGGGACGCAGCGCTCGACACTAAACCCCCAACCTTTTTTTTGAAAAGCAATCTCATGGCGACCCTGGCAGAGTCCTCTCACCCTCTTCTCTTCCTAAGGGGGCTTCCTCCCATCACAAGAACAACCCACCCACCGATGATGATTGCCCCACCCCTCCAATAGCTCCAGACCGCGGACAACGATGTCCTCAGCGGGCAACAGGAGGTGAGGCAGACGGACCACGGGCCCTTCGTTGCGCTCCTGAGCTCGGGCCCGAACGCAACCTGAAAGAAGAAAACGGACGCAGCGAGCTTCAAATCGTCCTTTACTAAACTCTTCCCGCGATTTCTTTGCGCTCTCGAGGGAAGGAAGGAAGGAAGGAAGGAAGGAAGGGAAGGAAGGAAGGAAGGAAGGAAAGAACCTTCTAGTCAACCCTTTCACTCAAGCCTGGAGATACACACTTACAACGAATCATAGAAATTTGGAAAGGGACCTTAGAGGATCATCTAGTCAACCCCTTGCTCGGGCCAGGAGATACCCTAGAGGTCCATTTTCCCCCCAAAGCAAGCCCCCACAACCCGCCCAGTCCCTATCACCAACGACTTGGGCGGAGGACGCACCCGGTTTGCCAAGAGCCTCAGATTCAGAGATTTGCTCTCTACCGGAGAAGCCCTGCTTTTCGACTAAACTGCTTTCTCCGCTCTTTAGCCACCACACCTCCTCCCCCTCCGCCCATCCCACACAGATCCAGTCAGATTCAGAAACGGCAGCCCTAAAACTGCCAGGGTGAAGGGGGGAAACAGCACTACCCCGGGGGGGGGGGGGGGGGGGGGGGGGGGGGGGGGCCACCCCCATCATGCATCAACAGTGTTATTTGCATGTGATGCCCTCGACCCCCACGTAGTGCAGATCTGGACCTGCCCTAGAGGCGGAGGGAACGGGGGAGAGCCGCTATGTTTCCCACCGCCCATCCCCTTTGCCATAAGGACACGGCTGCCCCGGGGTGGAGCAGGTTGTCTGTGTGATGTGTTGTGTGTCCACTTGCTTTAGCGGCAAACAGCCATATCACTCTACTGCATTTCAAACGTACAGGGCGGAGGTGCAAAGGCCCCTCTTACGGCAAAAACCGGGTCTCCTCCCACCAACACTTCATGGCCCGTTTGGACGCCTGGGGCTGGGCGGGGGCGGGGGGCTGCTTTGGGAGAATGGGGGGGTGACTTTTTCCTGTCAGTCAATCGTGATTGCCGGGCAAGCGCAGAGCCCTCAGACTCCCCACCCCAACACACTTTCGTCTTTCTACTGGCGGCTGTGAGCCTGCATTGTCCGGAGGGCAGGATGGGTGGGATGAAATGGGGATCCGGTGACGGGGTGAGACTCGGGAAGGAGGACGTGGGGAGGGGTGGAAGGGGACTGAAGGACAGACTGGAAGGACAAGCGGAGCAGAAGCAGGGCTCCGATTGGTATAGAAACCGCGGGAGTCCAGAGCTGGAAGGTGTACCTTGAGGTCACTCCAGCCTCAGCCCCTCCTCAGGCGAAGTTGAGAACAAAAGAGTGGTATTTTCTTCACCCAGAGCTCCTCGGGCCTCCAGCTGAAATCTTCATGTCTGTCTTGAGAGATGGGCAGCCCACTTGTCTGAAATGGTACTCTAGGGTATTCCTGCCCGAGCAGGGGGTTGGACCTCAGAACGGTACCTACCGAGGGGTCCCCACTTACAATCTACTAACTTCTGGTTAATAAATATATGATTCGTTGTGAAGGGCTTCCGAGCTTGCAATGCGTATAGCGTTATGCGCAGCTGTGGACTAGATAGTAAGAATCACTCGGCGAGGTACGCGCATGTCCAACCACCTGTTAATTGCTAATTGATTCTGCCTACAACACTCTTCAGAGTAAGGTCCAGCGTAGGATGCTGGGCTGGCCTAGTATGGGACCTACAATCTCTCGCTGAGTGGTTTGGGGGGCGCACAACGTCTATCACTTACAGCCAGCCTGCGGTCTTTGTCGCAAACAATAGATAGTGCGGGATTCGCAGAGTTAGTAAGAGCCTGGCCTTGTGTATATGCCTCACGTGCAACAGCTAGAGTGGAGTTTAGCACTGCATGACATTAGCTAGGTGCGTGACTCACTGACACCTGCACACAACGATGGACGGGCAGAGTCATGCTCCCACGTCGAGGGGTGCTTGACTCTACCCCCTAACTGAGAAGACACACTAGGTGATAGATAACAATAACACATGGGTAGATGCATCACTTTACACCCATCACGAACTAGTGGGAAACTTCCATCACGATAGTAAGTGGCCTGTCTATAAATCCAAGTGAGTTAAATCCCAGGCGGGAGATCTCGGCAGAGAGCAAGAAACAATGGAAGGAAACTAAGCAAAGAGAGAAGCAACCTGGAATGAAGGGGAAACATTCCTAACAGGGAGGACAATTAACCTGTGGAATAGCTCATCTTCCGAAATCGTGGGTGCTCCTCACTGGGAGTTTTGAAGAGAGACTAGTTTCTCCAGCTTGAGCAGAGGGTTGGACTAAGATGACCTCCAGGGTCCCTTCCAACTCTATTCTAAGTATTCTAACTAGGCTGCTTTGACACGCTAGTAGGAAGTGGGGGCACTGAGTTTGGATGGGGGGTGGCTTCCAGCCCGGGTGGGACCTTCAGAATCACCTTTGACTCTCCCCAATCCTATTGAGATGACTCATACTTACGACGGTTACGTGTCCTGGGATCACGCAATCCCCTTCTGCGACCTCTCCCGACAAACCAATGAGTCAACGGGGGAGCCTTCTTCCCTAATAACCACCGTGATACAAACTGAACCAGGCAGGGATCACTTAGCAGCTCAATCGAGGAAAGCTCGTACCACGGGGGCAGCCTCACTTCACCATTGTCTCACTTAGTGATGGAACACTTGGGCTCCCTCGGGGCCATAAGTTGAGGGCTACCAATAGGAAAGGCCGTAACATGGGGCAAAGCTCACCAAACCATTGTCTTACTTTAGTGATGGATCATATCCAGTTTCCATTGTGGTCGTAAAGTAGAGGACTACCAATGATTTCTCTTTCAGGTTGGAGAATTTTACAATAAATCTCTCAACCGAACGACAGAAGACACTTAACTGCCTCAATCCTCGCTCCTTTGAAACCCAGAAATCCTAAACTTCGGACCACAATGGAGCTCAAACATTGACGTCACTAAGTGAAAACATTTCTCCACACGAATGACTGCCACCCCGGTTCTAACCAAGGTGTAAAGATGCACACGATTCGTGTAATCTTCAGATGAGCAAAGTCAGATTCGCATTAATGACCAGGTGACTAACTTAATGATGGCAGTGATTCACTTAACAACGGAGGCAAGGAAGGTCCGCAAATGAGATAAAGCTCACCTAACAAATGTCCCACTGAACAACTGGAAATTTGGACTCAATTGTGGCTGCTAAACCGCGGAATTACCGGTAATCCTTCTTCACAGTTTAGCTCCTTATGTGTGGGTTTCCTGCAATGAGTATTTAGCGTCTTTCGTGGATTTCCGGCCTTAGGGCCGTTCTTGAGTTTGCCCCATTTTTTACGCCTCTTTCTCCTGCCACCAGCGAAATTGAAAGTGACTCGCTGCCTATTGCGTAAGACCGGAAATGCAGGTTGTTAATGAGTCCGTCTTTCCCATTGCCAAATAAGTCAAGTTGTCAAGAGGCCCTCATATGACAGCAGGCTATGCTACAAACGCGTCATTAAGCATGAAACAACACAGTCGTCAAAATCACTTCTTCCGATGCCTCCGTCGTAACTCTGAACGGTCACCGTAATGGTCATGGTTGCTAAATGGTCGGATTACCTGATAGAGCGCTGTCCAG
Source organism: Natrix natrix natrix (assembly GCA_029891615.1). Classification (NCBI taxonomy): domain Eukaryota; kingdom Metazoa; phylum Chordata; class Lepidosauria; order Squamata; family Natricidae; genus Natrix; species Natrix natrix. Next base: position 217,160 of record JAKRSK010002765.1, read on the forward strand.
GCCCTGATCGAATAACAGGTCGGCAGTACGGGGCGGATACGCGGATTCCGGCAAACGGCTGAAAATGTCACGCTCTCCCTGCAGAGTCACGATCAGGCTCGCAACGCATCGGAAGCTTAGCACCCCGGCTGTATACACATTGGATCCCACCAATCTTTTGGCAACCCGCCGCTCGACTGGCTTTGTAGAAAAACCACAATTCTGTTTCCATGGCACTGGTGCGTCAATTTTTGTGGAGGTCAGCCATGTGTCTGTACTGTCTGTCTGTGCTCCTAGGATAGTGGGGCTTCACGAGCTACATAGATTCTGCTTATCCACGATGAACTACTTTGTCGCCATTTGTGCTGGACAACTCTTTCCAGAACTCTTGGCTGTATACCAACTCTCGCACAAACGCCAATTTCAACACTCCTTGGATTTATTGCCACACCGCTTACGACATTTCGGAAACCTCGTTTGAAGCGTGAACACCTTAGGAACAATATGTATCATCAATCAACTCAATTACAAACACCAATACCGCATCGAGACCGGCCAACCACAATAACGGATTACGCAGCCAACTGTTCCCTCCGTTTTTCTCGGGCCGTTTTGTTCCGGATCTCAAGAACCAACTCGATGCTGTTGGTCACATAAGTTGGGCTCCGGTATAGCCTGGTTGGAATCAGCCTCTTCCTCGTTCTCCAAAGGTTCTCTGGCACCCATATCCATCAGCTACCAAGACCTGGCTCTCCCGCCTCGTCCTCCCCACTGCCTTGTTGCTTGATAACCCGCAGAAAGACAGGTCTGCCGCACTGCTCCGGAATCAGGTCCCGCCAGATTCTTGTGTGTCGGAGTTTCGGACGTACTCCTGCAGGGGCCTCTAGGGATCCCCCACGCCTAAATCCTTCCTACGAGGTTGAAGAGAGATCGTCGGGTTAGCGTTGTCTAGTGCCTGTCGGACTCGGCCCCCAAAGATATCCCTAGACACATTTGCTTCTATTGCAGCGGTGTCACGTCTTCTGCGGTTTGAAGCGTCCCGGTCTGGGTTACCAAATTTGAGTCATGTGGATCCACGGGAGGGAGACTTCACACAAGCCATGACCTGACGTCGCACAAATCGCTCCATTGTAGTTGTCAGAATCAAACATGGCGGTGGTGTCAACCACGCGAGACGTCTGCCATTCCAGCTTCCTTGCCCCATTTGGCTCTTCAGTGGTGGTGATCCTTGCCGGTCAGGTGGACTCACAATACTCTTCTCGGCTCGCAGGATGATGTTAACCATGTTTGCCGTGGCATCTTCCACCGCAGGATTTTCCAACTTAGGATTAGCGGTAGTCCTCTGTGCCTAGTCCGGGGAAGACCACAGAATTGCTGAGGTCCATTAATCACAAGATAGTCTATACTGATTGCGTTGAAATACAGTAGTCCTCGACCTTACGGGTCCATTTTCATGTAAGTGATCAAGGTTACAACAGTACTACAAAAAAGTTCTCAGAGCTCGTTTGTTTCTCACTACCCAACCATCTTCAGTATCCCCGTGGTCACTAAATGACAGTACTGGTTTATATTTATGACCGGTTCGCAGCTCTGGGGTCACGTCATCCTTCCACAACCTTCTAACCAGCCGATCAATGAGGAAAGTCAGATTCCCTTAACACAATGAGACTCACTTAACCTCTGCAGGTGATTCGCAAGGTCTAAAGGGCGGCAAAACTCATTTTGGCACAGGCCAGGAGGTGTGATTATAATGCCAGTCGCGAAATAAAGGTCGATGGTTCGGTCGCTAGGGGATCGTACGTGGAGGGGGGGAGGGGGCGGGAAAAATGACAATTCCAGTACGAGGGCTACTTTTCTTGTATTCAGACGGTCGTTAGGGAGAGATGGCTGCGCAAGGACAAGACGAAAAATTTCACTTGTAGTCGGTTTAGGGAGACCGTGGCCGTTTGGACACGCCCCCTCCCACGGTCCATCCCCGGTCACTCTGTTTTGCCAACCCCGCACTTCCTAGGTGAGCCAGGACCTATACACTAGAGCCAGGGCGCTGAGTGTGATGTTATGCAACGCGGAGGGTCCGTTGTAATAAGGCACCCTATGCAATTAATGATCTGTTCTTCGGAGGGGGATAGCCGGACCTCGCAGGGATAACCGGAGGACCTCGTTGGGACACACGAGGGGTGGCTTACCCCTCGTGGAAATCTGCCACCAGGCTACGAGCATCTCTCCATCAGCCGCGGGGCCCTGGGTAGGGGTGGCTGGCGTTAGCGTGTGATTATATGGGAGGCGTAGCTCAGGAACCGAGAGAGTTCATCGTGCCACAGATATTCCGGGTCCAGTGAGATCTCCTTGGCATGACAGTGGGGACTCCAGTTTGCAGCTTGCTGATTGTAGACTTGGCTCCTCGCTATACATCAGCCCCCGGCACCCTGCTGAGCTCCTCGAGCTGATCCAACTGAGTTAGCGCGTTGTTGGACCCCAAAAATGTTTGGTTATGGGGGGATTTTCCCAACCTGCCGCTCGATGGGTGAAGCTCCGAGGTGGCTCGGTGACGTCTCTTGGCTGCCATGACAGCCATGGACCTGACCCAAATTAATTCAGGGCCCCACCACACGAGGGAGGCCGCACGCTGGACCTCTTGTTTTTGTCTCTGGCCAGTGGAGATTGATTGGGAATAGGGGTCTTAGTCATTACGCTTCATGGTCAGAGTCACTCATCCCTCCGGCTTGACTTCACTGGGCACGCCGTCCCCCTCCAACCGCGGGGAGCGCGGAACCATGAACGTCCTAGATGCTAGTTCTGCCTCAGGTGCCTGATGGAAACCGGATAGGTTCCAGATGGAGCATTGCGGCCACTTCCTGGTAGCGCTGGCACCACTCGCGATGGAGGACTGCTGGCCGCAACGGAATAGTGCGGCTGCCGGGTGCCCTTAAACCGGGCTTGCGCCTTTGCGGCCTCTCCTGCATGGCAACGAACACCACCCTGGCCCCCTTGGTTTACGAGGCATGCTGAGGTTGATGAAACGCCACAAGAGACGCACTAGAGAGCAGATGGAGATCCTCACGCTTCCGGAATCTGAGCGAACACACTGGCTAAGAGCCTATTTACGGACCTACCTTGTTGCATTAGAGTGGCCTAAGCGTCTCGACACTGTGCGCACTCTTATTGCCCGTCACGCAGACAACCGCCCTGCCGCCAGTTTCGGCGGTACGTGACCGCTCCCGCCTGTCTCAGAGGCCGCGGGGAAGCCCCCTTGCAGGGCAGGGCATAGGAATTTGGGGAATAGTCTGGAGGACAAAATCGCTCAATATACGGAGTTGAATGGGTGTCCCCTTCTGTAGGCCTAGGCCGGGGACGCTCGGAAGTGTAGGTCTTGTCGGGACCACTCTGGCTTCGTCCGCGGATGGGAGTTCTCGACTCTGTTGCCGCGATGCGATTGTCCAATGGACAGGTTGCACTGGCGCGATGCGAGCACACCACGTTTACTGGACCCGTGTTCCTCCTGGTATATACCGTGGCATCGCTGGTAGCGTTACACGCAGGCTGGCTCCTCGGCGTCTAAGTGAACGCTTCATTGAGTTAGGGGTCCTTTCGCGGCTGCCTGAAAGAGACTGGTGGTGACGGCCGCTTACTCAAGAGGCCTCTTCTCTGACCACCAGTGAGAATAGCTAATTACCGTCCCTGGTCTCTACCTTCCCTATTCTAGCGGAAGGTTTGTTAGAGAGTGTGGTGGCACAACAGTTCCCACGTCCCTGGAGGAAAATTGATTATCTAGACCCGTCGCCAGTCCGGTTTCGGGCTCCGGTCACAGCACCGGAGACGGCCTTGGTTCGCGGCTGAGTGGATGATCTCCTGCGCTGGGCCAGGATGGGAGGTTGTTACCTCCATTTCTGGTCCTGTTCAGGAACTTGCTCAGCGGCTTTCGATACCATCGACCATGGTATCCCTAGTGCGCTGGCTGGAGGGGTGGGGCGCCGTGAGGGGCACCGTTTTGCGGTGGTTCGGCTCACCTACCTCTCCGACCGACGCAACGTGCGTGTTGCGCAGGGGAGCAGAGGTCGACCCTGAGGAACCCCCTGCTCACTTGTGGGAGGTGCTGCAGGGTCGGTCCTCTCTCTATGCCTCTCCTGCTTCAACACTATATATTGAAGCCGTGGGTGAGATCATTCGTGGTCTTTGCGGGGTCGGATACCATCTGTTACTGCTGCTCTTGATACTGCAGCATGTACATATCCACCCGAACCACCCCAATGAGGCGCGTCGCCATATCAAGTGATTGTCCGGTGCTTGGAACGCCGTCTACGGGTCTGGATGGGAGGCAACAGACCTAAGCTCAACCCTCCAAGCCGGAGTGGCTGTGGCTACCGGCAGCCCGGTTCA